>CM059038.1:20569747-20975571 GCA_030279155.1 Forsythia viridissima
GTGGAGGTAATTTCTCATTTGTCTGAATATTTGCTCTGTCTACTTCAATTCTCTTAGCTAAAATCTAATGTTCTACCACAATTCCCTCTTGAATCATGAAATCACATTTTTTTTTTCTATTCAAGTACCATATTTCTTTTTTTACATCGCTGTAGAACCAAAGACAAATGATTTAAGCACTCATCAAATGACGACCCAAAACTGAGAAATCATCCATAAACACTTCTATGTAGTTTTCTACCATGTTTGAGAAGATTTTTTTTATTCAACACACAATCACATTTCCAGTGTGGTGTCAGGCCTCTACCAGGAAAGGAAGAGGGGTTCAGATATCCCAAACATATATAAATAACTCATAAAAAATACATGGGAGGGGTGCATAAAATCCGACCTCCAATCAGAAGAGCTAAAGCAAATAAATAAATGAATAAATAATAAATCAATAAATATGGAGGTACTACCTCCCAAATAATAAGTTCTAAAAAATCTACAGACTCCTAACTGTAGGAAGCACATGCTTATCAATCTGAACTAAGCTGGGATAGCTCTGCAGTAAGTCCTGAGCGCTGTACTTGAAATAGCAACGACGATCACAACCCCCTGAAGCAAGTACGTCAGCCATTTGGTTGCCCTCGTGATAAATATGAGAAATAGTATCACGGTCAAAGACAATGAGATGTTTTATGTGGCGAGGAGTGGCTTGAATAGACCAAGGTCCTCCACCTCTGGTGATGCAGTGAATGGACAAAGTAGATTTGACCTTAATCCATAAATCTGAGAGTACAATCCTCCAAGCAAGAATGATACCGTGAAGAATAGCCCTGAGCTCGGACTCCAAAATAGGGCACTCGCCATATGAAGAGAAGAAAGTGCGAACACACTGACATGATGAATCCCTAATAATCCACTCGCAAATCTATCTTTAATGCATCCATCATTGTTGACCTTCTAAGATTTCACTGGTGGAGTACGCTAATAAACTAAAATAGGAAGAAGAAGGGATAGAGTAGTAGGTGAGATACCAAAAAGATGTGCAATATCCATATTCCGTCGCCAAAGAATAACCCAAAATAAATGCCCTATATGTAGTAGGGAGATAGTATGGTATACTCTCCAAATGATCCATCTCAGCTCTATAAAGATATCTCGGTACTTTGCATCATTTTTTGTAGTCCAAATAAACTAGAGAATCAAAAGAGAAATGATCGTACGAATATGACCCTGCCTGACAAACTGACCCGAGAAATGTCAAGACTAAAAACAATACTGAAAACCATCCATCGACTAAAGGGTTATATGAAAAATGTCATAAAAGTGGCGCCAAACCTGGTCGGCAATACAACTGTCAATAAATAAATGTTGAATAGTCTCAATAGCCGAGCAACACTAACAACGAGAGGTTATATAACTCCCAATCCACCTCTGAATCACAACATCAACTGGTATAAGACCCTGCCAAAGTCTCCTGAAGAAGAAAGATACTGTCGTTGGGATAATAGAACTCCAAATCATGTTGTATATAGCTTGAATAGTATGCACCGTGCAAACTAGTTGACATGCAGACTTGGTAGCAAATCTACCATCTAAAGTATCTTTCCACATAATCTGATCGTGCACCTCAGCAATGATAGGATGATCCCTATCTACTCAGCAATAAAATATTGTACTAGCTGAAGAAGTCTGTCAATGTTCTATCCAGTATGTGTCAAGTGTGGGTGCTGATAAGCTAATGTAGACTCACTCATCTAGCAGTCATGTCAAAAGAATATGTTCTCACACCCTAACTTCCAAGCAATGTGTGTCTCCGCCTTTGGGCCTATGTACTTCAGTCTCGTCCATACAGTTGAAGCATAGTAAAGAATAGTACCCATTAAAGGATGGGTATCCTGACAATACTTGAGTAAAAACTAAGCCTATAATGACCGCTCACATCTAAATAACCACCAGAACTTTATGGAGAATGTATCAAAAATTTTCTGCAGTCTCTTAAAGCCCAGTCCACCATCCTCAGTAGGAAACAAAGGTCCTTCCATCTCCTACAATGTAATCTGTGTGCATCATCTCTGGAGTCCCAAAGGAACCTAGCAAATATGTCCTCTAACTTCATCAAGATAGCTTTGGGATGCTTCATAATCTGAAGAAGACATATAGTAATGGAGGATAGCACTGATCGAATCAAAGTAATCCGTCCTCCAAATGATAGGAGCCTTGAGGCCTAGCTAGAAATTCTACTCCGAACTTTCTGGACTAAGTCATCATATAAGAAGATCTTCCTAACTCTTTTAAATAAAAGAACACCAAGATAAATGAAGGGCTACTTCTAATAACAAAACATTGTCAAATTCTCCAGCTTGTGTATCTGACTAGTAGAAAATCTCATAGGTAAGATAATCTCGCTGTTATCTCTGTTCACCAACTACTCTGAAGTCCCTTCATAGTGCTCAATACACTATAGTACTCATTGATAGACTGCTTCTAGCTATTGGCAAAATCATATCATCTGCAAAAGAAAAATGAGAGATAAGAGCATTATTCCCCATGTGTGTATGCCATCGAATGAATATGCTGATACTGCTGAATAAGTAGTCGTGAAAAATAATCTGTAGCAATAATAAACAACAATAGAGATATGTGATCACTCTGTCCGAGCCCCAAGATGATGAGAAAAAACCACGTAGTCTGCCATTAAGTAGGACCAAGAATCAACACTTTGAAATACACATCCGTATCTGATCAATCCAAAGAACATAGAACCCAAAACCCTCCATAATGGATATCAAGAAGCTCCAATCCATGCAATCATAGGCCTTAGCCATATCAAGCTTGAGGATAACATTACTCCATCGTACTTTCGTATCAAGTGTATGTAGTAACTCCTGTACAAGGAGGACATTATCCCCAACGAGCCATCCCGAGTTAATTCGCTCTAAGGAGCTTAAATAATCTGAGGTAGTAAAGTACTCAGTCGCAAGTTCCTCAGCTTCGTAATCAACTTATTAAATATTGTACATAAGCTGATAGGACGAAACTCTGACCACCTACGGGCATTGTCACGCTTTGGAAGCAAGACAATAGAAGTAGCTGCAAAATTCCTAGGTAGGCGCCTTCTGGCAAAGAAGCCTAAGACTGCCCGAAACACATCATTTGATACTATGTCCCAACAAACATGAAAAAGTGAGATGAGAACCCACATGGCCCGATGACACTGTATGGATCAATACTGAAAATAGCATCTCGCACCTCAGTCAAAGTAGGAGTCTGATTAAGCTACAAATTGTCCTCACCGGACACCAAACTAGGTATAATACTAGGTCAAATAGGGTCAACAAGCTGAGGAGGAGCCGAAAGAAGCTCCTGGAAGAAAGATATTGCAGAAGGCTGAATAGTCTCAGAAGACTCAAACACCTTGCCCGAAGCTGAAGTAATAGACCAGATCTTGGCTTGAATATGTTGTCCCTAAACTATAGAATGGAAGTATTAAGTGTTATGATCACCCTCACAAGTCCAACATGCCAATGCCTTTTCTTTGTAAAAGGCCTCATCAATAGATAAAGTACAGTTCAGAACTTTCTGAGCCTGATGCAAAGTATTACGATGGGAAGGAAAATGATCTCTGTCTTGGTCTAACTCTGCCTCGTCCACCATACACTATGCATCACCTAACCCTTTGAAAAATATCTCCAAATACATGGCGATTCCAACAACGAAGGCCCTGTTTGAGCCTAAATATCTTTTTCTAGAGAGCAGCCATTCCCGTAAGATGGGTAGAAAATGACCACTTTTGAGATACAAAGTCCAGAAAATCGTGATGCCTAAACCAAACATTGAGGAATCCAAAAGGATGAGGCCCAAAATTATCATCAGAAGACCACTGAATTAGAAGATGTGAGTGATCAGAAGTGTTTCAGTTCAGATGACGAATCAAAAATCAAGAACAAAAGGAGGCAACAAGTGAGTTAATCAAAACTCTATCCCGACGCTTCCAAACCCTCACATTTGTCCACGTGTACTAACTGCCAGAATACCCTGTATCTATCAAACCACAATCCATCATCATATCTACAAAGTCTGAAGTTTTCCTATCATGAGTATTTCTACCAGTACACTCACCATTGTGATCGATCACATTAAAGTCTCTCCCAACTAGCCACGGCCCATCCACAGAAAGATATATCTAGTGAAGTCCCGTCCATAAATTTCTATGCCCAACCGATGAGCAAGAAGCATAGACCAGAGTAATAAACAACAGCTTGGCTAATCTAGGATCCTCAACTTTATTGTGAAAGAATTGGGGATGATCAATAATATAAGTAATAGTAGTCTTCAAATTCCAAAAACACCAAATCTTATCTGACTCATTCTGTAAGTCTACATCAAAAGAGAGAAATCTTCAGATAAAAGCAAAGTTTTTCCTCAAAATAAATGGCTTCAACACCATCAAAAAATATAGATGATGAAGCTTAACCAATTTTTTAAGTCGTCGACGAGTGGCAATATTGCCCACACCATTCACATTCCAAATGATAATACTCATTAAAAAGACGGGCTCTGTGATGAAACGTTTGACTGACTACAAGTTATCTGTTTGATTAGATGTGTGATATCAATAACTTTCATATTTTTTTTCCTCTGCACTGTAGTAAAACAATCGGCCTCCTGCCACTCATCCAAACTAACCAAATCATCACAAGAATTCATGCGAAAGTGCCCCTGCTGATGAACCTCAATAGAAAAAAGAGTCGATCGAAGTCTAAATATTCTTATTGAAACTGAGGCGTGGACTAATATGCATATCAGTATCAAATGGCTCAATAGCCTAATTAGGTGATAGAATTTGAACAGGTAATGAGAAAATCACTGGCTCAACTAGTAGTGACAAACTAGATGTCTGTCGAGAAACTGACATCATGTGATCTAACAGGGGGTCAGAAGAAATAGCTATACGTATAAGCTTTGAAGCTAAACAGTATGAATAATAGTACTAGGCTGATGGGTAGGCCCCACATGAACCACATGAGGTGGTAAAAGAAATGAGGGCATAGTAGAAGTAGAACCAACCGTTGGGACCCACTGTCGATGAGCCTCAACAACAATCTCCTTACCCTTCCCAGACCTATTAACAATAGGTACCTGAACATCAATAGACTTGGGAGCCAAAACAACAACAGGATTAGCAGTCGGAGCAACAAAGGGCTTAGCAGTTGGAGCAACAAAAGGCTTAGTAGCCTGGGTAGCAGTAGAATCTACTGGTGGGGCACCCACCCTGCACAAATCAATAGTAAGAGTGTCAAACGATCCTTTCCAATATTTGGTCAACAAAAAGTAGATGTAAGTGATATTTCATGGTAGTGTTGTTTACTTTGCAATAATTGATATAGACTCTCCACCATGTGACTGTTCTTAGAGAGGGCAAACAGATCAGACAGCCTATCGGCTCGGTCTGTCGAACAACGAACCTAGTCTCGGACCAAGTCGTAAAGTAACACATAGACTAAGCCTAGACCATGGACCAGACCCGTGGTCCGTGGTCCATTTGGGACCAAATTGGTTTCCTAGCTTAAGCTGGGGACCAACCGTTACAATTTGGTCCCCAAAATATTTTTTTTATTCAAACGGCTATAATTCTTTTTCCTATAAATATCCCATAAATTATCTATATTCTTCACAAATCTCTTAACTTACAATCTTACATTCATATAACAATCCAAAAAAATTATATGATGCAATTTATTGTTGAATTTCCATATTTCTAATCTTCTACATTCCTTCAATTGTCTAATATACATTCTTGTATTCTACATTCTACATTTCATTTTTTTACTTCTACATTTCTATTATCTACAATTCTTCATGGATCAATACAATTTTTAAGGAAGTGCCGAGTCAGTTAAAAATCAAATTCAAGATGATTTTAGTGGTTTAAATCATAGTTATTAGACCCAACCCAGATATCGACCCGGACAAGGAGGTGGGTCACTGGGTTGTTGGTTCAACCGGTGATTTGGTGGTTGAACCGGTGGGTCAATTTATGTCGAACTGATAAGTCTATTTTTGTTAAATATAACATAAAATCATGAATTATTACGTTCTAATAAATAAACATTATATTAAATTTGTTACTAAATATCACCTTATAAGTCTAAATCAAACAAAAAACTACATATATAGTAGAAAATCATTATCATCACGAATGTGTTTAGCAAAATAAGTACGAGACTACTAGTATTATCAACTAATTCTTGTAAAAAAATAACATAAATTATGATACTTCATTACATTAAAATCTTATTAATAGAGTGGAGAAGAAATTGGTGCATCTTTTAGGTAGAATAGGGTAATAAAAAAATTAAAAAATTTCATTATGCAATGACTCGGACAGGTCGCCGGGTTATGGGTCACCAGGTTAGTTAAAAAACTGGTAGTTTATTCGGGTTATAAACGGTTCGATCCTTGGGGCACCGGGTCGCCGGTTTTTCGGTCGGACCGGCCAGGCCGGTCCGGGTTTGATAACTATTGTAACGACCTGAAAATTCGTAGTTTTAATAAATTTATTTTAAATATGAAATATACAATAAAACGAGGAATTTAGTTGAGTTGTCCTGAAATTTTTTTCAGAAGTCGTAACATTTAGAATTTAATTTAAATCCGAATTATAAAAAGGAGAAAATTTGGATTTAATAATTTATGAAGGGACTAATATGAATTAGTTTAAGACTTAATGATAGGGCTTGATTCGTTAAAAGTGAAAAGTTGGGGTGGGAACCCAAAAAGTTGAGAAAGTAAAGTTTTAAGCTTTTTTAGGATAAGTCAAACAACCATCTTTGGAACGATCGTATGAATTATGTGTTGGCCGAAATTCTAGGACTCTTACAGTGTTGCGAAGTACACAACGAGACCTTTGAAATGGTTCCAAATACGCCTACATTAGACTAAGGAATCAGCCCCAAATATTTATGTAAAAAACATTCCAGAAAGCTGAAATCTAAAAACAGTTAAGAGTTTCCAGCAAAACCATTTTCGGGCAGTCATTTTAAGGACGATGTTTTAATCACTATGGTGGTCTATTTTCTGCAATTCAAAATGCATTACGAAGATCCCCGTGAGATCTTCGAGATGGTATAAGAGACGTCGAAAAACAAGTATGCATCAATCTTAAAACTCGACCCAAAAACAGGTCCAACAAGTTAAGAAATCAGCCAATAATTGGGGTTTTTACAATAATTATCCTAAGAGGTATCCCTAGTGTCTTTATTACACCCTTCAAAACTATGGGCAAATGGGAAAGCATTAATTGAAGGCCAACAAGAAAATCTTAAGCAAATCTATCCAACTTTACATGTGTCACCATGAGAATGAAAGCATTTATGAAGAGAGGGTTAAATTCTTCCTATAAACACCCCTCCAATTAAGCCACAACCTATCTCTTTCTTCTCTCTAAAATCTTCATAACACTTTCACACACTCTCTAGCACCCAAGAAGAAGGAAAGAACCCTCAAATACGGAAAAATATATCAAATAGAAGAGGTGAGTAATAGTTTAATGAAAATCTTGGTGTAGAGGTTCTCTAATTTAATAGAGAAATCTCCACACCCGAGCCTCAAGGCCCCAAATCGGGAAGTTGCAAAGGTGGACTAAGAACCTCAGGTTTCATGGTAGAGAAAGTCAGATTTCAAGGGCCGAGAACTTAGTTTTCAAAATAAAATACTTTTAACACCTCTCTGCCCATAAAGGTATTGGTACCCTATATTTACATTCTACAATAAGTATCAATACCCCCAAAATCTTTGCACCATGAATACCTGAGACCAATTTCTGCACGGTCTGATACCATTATTTACATATTTAAGCAACATTAACCTCCTATAAGATTGTGATGTATAAAATCTTTTAATTCAGGTGGATCAAGGCTAACCACACCAAGTTGTGAGTAAATTACATTATATGCCTTATGTGCAAGACGATAAGTACATATTTCATAAATTTAATGTGCTCCAAAATACTTCATTTGATGAGATTGATTCAAGTAAAGATATGAGATGTTGTGAGTAAATTACGTATATGCCTTATGTGCAATACGATGAGTACATATTTCATAAATTTAATATGTTCCAAAATACTTCATTTGATGAGATTGATTCAAGTAAAGATATGGGATGTTGTGAGTAAACTACGTTATTTGCCTTATGTGCAATATGATAAGTATATATTTCATAAATTTTATGTTCTCCAAAATGAGTTATGTCGATGAGATTGATTCAAGTAAAGATATAAGATGTTGTGAGTAAACTATGTTATTTGCCTTATGTGCAATATGGTAAGTATATATTTCATAAATTTTATGTTCTCCAAAATGAGTTATGTAGATAAGATTGATTCAAGTGAATATATAAGATGTTGTGAGTAATTTACGTTATTTGCCTTATGTGCAACACGATAAATATATATATTTACGTGCATAAATTATATGTGCCCTTATGTGCTCCAAATGACTTATGTTGTTAAGATTTATGAGATATTATGGGCATCTTGAGCCTAGTTATCATTTATGCAACAAGAATGAAGAATGAAAAGGAGAAGTTATTTTGTGTTATACTTGCTCAACTTGAGATGAGAAAAACAAAGTCTACATGTAAACAAAGACAAGTTATGTTACAACACAAT
This sequence comes from Forsythia viridissima, assembly GCA_030279155.1. Taxonomy (NCBI): domain Eukaryota; kingdom Viridiplantae; phylum Streptophyta; class Magnoliopsida; order Lamiales; family Oleaceae; genus Forsythia; species Forsythia viridissima. The sequence goes on from CM059038.1 coordinate 20,578,410, forward strand.
AAGTTTTCCCAAGCCTATTTGTACACCAAAGGGGCAACAGTGGCCCATATGGGACGGTAAGGGTCCCAAGAAATAAGTTGATTCAACTATGACCAAGGGTTAGAGCGACCCATATGAGGACACGATGTCCAATTAAAGAACGGCCACGGGCAACAGTAGCCTATATTGGGATGGTAAGGGTTCTAAGAGTTGATCAACTATGGCCAAGGGCAAAAGTAGGCCATAGAAGGATGGTAAGGGTCCAAAGAAGTTTGGCCATCGTGCTTATGCACAAAGAATTTTATTTGAGCGCTTGGTGTACAAATATTGCCTAAGGAAAGGGCCCTAAGAAAGATAAAAGATATATTTATGTGCAACATCACACTTGCACCGTATTTTACTTATTGAATGTCACCATTCAAAGTCGTTTCATGACTCTTGTAGAAAAGGTGGGAAGTAGCTTCGGATAGTCAAGAATACCATTTGATCACCAAGATAGATGTATGGTCTTCATATCCTCATCAACCCGGGCTACAAAATATGAAGTCACTTACCTTGTTGTGGACATATATGACTATTGGACTATGGGGTATCTTACAACCCGCTTTTATTAAATGTAATAGCTTAATGGACTCATCTTTTAAACATAAGAACCTTCATTTTGTTAAAATATTACGGGCTTAGAGACTATGGGCCATGGATGAGACGTAATGATTTGTCATGAGCCATGTTAGAACGAAGTTGTAAGTGATTCATTTCTATACTTAAGCACACGCTTTGTGTAACGATCTACGGTAAGGAAATTGAAATGAATCAAAAGACGAGATCTACCAATTTTTCTCTTCCGCTATGTCTATTTATCATGTCTTAATCTTGGGCTTTTAATTTTACTAAGTATACCTATTTTACGTACCCAAGATTAGACAAATCCGCAGCAAAAGAGAAAGGCTTGTAGTCTCTGATTATTTATAACTGTTTTTCTTAAAAGAAAATGTCAAAAACTATCACAAATATGATTCACTCCAGTTTCTAAACGAACCAAATAACTAATATGCTTTCTACGTATGAGGGTACTAATACCCTCTTATCCAATTTTTAATACCCTACTGGACAGAATATAAAGAAAAAAAATTAGGCAAAATTTCGGGGTCGCCAAAACTATGGTTTAAATAATGTTCCAATTCCAGAATTTGGTGATGATTTTGGGTTTGGGAACACTGGTCCAAGTTTTGATTTAGATGATATCGATGAAGAGTTAGAAATGACCAACACTATTAAATCGACTACTAAATGAAGAGCTACAAAACAAAAAGCTTAGTGTTGGGATCATTTCAAGTTAGTGCAGATCAGTTAACCGACATTTTTCGAAGTGTATGCAAAAGCATAGAAGAGTTGATACCAACCAAGCTCAACTACCGTTCGGATCTCTGGGTGGATCTACTAGTTCTTCTCCCAATCTTAACAATTAGGTTTATTCACAAGACTCTATGCCCTGGAAGGCATGTGTCAGTTGGTGGCCAGTGGTGAGTTCTTGCTTAGCATAGTGGAAAGCCCTCACTTCACACGGTTTGTACAAAGGTATCTTCAACCAAGGTATTTGTCCTTTGCTAGAAACACTCTTCGTTCTGATACTATTGCTGCATATAATAAAAGAAAAAAATATATAAAAATTATTTAAGTAAATATGTTGGTGTTGTATCATTCACTTCGGACTTATGGTCTGGTTTAAATCATAAAGGATATATTGCGGTTACTTTACATTATATTGATAAACTATGGATTATGCATAAAAGAATAATTACTTTTAAAGTAATTGACTACCCTCATAATGGCATACAAATTTTTAATTATTTAATAGAAATTATTAGAGAATTTAATTACGAATCTAGAATTCGCAATATCACATTTGACAATACTCCGCCTAACAATATTGTAATAGAAAAATTAATTGAAGAATTACATCCGAATTTCGGTGGAATTTTGTTTCATATTAGATGTGTATGCCATATAAAATTAAATTAACCAAGATGGTTTAAAGTATATAGGCCTACAATTAGAAAAAAATTAGGTATGTCTTAAACTGTATTACTGCTTCACCTGCTAGAAAACAAGTATTTGATGAATTATGCGTAGAAAATTCTCTTCCAACTAAATGTATATGTATAAACATACGTAATAGGTAGAACTCTACTTATTTAATGCTTGAATCATGTGAAGGTTATGAATATTGTGTAACTGCTTATTATAATGGCCGACATTCACACGATCTATAATATGATTTGCAACCATATGATTGGCAAATTGCATTTCATATTTGAAAATTTTTAAAAGTATTTTACGACGCCACAAATGCATGTGGTGGTGTATACTACCCTACTTGTCCATTAGTTTTAAATTATTGAAATGAAGTTTAGAAAATCTTGGGAAAACCTGCCTATGTTGTTCCCGTTAGCGTCAATTATGGATCATAGAGTAAATTTACAAGGTACTAAACACACTATTTTCGAAATTTTTAATAATTTGAGTTACGGTAATCTATTAACTTCCGGTAATTTAGAAAAAAAAAACATTATGTGAAATGCATGAATTTTATGCGGAATAAACCGTTAGGAACGTTAGAAGACCTCATGCACCAAACCCTGCTTCTTCTTCAAATAACACTAATCCTAATGATTATTGAAGTTTCCTTATTTATAAGGCAACTCAAAACCCTAGTTCTTCTTCTTCGCTTTCTCGTACTACAAATGTAGAAACTAATATTAGAGATATACCATTAAAGTTAACTAGATATTTTGGTCATGATATTCTTAATCTATTAGATGAAGATGAGATGAATAATTTTGATATACTTAGGTGATGGAGACAAAACGAGCGCCAATACCAAATTATTTCTATTATAGCACGTGATCTACTAACACATCCGGCATCAACTGTAGCATCGGAGTCTGGTTTTAGTACAGGTGGTAGGATTCTTAATGATTTGAGGTCAAGATTTAAACCAGACATATTAGAGAGTTTAATGTGTTTGAAAGATTGGGAGGATGCAGAACTTTGAATCCAAGATAAAGTAAGCCTGATATTGGCCAAAGAGATGGACGACTGAGTACATAAAATGTAAGTATATTTTGTACAAATTAATTTCATTTTTATTCATTTTAACTTGTAAGTTTTGATATTTAAATTTACAAAACATTGTACACATACGAACTTGTTCGTGTACAATTTTAACTCTACCTACGCTAATAGTAGCCAGTTCTATGCCCGAAAAAAGTATGAGGGTTTGAATTTAAAATTTTATCTTAACTTATTTCTTTTTTTTTTTAACTTCACAAAAAAAAAAATATTTCACATGGGTCCATGGACCACGGGCCGGTCTGGACCAAGATTTTTGGGACAGGGTTACAAGGGCCGAGCCAGACCCGTTATGGCACGGGCCAAGCTGGCCCAGCTCGACCCATTACCATCTCTAACTGTTTTGGTCAGAATGAGCTCATTGTTTTCGTTTGGCACAACAGTTATTCTTTATTTCTTTGGCACTACGTGGACTGGACTTGCCTTAGCATTATCTGAAATAGGATATATGATACCTGCATCGAGTAGTTTTAGTACTTCAAACACTTGGAGTTTGCGCTGATGTTCTACTGAAGGCTTGTAGTCATCATCCATGAGAATTTTATGCGTGCAGAATGATGGACTGATACCTTTATGTAAGAAATAGACCATGCTATAGTAGTTTTGTAGTCTTTGAGTACCTATAGCAATTTATTTTCTTCCGTTCACTGAGGAAATTGACGATAATCACTGAAAGTGTTGATTTCTCTCCTAATAGGCATATCACAGATGAGTTGGTAGCTGTTTAAGTTAAAGATATGGAGATTGTAGAACTGATAGAAATATGGAAGTTGTAGAATGGATAAAAATGGTTTTGCATGGCATTTGCCAAGTTCTACAAATTTTGGCTCTCTCTTAAAAGGTGGATGAGCTTCCAAATATCGAACACAAGCCTCCATTTCTTCATAGTCAGACTGTGTGAAAATATAGTGGATGGGCCTCCAGCGGTTCTTGAGGATAATCATTAGTGAATGTATCGACTACAACATTATCTATCATATCAATTTGAAAGCAAATGTTAGACTTTGGCAGATATTTGATTGCTTTGAACACGTTAATCATGACATGTTCCTCATTTATCCTCATAATGAGCTGAACCTTTTGCATATCACCAGTATCCAGAAATGGGCACATAGAATAATCGATATATCTTTGTCCTCATCTATGTATAGGATGATGAAATAAGTCGGAAAGATAAATTTGTCCATTTTTACTAGAATATCTTCTATTAATTCCCGAGGGTGTTTAATGGACCGATCAGCAAGCTATAACAACACTATTGTTGCCTTTGTGTTTCCCAAGCCAAGCTTCAAGTAGACAAAAAAAGACATTAAGTTAGTACTAGCAACAAGATCACATAGTGCCTTTTCTAAGTAATTATTTCGTATTGTGCAAAGAATAGTAAAACTCACTAGGTCCTCCTTTACATACCTTCAAGAATTTTGTGAATTGCTAATCCAACTTGTGTTTATGTAACCTTTGAGGGAATGGTATAGGTGGAACATATGCTTTTACAAGAACAGTTGCCTTAACATGTGGGGAGTCTGAATTTTTGGAGTTGTTTCTATTATTTGCTGAGACCGCTCCACTTGTTCATCGTCAATGGTAGGTACCTTTTCATTGGAGGCAACACATATTTTGACATGGATTTCAGGTAACTGGACTCCACTCCCAGTAGTGATTGCTTTCACTTGTTCTTTTGGATTGGTTTTAGTGTTACTCGATAGAGTACCCCATGTCCTCCCATATAATGTTGTTGCTATTGTTCCCATGTGAGTCTCCATATTCTTTATAGACCATGTTGGTAATATAGAGTATTATCATTTTTTGTAATGTATTGAAAAATGAAGTCTTCCAATGAAGGCTTTTTGTTGTGTTATTGCTCGAACCTTGGTTGTTTGCTTTGTTTTTGATTTTTTTGATTCTGATTGTTACTAAGAGAAGTTGGGATCATTTCTCCACCACAGATTATAGGTGTTGGAGTAGAAATTACTCTTCTAACGCGGGAAATTTTGTGTATAACTGACCTCTTTCAAGATTAGATGTGAAAGTAGGGGCCAATGGACAAGCTGAAATCTGGTGATTTTTCCTACACCCATCACAAACTGGATTAGGGCCATATACTTTGGTCGTAGTAAACATCTTGCTTATCCCCCATCCCTTATGGTTGAGCTACTTTGTTCTCCTCCTTCAGAAGAGCTTCTTTCCCAATAGCTCAAGCGTCTTGTGCAACCTTGTATCGCAGAACTAATTCCACATTGAATTCGGTCACCTTTCCAAAGGTAGGCACTGTGGAAATTTGGAGCGAATTGAGCTTGGTTTGGTCGCCCTAAGCCGAAGCTTTTCTCTGATTGACTATTTCTTTGTTTAATAGGACTGGGCCAGTGCCCTTGTCAGCCCGTATTAACTAATTGATGATGTCCTAGTGCTGAAATGCGTCAACATTGTGAAGTCTCACTGGTTTTCTCAATATTTTCCTTTCTGATGGCCACATAACACTAGTTTTAGCCATTTGTTTATATAATTCATTTGCCTCCCAGACAGTCTTTGTCTTAATCAACCCATTGTATTGTGAATCGACAATAGATCTGATTGCTGGAAGTAATCCTGTATAAAAATATTGAGTAAATAGCACCAGGGATCCCGATCCTTTGAACGTTGTAGCGATGGGGTCCTGAACCTTTGTTTATTAGCAGCCGGAGTCCTCAACTTTTTAAATGTACACACCAGAGGTCCTTTTTGGACGGAAAATGTCAAAAAATCTGTTATGTCATCACACGCTGAATTTTTGAAAGGTAAAATTGGCCAACACTACTCAAATCCCTAATTTTGGTTTTCTTCTTCCTCATCTCCTTCCCCTGTGAGCCCCACCATCTAAGTCCACAATCTCAATTTTCAGTAACATAATTCCTCAATAACTCATCAAAATTTGCATTTTTCACCAAACAGAATATGAAAAAGAAGAATCAGATGGGCACGTATCTTTTCAGCGCCTATTTCCCTGCAACTGCGAGCCCGACAAGCACGCCTCCAATCACCCCCGCTAACATCATTAGTATCCCTTGCAACCACCATGCCGATCTCGAGTCCGGTGTAGAAGAGCCCGATGACCCCGTATATGTTTCTGAATGGGGTGGGGTTCACAGTTGAACTTGGATGGTAGTGCAGTGTAAATCATAGGAAGAGAGAGGGGGGGAGAAGAATAAGAAAACCAATCTTGTGCCTCCACTAAACTCCATCGCCTCCAGCTTCCACCTCCAACTCCTGATTCAATTTGTTTTTTCCTTTGATTGAATGATATTTGAGATTCAATTTGTAGTAGATGGATTTGATTTATGGGCTTCATCTGTAGAATCTTTTTTTTGATGAATTTCTCTTTGGTTTGATAATTGAGCAGTGTTGGACAATTTTACCCTTCAAAAATTCAGCGCGTGATGACATAACAGAATTTTTGACCTTTTTCATCCAAAAAGGACCCCTAGTGCGTACGTTTGAAAGGATAGGGACTCCGGCTGCTATTAAACAAATGTTCAGGACCCCATTGTTAAGACGTTAAAATTTTTTGGACCCCTAGTTCTATTTACCTTAAAAATATTGGACTTGAAAAGTCCATTCTTTACGTCATAATTTGGGCATTTGCATAGTAATTCTTTGAACCTTTTCCAAGCTTCATGAAAAATTTCAAGTTGTCTGAATACAAATATGTCGTGCTTTAGTTTGTCAACTTTAGTTGGTGGAAAGTAGTTGTGAACTTTGGAACTTGGTCATTCTACGTATTAATACTGCTGGCAGGATGAGAGTCTCACTCTCTCGCTCCATCTCTCAATGTGGGCGGGTACTGTAATGACCAAAATTTTTTTGGCTTTTAATTTTAAGTAAATAATTTTTTTACTTTTGGCATTGCTACGAACCTCTTAGTACATTTTAAATATTTTTGTCACGTTAAATGTTGCGCACGTTTGCCTTAAATTTTAAGTTTGACGATTGTGGAATATTATTTTATCATAGAGCCTTGCTAAAATTTTAGATCGAATAAATTTATTTTGAGCTAATTTCTTGGTCAATTTTCAACCAACCATTTAATTTAAAAATATACCAAGAAACTTTTCTACATTTATTTCAGTCCATTCCCGTCCCAATTTCTAGCCCAATTATTAGCCATAAAACCATATTAAAATGGCACTATAAACCGTCCTTTTTGAAGCAAAAAACCAGTCACTATTTTAGCCCAAAGTTCTCACCAATATTCAAACCAAAACTCGGTTCATTTAGTTTATTTAGGCCCCAAAATTGAACCAATGAACCAACCATTTTTACTGCCAAGAAACTACCCCTTGCTGCCAGAAAAAAAAAAAAAAAGGAAAACCGTCCCTATGCTGCCATAAACTGCCCCACTCCATTATTTACTAATCACCCATTTTCCCACCACTTAGTCCACCTAAACTCCAGCCAAACTGTCTCCCATTTCTATGAAGAAAACCAACTGCTGCCCAGAAAAAACTGCCCCTCCATGATCAGCCAACTAAGCCAACATACCCACCTCCCTTGAAGTCAAAACTGTCCCACACTTTTCTCATCCCCCCCCCCCCCCCCCCCCCCCCCCCAACTCTTCAGCCATAAAAAAAAAACTGCATTTCTCTCCATAATTCATTTCATTTTTGCTTAGCCTAAGACCCCCAATTACCCTCATTTCGGTCATAAAATATTCCAGCAGTTTCCTTCTTTTTCTCTCATCATTTTCGACCCCAGCAGCAAGTAATTAACACCCATTTTGCTCCAACACTTCTCCTTTTTCAAACCTCGAATTTGGCCCCCCTGAAGTCCCTTTTTTCCATTCATTTTTCAATCTGGAAAATTTCAATTTTTTCCACCTTTCTCTTCAGATTTTTGGCCTCCAGAAGTCAGCAACAATTTCCATTTTTCTTCCATTGTTTCAACTACAGAATGTTCAGAAAAATTTACTCTAGTTGCTTCTCTTTTCTTAGCCAACTTAGTAGTCATATCCCTTGCCTTTTTGTCCCTCAAATTCGACCCTATAACCTCCTTTTCCTATCCAATTCTAGCCAACAAAAGTCCCCAAAAATTCTCTATAGTTCCCCTCTCATTTATCAACCAATATAGAGGTCATATGTTCCTTCTTTTGTAACCAAATTTTTAGCATAAATCTCCCTTCTTCCTTCCGAATTTCAGCCCAAAGAAATCACATGCCATGATTCTCTCTGAAAATCAGAATCTCTACTCTCTTAGTTCACCCCATTTTTCGGGCCCTCCATACTTCTCTTTAGTTCCATAAGTTTAGTCCAAGAACTCTTCTATTTTTCCTCCCCAAACCTCTTTATATCTCAACCATCAAAAACACACTGAGAAACCACCTCGTGTATATATATATATATTTTACAACAAAGAAATGGTAAGTGTGCGGGTTTGATTTTGGAAAAAGTGTAGTAACAATTCATTCTCTATCACAACTTCAACCGAAAATTCTATTTCGAGGTAGTTTTATTTACTACTTTTACCATGATTTATAAATGATTTTTGGGAAATTATTATGTTATGTAAATGCCATGTGAATGATTTATGAAGGATCATTATGATTGTGATTGAAGGTAATCACATATGCATGACGGTGATTGAAGAAAATCACATTTAAATTAATGGTGCCGGTTACCAATTTATGTTGTTCCTATGTACGTTTAAAATGATGGCATGAGCATTTATGTTTTTGTATAATTTTCTCACATGTTAGTATATATTGCTATTGAGTGTATCTTATAAAATACCCACCTCAAAATGAACAAATTTTCAGGTTGAATTGGTTGGCTTTGAAGCAATGGCGTAGGCTAGCGAGCATGACGTGAGATTTCCTTATTAAATTAAAGTTTTGACATCGAGATGATCGAGTCAATTATGATGTAAATACGATACTTTAATTATTTGATTTTTAGAATTTAATTATGTAATGTTTATGGAAAACAAGATGTTGGTTTCATTGCCGTTAAAAGTTTCGAGCTAGAAATTACTTTGTTCCATTTTGTGAATTTTAAGCTTACTGTCCCTACTTTGAAAATTAAGCTGAAAATTCACAACTCTTTGTACATTTGGACTTTTTGAGTTAAATCAATGGCAATTTAAAGCCTTATATGTGGTCTAATGACAGCATTTGGAATCACTAAAAAATTTCATCATAGAAATTTATTATGAATATTTTAGCTGGCTCCCGAGACAATTTTTCAAGCAACTTTGACTAACATTTTTACCTACCAAACTATTTATGTTTGAAATTTTAACATATTATATTCGGTGATCCCAAGTATATACAGTAAAAAATTTAGAATTTTTGGAGTTCGTTTGAATAATCAAATAAATTGTGGCAACACCTATCATGGTATAGGCAAAATTATGAAAACTTGAAGTATAATATTTTTCCCTTGCGCGCTTGCTATTTTTCGCAAAAGTCATATTTTTAAAATCCTTCAAGGGCACGAAAAATATTATTTGGAGTCGTTTAACATTATTTAAATAATATTTTAGTGACCCTCTAGGTTGAGATAATCCAGAGTGTTACATGAACAATATCATTCCGATAGTATTATCATTCACCTCTTGGTAAGTGAAGTTACTACACAACTCCATAAAATAGAAAATATGGCCATGTCGATTCTCATTCGATTTTTCATAGAATTGCAGATGATTCTAGAATAGATTGATCACATCTAAGTATAATTCAAATTTCAGCTGTCCATACAGAAGATATGCTATGCCTGATTGATTCTGAACGACAGTTGGCTTCATGAATTCCCCATCTGACGGGTCTCCTTCATTGATCACCATGGTTGTGGAAATTGATGTGTGTGTCTTCCATTATGTTTTCTTTTTTCCTTTTTCCGTTAATCTCTCTGTTATTTCTTTCGTTGTCTGAAAGTCATCTCAATCTGAGGATCAAATGGAAAGTGATCGAGATCTTCCAAATTTTACATATACCAAATGTAAAGGCCTGAAAAGTTTAAAAAGAATAAGGTGGAATAATCACAAGAGAGAGTAAAGAAAAAAGAAGTTCGAATTTAAGCTCAACTCTATAAAATTTAAACTAAATATTTTAATATGTGGCAACGGTGCTAAATACTAATTTGGTAAAATTTCACAAGCGTACGGCTTCGTTGACAAGTAATAGTAAGATGAGTAAAAAAGAGTATCGTTCTTTCTGGAACTTCGATTTTTACTTAAATTCGATAATTCTAGTTTAAATTGAATACACACAATAATTGTTTAATCAAGTGGTGATATAGAAAAATAAAATTTTAAAGTATTCACGAGTCTAAATAAAAGTAAAACCGCTCTCTGATACTAAGCAGTAACTCCTTGGATTTTTTAAACTTGGAAGGTCACTTAAAATATTGAATTATACTTGACAACTCTAAATCATAATTTTCCGTGCCCTTCAATGGTTTTAAATGTTAACACAATGTGTCGCCAATAATTATTTGACCATATAAATATGTGTTAATTTTTTTGGTTTTTGAACTGTAAGTACTTGGCACCTTAGATTACAACATATAAAAAATCCAGACATTAGCAAAATCGTTTGATATGAGAAAAAATAGCCAAAGCTTTATGAAAAAACGATCATAATAAATTCATACGGCATGATTTTAGTGTGATTCCAAGTCCTAATAACTGGTAACTTAGAAATCTATCAAACACAACTAATTTGACACAAAAAGCTGAAAAAATCTATCAAACGCCACTTGTTGAGTACTTTAACTATAACTTCAACTTTAATTTCCAAAACGGCAAATTGAACATAAATTTAGGTTTCTTCCAATTTACAACCTTAAAACATATTCAAATATTGTACCACAATTTACATAATAAAAGGCTCTATCACATCAACACCAAAACATAAAAGACATAAGACTACTTTTATTTTATTGTCACTACTCTACATCGTCGCATCGCCACCAAGCATATCAATCTGAAGAATAAATGATTTTGGATCTTGAGTATTTCGAAGAAACAATCAGTACCAATTATAATAACATATGAGGAAAACATATGAAATCATAAATGCCATGCCAAAACAATAAACATATATAAGAAACAACATAATTCGGTAGCCGTCACCACACAAATATAGTTGATTACCTTCAATCACAACTGTCATAAGTGATTACCTTCAATCACTACCCTACCATTCCTTCATAGACATTTAAGATTGCATTCATTTCACGTATTAATTACCCAAAGAAAAATTTGTAAAACATAGCTTAAGTAGTATTAAAACTACTTTGCAGTTTTAGAAGTTTTGTTGAGTTGAAATGGTTTTCCCTATCCAGAAATTAACTCCGCACTTGCCTTATTGTTTTACCAAAATCCTTGTGATGTAGTGTATAGTAAAAAGAAGGAAAATGGAAGGAATTTTACAGGCCGAAAATGGTGAAAAAGCATAACCAGGTTGTTGGATTTTTGGGGGCCGAAAAACACAGCAATGTAAGGGAAAGATGATGAAACAAAAATGGACCAAGTTGTTGGAATTTATGGGCCGAAAATGGACAGTAAAATGAGGGAGAAATAATGAAGAAAAGTAGATCTTTTTGTTAGAAGATGATGAGGGAAGAAGGGAAATTGCTGGGGAAAAAAAAGATGTTAACTAATTATTGCTGCGGGTCGAGAAAACACTAAGAAAAAAGATAATCTGCTGGAGTTTTTTTTTGGTGATTGAAATGAGGTGAATTAAAGGGATTTAAGGGGCTGAAAATCTGGAGAGAAAAGTGCAACAAAACTGAAGTGTGAGAAAACTAGGTAATTCTGGGCAGTTTCTTCAGGGAAAATGGGGGGTTAGTTTGTCTGGGTTTGGAGTGGGTTGAGTGGTGAAAAAATGGGGCTATACTTGGAGATATGGGACAGTTTTTCCTGCAAGAGAAATGGGGTACTTGGTTGAATTTGAAGTGGAGATAGTTGCCTGATAAAATGGTGAACAGGGTAATTTGTTGGGTTGTAGGCCCTGTTTTTCTGGCAAGGAAGAAGGGGTTGTTTGGGTTTTTTCTAGTTACAAGGTGGTCCAGGTTTTGGGCTAAATACGGGCACATAATTGGATAGAAATTGATCAAAACTAAGGTAAATAAATAAACTGAAATTTGGCCGAGAAATTTTTTAAATTTTGCTTGGTTTCAAATTTGAACGGATGGCCTAAAATTATCCAATAATTAACTTGAGAAAAATTATCCGATGTAAGAAAATTTAACAAGGCTCAAACATATTTAATATTTTATATTCGACAAATAATATTTTAAGGCAAACACGTGCAACATTTAATGCAATTAAAATATTTCAAATCGTACTAGGAAGTTCGTAGCGACGCCAGAAATTAATTTTTTTATTAACATGCAATTAAATGACAAATTGTTTTCCGATTGCTACAACATTAATAAGCCTAAGACTTCTCCTCTCAGCTATAGAAGTAGAGTCTTGGACCTGCTCTTGATACCCTGTGTTGGCAAGCGAATTTGCTATATTTCTCCTCTCCAATGTTTAAAAATGCTTAATCGAGTACCGTGGCAATGCATAACTCTTGAGGCGCTATGAGGCGTAAGCTTGAAGAAAGAACAATAAAAGAATACAAAAGAATGCAAAAATACATAAATATGCACACAAAAAATTATAAACCATCTTAAAATATCGATAATAAAACTAATTAACAAAATTAAAAGTCTAATTTGCTAACAAATATAAAATAGATTGTAGAAAGTTTTATTATAATATATTACTACTAATATTATCTTTAAGGGAATCATTAATACCATCATCTTCGTCATTATAAGTTCTTCTAATTCTGTATCGTCATCCTTCACTTGCAATAGTGTATTCTCCTTCTGATTTTCCTTCCGTATATGAATAAAAAATAATGTAAAAGAGCCCGTAAAAAAATTAGTTTATAAAGAAATAACCCAAAAAGGTAAGGACATTTATTAAATTTCCAAATATGCATGACAAACGGGAACCACCTTTGTCACTTTGAGGCGTAACCCTCACAAATGGCACTTATGTGGTATTCAATGTTTTTTATGGAAAGCTCACTTGAGGTGGGATTCGAGGCGCATGCCTAATTATTTTGAACAATCCCCCTCCCTCCTGGTATGTGAATGTGATGCGCTTTAAATCTTTATATCACGTAATCGATTTGTTTTTTGTTTGTAAGACGTGATTTGTATTTTCTATGATTACATCTTTCTATGTATTGTGTTTTGGTTTACTATGTGAATAGTGGGATGGAGAGTAAACTTTTCCACCACAGTAAAATAAAAAGAATAATAAAATAATTAGAAAATATATAGACATTTGGATAAAATCAAATATGACATTCGTCATTATCTATTATTTTACAACAGTATATTTAAAAATATCTAGTCTTTAATGTGTAACTTTATTTTACTAACGATCAACATAAATGAGTGATTGGGGGATAAAAAGTAAATACTTATCAGTTGTTCTTGTTGGGGAATTTATTCACCAAATTTAATTGGGTGTATGACTCGGTCGCATTGAGTAGTGTCCACAATTGGTGACATTGAGTGTCTTCCGTCACCTCCGATTGAGTGACATCTCGGGCTTTTCTTTCTTGTAGAAAGATTCATTTCCCTTGTTTTTCTTTTTTTTACTCTAGATTTTCTATTCACCAGCTTGGGTTGTATTTATTTTGTCAATATTTTGCAGTAGCATTTATATTTTAAAGTCTTATATTAAAGTCTACAATATAATTTATGATAAACAATTTAATAATTTAATTTTGTATTAAAAAGAATTTTTTACACTTTGATTCAATTCCTTAGCCAGTATAATCTGGTCGAGTTTGATAACTATGATAATTAGGTTTTTTTTTTTAATTAAATTAACTTTCACAATTGAACTTTGTGATGCGGGAGTGTCGTGTGATTAGTTTGAGAAGAGTGTGAAGGCCCCACACGGGCCGGCATTCTTACGGGTCCCATATTCACTAATTCATGAATTTAGTTGCTTGATTTCGAAGAAACTATATTTTTATTCCAACATGATTATAAAAATATTTCAATACATGATTCTATTTTTTCACACAAGAGCACCACCTTTGACATACTCAGTTAATGCCAATGCAACCAAACCCAACATCGCAAATCTTCCATTCCACAACTCAGCATCAGACGTCATTGGCCCGTTCGATTTGGATTCGGCCCTCACCCCTTTGAGCAGAGGAATCAAAGAAGCAGCAGATAGTAAAACTGAAGTCCCTATGAACCATGGAATTCCACCGGTTTGTATCTGTGCAAACAAATCCTGACCATTGTCTAGCTCTACACCAATGGCCGTCACAAACCCGATCATCGCAAGCCGGCCGTTGATCCTCTCCGGTCCTGGGCCACTGAAGGCTAGTATATCACTAAAGTTGGTACTAACCTGTTGAAAATAAACAACGAGTGACTCAGAAACTGCTCGACTATTGGTTCTTAATCTATAGTTCGAATAGTAAGTTAATCTCTAACCTTTGGCTGTTCTTTCTTGCAGTCCTGTTAAATTCAAAGTCAAATAAAAAAGTTACGTCTACATAATACAATTATATACCAAAAAAGCACTTAAACTTTAGGAATCGAACATCAGTTACCTCGGCCATGCTGCTGACTCGAAAATTGGCAGTCCTCTTGAGACTTGGCACATAGCTGGGAACAAGAAACTGTTTTAGGCTACTCCTCTTTGTAAGCCCAGTAGCAGGGCTAAGTAACATAACGCTTGATACGGCGGCCATATTACGATTATTGGGTGCAAGAAAATTAAATGTATATAAAACTTGTGCCTAAGGAAACGGATATTTAGTGTACAGATTCGAAAGATTTCTATAATATTTGACTTGATCGAGGGTCGTTTATACTTTATATAGTGCATAAGAGGAGACAAAAGTGGTGGATATTTTTACATACACGTAATTTTGACATGTCCCGTTAAAAGATAAAATGTCACGTGGGTTCATATGGCCACGCTAATTCAAAGTGGTGATTTAGCCATAATATTTACCACAAAATTGAATGGTTCTAGGTGTCGTTAAGGACGGTAGACTATGTAAATGCAAGTACGTCTTCTTTGAGATTCTTTCAATAGTCTCTTATATTTAGGCTTGCTTTTGAACAATTTACTGAAATTGTGTTATCGTACCACTACAAGAAAAAGGAGCTATAGGGACAACATCTATAGGGACGACACCAAATTCGTCTCTATATATAGCATATATAGGGACGACAATAAAATGTCGTCTCTAAAAATTGTAATAGATATAGAAAGGACAAAAGTCGTTTCAACACACTTATTTGTCGTCCCTATAGGTCCAGCATCTATAGAGACGACTTATTTGTCGTCCCTATAGAATACATAAGAAATAAAGTTGACTAATATCGTCCTTATAGTCTAAACAATTCGTCCCTGTAGGTCATAAGAAATGGCGCCAATTTTTCCCGCTTTGTAAGCTACTGGGACGACTAAAGTCGTCCTAATAGTGCTAAAGTACGTTCCTACAGGTCCAGAATCTATAGGGACGACTTATTTGTCGTCCCTATAGGCCCAGACTCTATAGAGACGACTTATTTGTCGTCCCTATAGGTCCAGAATCTATAGAGACGACTGTCGTCCCTATAGAGTACATACATATAGCGACAACACGGAATATCGTCTCTAAAGAAATAAAGTTGACTAATATCGTCCTTATAGCCTTAAAAATTCGTCCCCATAGGTCATAAGAAATGGCGCCAATTTTTCCCGCTTTGTAAGCTACTGAGACGACTAAAGTCGTCCTAATAGTGTTAAATTACGTTCCTATAGGTCCAGAATCTATAGGGACGACTTATTTGTTGTTCCTATAGTGACAGACCTGTAGAGACGACGGAGTATGTCGTCCCTACAGAATCAAAGGCGACTATTGTCGTCTGCATAACTTAAATATTCGTCCCTATAAGTCCTAATACCCTCAGCATATTGGTGGGATTTTCTCGCGCCCAACTCTAGCAATTGGGACGACATAATGTCGTCCCAATAGATGTTCTAGCAATTGGGACGACATTATGTCGTCCCAATAGCTCCAGTCTACAAATTCCCATCAGAAGCAATATTTCTTCAAATTCTCTTTCAAGCTTAGTCCACAAATTCTACCATTTTGAATCTCTCTTTCTCTATTGCAGTCCCCCAGTTTAAGGGTCTTAGTTGCAGTCTTCAAAAGATCATTGGTCAGTCAAATTTACGTATTTCACTTATATATTTAAGATTTAGTTTTCTGTTTTATTTTTTACTTTTTATTTTATTTTCACAATACATTGCACATTCATAAACCTTAGAATGCCGTTTGAAGATTAGTTTATTAAGCACACATAACCTCATTTTGGGTTGTTTGATGTTTACAAACTAATCTTTGAATTGTCCTGTTTCGGACAGTTTGACATTGATTTGTAAGTTACGAGTTGTGTTATCATACATTTTTCCTATGATTGCCTCGACTAACGCGTATGATTTTTTGTATTGTCTCTATTTTATTCTCCGGGTGTGGACTGTGTTTAAAATAGTGCGCGCAGTTAGGAGAATAGAAGGGAGATGCTGTCGAAATTTACACGTGAAACATAGGCAATCATAGAAAAAATTAACACAACTCGTAAATTACAAATCAATGTCGAATGGCTGGGGCCCACACCTAAAATTAGTATTGGAGCGACAAGGAGTTAGGACATTCTCACACCACTTGTATACTACCCTTAATTATTGTTATTTTTTTGGTGTTGCAGCAACTCTAAAGTGGAAATGGAAATCGATAAGAGTTGGATAAATTTGAATAGAAGACGGGCAAAGTCTGCAGAGTTTTGGCATGGTCTGAAAGCGTTCATAAATATGGCGAGGCCATTAGCAAATGATAGGGGATGATTCAATGTCCATGCAAAAGATGTATAAACATGATGATGCAATTGGTAGATGATGTTGAGTCTCACATATTTCGTCACGGTTTTTACGAGAACTACGAGAGGTGGATTTATCACGGGGAGAGTGAGGAAGGGCCTGTGAATATGCAAGGACAAAACGAAGGGCTTGTTGCAGAAGATGAGATGGCGGATGTTCTTACCGATGTGGTCGGGGATGACTCAGCTGCTGGCAAATATTCTGATTTAGGTTACGACGCTTTGTTTGATGCTCTGCATTCAGAGTTGTATCCAGGAGTATTTTCTTGCTCGTCCCTAAACTTTTTAACTAAGCTGATGCATTTGAAGGTGGTCAATAAGTGGACAAATAAATCTGTAGATGGGCTATTGAAGTTGTTAAAATTGGCTTTCCCCAAAATCAATCTTGTCGATTCTCACTACGAGGCTAAAAAATTAATGTCGAAGTTGGGATTGGGGTACGAATCTATTCATGTTTGTAGGAATGATTGTGCGTTATTTTGGAAGGAAAATGCTGATAAAGAAATTTGTCCAGTCTGCTATGAAAGTCGTTGGGTGCAAATAGCTGGCAAATCATCTGGGAAGAATGTCCCGCATAAAGTGTTGCGTTATTTTCCATTGACCATTAGACTGAAGCGTTTGTTTGCAACAACACATACTGCGAGACTAATGAGGTGGCATAATACAGGTCGCTCAAGGGACGAGGATGATATGGGTCATCCCGTGGATGGAAAAGCTTGGCGGGCCTTTGATAAAAATCACCCTGATTTTGCCTGTGAGATAAGAAATGTTCAGTTGGGATTGTCGTCAGATGGTTTCAATCCTTTTGGTAATATGAGTCAGTCTTACAGCATGTGGCCAGTGGTTTTGGTAACTTATAATCTACCACCTTGGCTATGTATGAAAGAAGAAAATTTAATGCTAACCCTTTTGATCCCAGGTCCCCAATCACCAGGCAAAGATATGGATGTATTTTTACGGCCATTAGTGGATGAGCTGAAGGAATTGTGGACATCTGGTATCGATACGTGTGATGTATCAAGTAATAACTGTATATTCAGAATGCAAGCAGTAATGTTATGGACAGTTAGTCATTTTCTAGCTCGTAGTAGTTTATCAGGATGGAACAGTCAGGGTTACGACGCATGTCCAACTTGTAATGAAGAGACACCTTCGACGCGTGTCATCGGTAAGACAGCTTATGCAGGTCATCGACGTTTCTTACCAAGTATTCATCATTGGCGAAATGACCGTACTTTCAACGGACAAATAGAGAGACATGGGCCACCGCCTCAATTGACTAGTGCAGATACCTTACAACAACTTAGTCGTGTGAAAATTAGAACAGCAGGAAAACACCCAAGCTATGGGGGTGTTAAAAGAAAAAGGGATAAGAATCAGCTAAACTGGATAAAGAAGAGCATTTTCTATGAGTTGCCCTACTGGTCGACAAATGAGTTGAAACACAATCTCGATGTCATGCATGTAGAAAAGAATGTATGTGATAGTTTGTTGGGTACATTATTGGGCGATCCTCATAAATCTAAGGATACAGAAAAAGCGAGACGTGATTTGATGAAATTAAAAATCAGACACGAGCTGCACTTGTACGAAGATAAGGGGAGATTGATGAAGCCTGCAGCAGAGTACACATTTATTAATGCAGATCGTCAAAAGTTTTGCAATTTTATACGGAAAGTCAAATTTCCCGATGGTTTTGCATCGAATCTGAGAAAGAACGTTGCGCCTAATGAAAGCCGAATAATTGGTTTGAAGTCACACGATTGTCATATCCTCATGCAAAGATTGTTGCCCGTCGGGTGTCGAGCATTTCTAAACAAGACAATTTCATCCACTATTATTGAACTTTGTACATTTTTCAAAAAATTGTGTGCAAGGTCGATAAAGGTTAGCGACATGGTTAATGCTCAACAACAACTCATCCTCATATTGTGCAAGCTTGAACGAATCTTTCCACCGGCTTTTTTTGACATTATGATTCACCTTGTGATGCATTTGCCTGAAGAGGCAATTCTTGGTGGGCCCGTTTCCATGAGGTGGATGTATCCTTTTGAGAGATATCTTAAGAAACTAAAGGACTATGTGCGAAATCAATCGAAGCCTGAGGGTTCCATAGCCGAGGGATATATTGTTGAGGAAGCATTGACTTCTTGTTCACGGTATTTCGATGACGTCGAGACACGATTCAACCGACCAGAGAGAAGTGACGATCTATGCGTTCCCAAAAAGCAGCTATCTGTTTTTGAATCCCAATGTCGTCCTATAGGAAAGAGAAGTTTAGTTGTCCTCGAAAGTGATCTTCGAGCTCAAGCTGAGTTTTATATACTTAACAACTGTCCTGAGATTGAAATGTACTTAAAGTGAGTGTGTACGTATTTTTTGTAGTATCTTTAACATTAAACGGTTTTATTATTATAACAATTGCTCAATGTAATTTTTACTTCAATAGTGAGCACAAGAATCAGTTGCAGACTCGTGGAGTTACCAATGTTAACCAGTTTCATAGATCCTATTTTCCTGCTTGGTTTCATACGAAGGTAGAACAATAATACTGTTTGCATTTATAATTAGTATAATGTTTGATTAGTTAATGACTTCACATCTTATTATGACAGATTTATGCTCTACATCGGATAAACGCTTATGATGTGTCTCCAGAATTGCTATCTTTGGCGTCTCGGACAAATGCTGTTGTGCATTCCTACCCAGCATGTATCGTTAACGGAGTTCGATTTCTAACTTATGATCGTGATATCCGACGTAAAACACAAAATAGTGGTGTGAGTATTGCAGGGACCGGTGATGACATATTTTACGGCCAGCTTTAGGATATATTGGAGCTTTCATACATAAACGGTTTCTCAATTGTGGTGTTACGGTGTAGATGGTTTAACTGTGACGGAAAAAGAAAGGTCACAGAGAACAACATCACAAGTATTGACACCAATAGAGAGGCTTACAAAGATGACCAGTTCATACTTACTTCACAAGCGAGGTAATTGTTCTATATTGATGACCCATCACGTAGTCATAACTGGCAAGTGGTTCAAGAAGTCAATCATCGTACTACGTGGGATACGCCAGCGACGGTTCTAATGAGATAGATTTGCTGCACGATGATAGCTCGTCAAACTTCTCACTATTTGTTGATCTTGGCAATTTTGAACACATTACTATGCAGCGGGTCGACAATGATGCCATTCAGTTGGATCATCCTGCAGTGAGAGCGTCATCGTCGAATGTTAGTGGAGATGAATATAATTTTATTAACGATGAGGAGGAGGATAATGAGGACGAGGACGATAACGATGAGGGCGATGATGGATGTGAGGTTGAGGCATCTGACACGGAGACAGACTGCGACACTGTCGAATATGACGATGATGCTGATAGAAGCAATGATAGTGACGATGATTGATCAAACAACACTTTGTAATCTTGTACTCTGTTTTTAGTAGAATTTTCGTTTCTAAATAAAAAATGACCAATCATTTATCTATTTTTTTTATTTAAATTAAACAAATAATAATGATAATGTAATTTATTTAGTTCTTTGTTATTAAATAAAAATTTAGACATCAATTATCTAATTTTGTTATTTTAATTAAAGAAACTATTACAATAACGTCATTTAATTTTTAACAGTTTCGTACTAATTGTCTATATTAAACATTAACTGAAAATGAAATTGTGGCGCCATCTAAAGAGACGAAATTAGTGTTCTCTATAGATAAGAAAAAATTGAAATTTGTGCATTTACAATTCAGTACTTTAGATAACCTGGAAATTGGTTTAAGAATTCGAGAAATTGACCAAGTGACTCCGTGTCAACTTGGCCAAATATACAAGACCCGACCCAATCCGTTTAGGCAAATTTGTTTGCCACTTCGATGGTTCGGGGGCAACACCCCTAGAACGGGGATCGACCTGCCCAGTAAGGTCGCGGGTGTCAAGGGGGCAGCGCCCCTCGTGGGGGCTCGAAAGAGAATTCAAATTTCTCTGCATGTGTTGAAGGGTATATTTGGCATCTCAAAACCAATATCGAATGAATGAGAAATTACAGAAAATGTGAAATTCGGGTCAAATTTTTTACCATGCGATCGCATGGGTTTTTTATCTTGCGATCGCAAATGGTATAAATTTTCAGCAGAATGTTTTTCGTTCATACCATGCGATTGCAGGTAACAAATCAATGCGATCGCATGACTTTACGAACAGATGCCCCAACAATTTTTTTGACCTTGCAATCGCATGGGTTTATTATCATGCGATCGCAAATGGCTGAATTTTTCAGCAGAATGTTTTTCGTTCATACCATTCGATCGCAGGTAACAAATCCATGCGATCGCATGGCTTTATGAACAGATGCCCCAACAATTTTTTTCACCTTGCGATCGCATGGGTTTATTATCATGCGATCGCAAATGGCTGAATTTTTCGGCATAATGTTTTTCGTTCGTACCATGCGATCGCAAGTAACAAATCCATACGATCGCATGCTTTACGAACATATGCGCCAACTTTTTTTTTCGTGTGTTTAATGTATAGGGACGACTGTAGTCGTCCCTATAGAACCCAAAAATTTACAAAAAGTAAACATCCCGTATAATCCTCACATATCATTTATTTTCCCCCAATATCTCACTCTTTTGCACCAGCTGAAATTTGGCTTCGAAAACCCCAAACAATGTCTTCAATCTTGTCCCTCAAACCAAACCCTTCCTCAACAATCATCTCCAATCTCTACTCACCACCTCAATCTATCACCCTAAAACCATAACCACTACCCTCTCCCATCAATACTCCATCCAAAAAAAGGGTTCTTCGATCGGGAAAATCTATGAAAGGGAAGAAAAGAGGCAGAACTGGACAACGTAGACCTTGTGCACGAAGACTGAAAAAGAAGAAGAAGAAGAATCAAACCAAATTATAGTTATTAAACGTTGGGTAAGCCATCTTTTGCATGGGTGTTTGGTAAAAATTTTCACTTTCCTTGAACGAATTTTGAGTTTTTTTTTGTCCATTTTCTTATTGCTCGCGGTCACGGAATTCAAGAGACGTTCATTATGTTGTATAAATTATTGGTTACGGGATTCTATGAAATGGGTTTGTTGCGAGATTTCACAAAACTCGTCCCCTGATTGATTTTGTGTGCGGGCATGATTCGGTTGTGGGTACTTACCACTATGAGAACTGACTAATCCTCTTAATGATTTCAAAGCTTCTTGTGGCAGGGTTATCTGTTTACACTTTTTACCAGTGATTCTATAGAAAAATTTAATTGTTTCCTTGTATTTGTGTGTATTTTGAGCAAGTAGGTATGAAGACCAAGACTACTGAAGTACAGTCAAAGTTAGCAAATGTCACTTTAGTGGATGAAAACAAGAACCAGGTGTGTATATTTTCCCAATAACCAATCAAAGATTAATTGCTCCAAACAATAATGTTGTGTTTGTAATACAAGATGTGGTTACTTCAATTAAATGTGAGTTCCTCTATTAGTACAAAGCATCTGTAGTTTTTACAAAGAACGAGTCTTAGTACATCTTCATGTAGTTAAAAAGTCTTGCCATAAGAAAATAGTAACACCAGTGGAAAATATGGAAGACATAAAGATGGGTTAGGAGAGGCGGGTTATAGTTTTCATTCTAGTTTTGTATTGCATATAATTAATAATTTTCATCAAAGGTGTCAGAACAAGAAAGACATGAGAAGAGGCATGTAAGGTGTATGGTTTATGTGTTTAATAAGACAGATAAATCTTGATTGGTTATGTACAAGAATTTGGCAGTTCTGAAAAAATCTTCCTACTCTAGACATTACAAGAAATTTAAGTTCAGCGCAGAGGAATAGCCTTTCGATTTATCTTCTTGTTTTTGTCTTATGGGACTCATTTGTACCTACAAGAAAATTTTGATATTATTAATTTGAGTTCATTATAGTTTAAGATTCTTTGTTTTGAACATTGAGGCCCCATAGGAACAACTAAGAACACTTTGTCATGTTGTTTATTAATTGCCTAGGAGTGCATTGTGCTCAAAGTGCTAACTCATCTAATTTACTCACATATGCCATCTTTTCTAATGATGGTTAAATTCTGTACATGCATTTTCAAGCTATGATAGTTGCCTAATCCTTTTCTGTTGTATTGAGACATTGAGACATGAGATTTCAAAGCTTCTTGTTAAGTAGGACTTATTGAAGCTAAAGACGTGATACAATGGCCGATGTGTTAAACCATGGAGGGGATGGTGGAGATGAGCCTCCACATCAGCATGCAAATAGGTTACAAGCGGACTGCCAGACAGGTAAGATAAATTTTTTGGCAGTAAATAGTGTGTATTCTATGTGATTTACATATTAAAACATTTTTTTTGTGAATTCGTAGTGCCTGCAGCTAAAAAACGGGGCCCTTCAAGATCGTTATATCTTGTCAAATTATTCCAGTGTAACGGGAAAAAACCACTCCCCATAGATTTTGATACATAAGAGGGGACCTATTTACCCACAGGAGAGAACCAAAAATACTTATCGAGGGTTGTAGGGACACATGCGAGACAATTTGTGCACCCCTACTTCGATAGATGGGCAAATGTTCCAGAGGAACAAAAAGCCCGTGCCACGGGCTACGTATACGTAAGTGAATTAGCTATCATTTTATACCTTAAGTACTTTTAATAAAGTCTAACTTCAATGACTTAAGCAAGATTGATTTGCTATAGGAATTCTTCAACGTCAATCCAAGGCGTTACTCCAAGGCTGATTACAAGCTCGTTGTTGACGGTATCGAAGATATAGCGGCCCGACGATTTCGTCAGTACAAGGCCAATGTGAATGCATACATAAGAGATAAGGGTATTGCCGTATCTTACCGTGGCCTGATGGCGGATGTCTGGAAAAAGTGCATAGAGCGCTCATCGAGTCAAAAATTTAAGGTAAGCAAAATGCATTTAATTTAATTAAATGAATTTCCATTAAATATTAATATTAACATTGTATTCATTTCAATTAATTTTTTATAGGATATTTCAATGACGAACAAAGTGAACAGGGAAAAAATAAATTATACTAGCCTGCAGGGGTCAAAAACTATAGTTGCTACGCGTTTTGATATGGTAACATATATTATTTTTCATCCATAATTTCATTTTCAAATTATGGAATATGTTTGAGTTATTCATTTAATACTGCATACTTATACAGCGGGACCGCCAGACCCAGGAGTGGCTGAGTGTCATTGAAACTTTCAAAGTCAACCATCAAAAAAATGGCGAGTGGGTGAACGAAAGGGCTGTGCAAGATTATGTACGTAAAAGTTAATACAAAGTGATGTATTGCTATTAAATTTTTGAGTTTCACATTTAATTGACAAATATTTTAAATTTGATTATTTAAGGAAAAAATGGTGGAGGAACGGGAATTGCAAACACAGCAAGCTAGCTCAAGTGGCGTGGCAGTTAACGAGCACGACGTTGTTCTTAAGGTCTAGGGAGAGAGGAGGGGACACCGACTCGCAGTTGGACGGGTTCTGAGAGGCACTTCCTGCTCTCACTCGTCCACTACGACATTGCGGGACCAACACAGTTCCAGTCAATCTACTCAGGCAACCAATGCATTGAAGTCCAAAATGGAGACATACATGCATCAAATGAATGAATTTTTCACAATTTTAACGAGTAATCTGCAAGCTGTCATGCCGGGAATTCAGCTGCCGACACCGCCACCACCACCACCACCACCACCTCCCATGTCGCCTATGCATGAAGAAGAGTTAGATTCTTTGAACGACGAAGATTATTTATCTGATCTTTAGTCTTCATTTGACTATCTATTTTTCGTTGTACATACTTTTGTTTTGTACATTATGGTTATTTTGTGTTGGAAGTTTTTGTTTTTGTGCATAGTTTTTTATGATGTTTTGGTACAATTTGTTTTTGTGTAAAAATATGATAATATAATTA
Source organism: Forsythia viridissima (assembly GCA_030279155.1). Taxonomy (NCBI): domain Eukaryota; kingdom Viridiplantae; phylum Streptophyta; class Magnoliopsida; order Lamiales; family Oleaceae; genus Forsythia; species Forsythia viridissima. The sequence continues at coordinate 20,603,416 of CM059038.1, forward strand.
ATATTATTTCAGTTGTTTTTAAAGATTTTATTTAATGTTTCTATTAAGTCATTGTTATAAAATAATTTGAATTAGTATTGAAAGTGTAATAATTACTAGAATTAATAAATTTGAAAAAAAATAATTAATATTTTTCTATAGATATTGGGACGATAATAGTCGTCCCAATAGTTTGTCCCCGTAGATATTTTTCTATTGAGACGACAATAGTCGTCTTAATAGTTTAACCTATTGGGACGATAATAGTCGTCCCAATAGTTTGTCCCTGTGGATATTTTTTAATTGGGACGACAATAGTCGTCCCAATAGTTTAACCTATAGAGACGACATAGTGTCGTCCCAATAGTTTAACCTATTGGGAGGACTATTGTCGTCCTAATAGTTTAACCTATAGAGACGACAATAGTGTCGTCCCAATAGTTTAACCTATTGGGACGACAATAGTCGTCTCAATAGTTTTTTTGAGACCTACTATTCACTTTGGAAATGGAACATAAAGGGATGACAAATGTCGTCCCTATAGATTAAACATATATTGGGACGACAATTTGTCGTCTCAATAAATAAGTTGAAACGAATATTTTGACGAAAATAAAAGACGAAAATAAAGGCTATAGGGACGATAAATGTCGTCGCTATAAATCGTGAATATATTGGGACGACTATTATCGTCTCTGTTGACTTACTAGGACGGACTTATTGGGACGATCATTATGGACGACTATGTCGTCCCTGTAGCCCTTTAGCGACGACATATCTATCTATTGGGACGACTTTTAGCTCCTTTTTCTTGTAGTGCGTAAGCAGCTCTAATACTTAGGCAAATTAACTTTAAAAAGTAACATTCATATATTTTTTGTAATTATAATACCACATGGGTGGTGGAGTATTTATTAATACTTGAAAGCAAAAAATATAAAGTGCAATTATTTTTTGTTTTCATTTTTATTTTTTTGGGGGAGAGGGGGGGTATTGGGGGGTGGGGGTGGGGGTGGGGGTGGGGGTGGGGTTTCAAATACAATCTAACCACCCATCGTTGAACAAAATACTCCTCATGCTTTTTTTTATTATTATCCTGTGTAAACATAACGAAGACCTAGTTTCTATAGTATGTTAATGTTCCTATTTCACAACATCATTTTGTTGTGGTGTGCTTGGGCAAGAAAACTGATCTTGGTTTTTCATTTTGATTGAAGTGTTGTTCACTGATAAGTGTTGTTTTACACTTATAGTACGTAAGTACTCTTAAGTGATTTTCTATTTAATTGTGTGTTGATTTAATTGTTTTAGGTCAAAACCCGAGATCGGATGGAATTGGAGAAAAAACAAAGCAAAATAGGCGAAAAAAGGACTAAAGGCGTACGAAAACTTGGATATGGGGATCAACTTGCAAATATCCAAAAGTTGAAGGACTTGGGTTGCAAATAAAAGAGGACTAAATTGATATGAAAGAAGAAATTAGAGGACTAAAGAAGATAAAATTCAAAGTTGAAGGACTTGGTCTGCAAATAAGAGGAAAAAAGTACAAAGTTTGAACAAGGACCAAATAAAATACATATCAAATCTTGGAGGACTAAAGCTGCAATTTGGGGATTGGATAAAAAAATTGGCCAATTTGTTTTCTGTTTGCCGCATTGCAAATCGCGGTTCAACTGCGGCAATGCGTTGTTCGCGCGTTTGAGCTTTTTTTGGCTTATTTTTAATTTTAGTTAGGGTCTTTTTCGTCTTTTCATGTACATGAGTTGTAAAATTAGTAAAACACTATATAAAGACCTAACCTAGGTCAAAATAAGGGAGTTGACTCTTGGAGAACACAAGAGAAGACGGAGAAAAGAACGTAGAAGAAAACGAAGAACGACCAAAATCAAGGAGATTGGAGCGGGAAAACAAAGATTTCTTGGTGCAAGATACTCGACTTTTTCTCCTATTTTATTCAAGATCCAGTTATGTATTCAAAACTCTTCATTTTGTCTTTCTCCCAAATCATGAATAGCTAGATTTAAAGTTTTGGATAAACGATGTAGCCTAGTTTTAATTATTTAATTTCGAATCTCAAGTTTTGACTTATAAATTGTTTAAGTATTTGATTTTGCTTCTTCTCTTAATCCTTGGAATAACTGGCCATTATTTTATTGATTTTGTGGATTGTAATGAATTGAGAAGTAAATTATTAATATAGACCACGTAGTAAAATTCGATAATTGGATAAAAGGTAGTGATACACTTTTATCATTGCTGCGGTCTGAATTGAATTCTTAGAAGAATTAATCATCTAATTAAAGACCATTCTGACTGCCTAAGTTGACTTAATTAGATAGTACTAATTTGAACTTGAGAAAGGTAAATTAGGTTAAATTCGTGAATTCGACCGAATACAAATTTAGAAACAAATCTTGAGATGAGAATTTAGAGATGACAACTTGGTGAATTCGTTTCTCCAAACTCTTCAACTATCATTCTTGAATAATTCTTGATATTTGTTTTTACAGAAGTTATTATAGTATTTTCTTGAGTTGATAGTTATAGTTTAAATCTTTCAAATCAACTCAATTCAAATTATTTTAAATAAATTAGCATTACGATTAATTTAACTAATATCTAAATAAGATAGTTTTCGTAGAAACGATAATCCGGACTCAATAGGTCCACTTTATTACTTGTTTGCGATATTGTATACTTGCAATCATATTATTTTCACAATAAGTTTTTGGCGCCGTTGCCGGGGACTATTCTTATTTAATATTAGTTTAGATTAATCGTTAGTGTTAGTTTTATTTTTTTATTTTATTATTATTATTATTGATTTCTTTTATTATTGTTATTATTACTATTTTCTTTCTTCTTTGTCTTTTTCTTTCAAATGACATATGCTATTACTGCACAACTTGCTGTATTGACAAAACAGGTAGAACTCTTGGTCAGAACACAGACGCAGAGAATGAATACCATCCAATCAACCATCATGTGCAAAAATTGTGGGCTAACCACTCGACATCAGATTGTCTGTTATTGGCCTCTCCATAACAGATCAATTTTGTGCTATATAATACACATCAGCATTATAATCCAGCGACTGTCCGATATTTTGAAATTGATGAGGATAACATGAATTTTGGAGATTTCATCGCAATGCATCAAGCTAATACAGCGAGTTATGATGCGCTTTCTGAAATTGATGAGGACAACATGAATTTTGGAGATTTCATCGCAATGCACCAAGTTAATACAACGAGATATGATGCGCTTTCTGAAATTGATAAGGACAACATGAATTTTGGAGATTTCATCACAATGCACCAAGCTAATACAGTAAGATATGATGAAACTTCTGAAATTGATGACGACGACTTGATCTTGGAAAATATATGGAAACTATCGGCCACACAAAGTTTTGTCCCTACTCACTCCTACACGTTTTCAAGTGAAGTTGAAGCCAACCAATTGGAACACGTGTCAAGCATTACAACAATGAGTGAAGAGCAACTGTCCGAGATTTTGGATATTAGACATGTCATCCAACCCAATGAAGCACCAACTAATGAAGAGTATGTAGAAGAAGAGAAGTTGATCCTAAATGAGCAAAATAAAAAAAAGTGACATTTAATGATGTTTCACTTATCAATCAATTCTCCGACTCCCGTATTTATTCTAAAATTGATTTTGTGATCAAGGCAGATGAGGAAGTTGAGGTTTTCGTAGTGGTGTTCGAGCAAGGTGTTAAACTACAATTACATTTATCTGAGAAGCGCAAGTTAAATTTTTGGAGGATAAACGAAAAATGGTGCAAAGTCAATAGATGCAAGCAAAGAAGATCTTCCAAAGCACTATTTAAAGTGCTGTAAAGCAACTAGACAATAAGTCGAGTTCTAGACTATAAATCGAGCGCTTAATGGGAGGCAACTTATGTTTCTATCTCTTATATCTTTATTGTATTGCATGTAGAATTTTAGAACTGCATTAGGAAGTTGAGCACGTTTCCCAATTTTTAGTAATTAAGTACATTTAATTGTTTTTATATTTCAGGCTACACATCGTCATTCCGATCCCAATGCGTACTGACAAGCTGAAAAGTCCGATGTTGTCTCCACACCTTTTGATTTGGGTTAACTCCTTCCTTTTTTAATTCTTTTGCTTTCTTTAGTCACATTGAAGACAATATGAATTTTAAGTTTGGGGGTGTGACTTTATTATTTTCATTATTGTTATGTGTGTTGTGGAAAAAAAAATTTTGTGTGCTTGTATGATGGATAGCCTTGCCGGCTAATGATGACATATACTTGAAACTACTATTAATTTATGAATTATGACTCGGTGATGCTACTTAAGCTGTTTTTATAGACTATACTTATTCATGTGAGATATGATTAAGTGTGAGCACAATAGTCGTGACTATTACTACATTTGGTTGGTATATTAAATAGAATGCAATAGTGAACCTAAGTTGTGAAAACCAAGACCACCAGTTGATAACTCAATTACCTAACCAGTTGAAGGGATAGTTTGGGGGTGGTTAAACCATTGCAGAAGCTGTTCAGATAGGTGTTGATTCCGTGCTTGAGTAATAGTTGTGTGGAGTGTATTTAGCTATCAAGTGGAATCTAGGTATTGACCGGATGCTAGGAATCTAATCCCCGCTTATTTATCTTGCAAAAAAAAAGGGGCATTGCACTTGCATTATCTTATACCTCTCTTTGTAGCCTAGTTGACTCGAGTGATAAAGCCCGTTGGAGTTCTCAAAACTCGGTGTCCCAAAGTCTATCAGACCTGGGAGCCATCGGCCTAAAGCTCGCTACAAGGGTCATCTAGAAAGCTTAAGGGAGTGAGATCTTACACATAAGATATATATCTATATATAATTATATATATAAAAAAAAAAGAAAAAAGAAGAAGCAAAAGCAAGATTGAGCATTTGTGCGCATAACTTGGGGATTTAAATGACTAGTGGGTTTGACTTACCTAGTGGAAGCTTGATGGCCAAAGCATTCAATAAAAGGAGAATCATTACAAATCTAGATAGCAACTGTATTAGCTAGACCTAACCAAATTTTGAGCGGTAAAAGAATAAGTGTTTTGAAGGCAACTTTAGAGTTAACACCAGGTTGAGAGAATGAATATCAATATGGGAGTGTGTATTCTTACGAGAGAGAAAAAAAATATTTGACCATTGGAGATAGAATATTACCAACCTAAATGTTTATGTTGATTGGATTAACTATGCACACACATATATCAATTGAACATCAGATAAGTAAAAAAATTAATTTTAGTAGCATAATTTAGAATTTTTTATGAATTGATTGAGTTGTTTCAAAAACATGAGGCAAATACAACAAGCTATTTATTATAGTATATTTTAATATTATTTGTTTGATTGTTTAAGTAAATAGTCATGTTCGAGGACAAATAAATGTTCAAGTTTGGGAGTATTTGATAAGTGTTGTTTTACACTTATCTGGACCATCAAAAGTGGACAATTGTAAGTACTCTTAAGTGATTTTCTACTTAATTGTGTGTTGATTTAATTGTTTTAGGTCAAAACCTGAGATCGGATGGAATTGTAGAAAAAACAAAGCAAAATAGGCGAAAAAAGGACTAAAGGCATACGAAAACTTGGATATGGGGACCAAATTACAAACATCCAAAAGTTGAAGGACTTGCGTTGCAAGTAAAAGAGGACTAAATTGAAATGAAAGAAGAAATTAGAGGACTAAAGAAGATAAAATTCAAAGTTGAAGGACTTGGTCTGCAAATAAGAGGACAAAAGGACAAAGTTTGAACAAGGACCAAATAAAATACATATCAAATCTTGGAGGACTAAAGCTACAATTTGGGGATTGGATAAAAAATTGGCCAATTTGTTTTCAGCTTGCTGCGGTGTGACCACGGTTCGACTGCGGCAATTCGTTGTCCGTGCGTCTGAGCGTTTTTTGGCTTATTTTTAATTCCAGTTAGGGTCTTTTTCGTCTTTTCATGTACATGAGTTGTAAAATTAGTAAAACACTATATAAAGGCCTAACCTAGGTCAAAATAAGGGAGTTGAATCTTGAAGAATACAAGAGAAGACGGAAAAAAGAATGGTGAAGAAAATGAAGAACGACCAAAATCAAGAGGATTGGAGCGGGAAAACAAAGATTTCTTGGTGCAAGATACTCAACTTTTTCTCCTTTTTTTTATTCAAAATCCGGTTATGTATTCGAAACTCTTCGTCTTGTCTTCCTCCCAAATCATGAGTAGCTAGATTTGAAGTTTTTGATGAACGATTTAGCCTAATTTTAATTATTTAATTTCGAATCTAAAGTTTTGACTTATAAATTGTTTAAATATTTAATTTTGCTTCTTCTCTTAATGCTTGGAATAACTGGTCATTATTTCATTGATTTTGTGGATTGTAATGAATTGAGAAGTAAATTATTAATATAGACCACGTAGTAAAATCCGACAATTGGATAAAATGTAGAGATACACTTTTATTATTACTGCGGTTTGAATTGAATTCTTAGAAGAATTAATACATCTAATTAAGGACCATTTTGACTGTTTAAGTTGACTTAATTATATAGGACTAATTTAAACTCGAGAGAGGTAAATTAGGTTAAATTCGTGAATTCGACCGAATACAACTTGGTGAATTCGTTTGTCCAAATTCTTCAACTATCATTCTTGAATAATTATTGATATTTGCTTTTACATAAGTTATTATAGTATTTTCTTAAATTGATAGTTATTGTTTAAATCTTTCAAATCAACTCAATTCAAATTGTTTTAAATAAATTAGCATTATGATTAATTTAACTAGTATATAAATAAGATAATATTCGTGGAAACGATAATCCGGACTCAGTAGGTCAACTTTATTACTTGTTTGCGATATTGTACACTTACAATTATATTATTTCCACAACATTCACAACACTCAAGCCCAAACAAAAATGATTTTGGTATTAAATTAATTCTTCACAACCTCCTGAAATTTGAGAAAACTTTTAATGGAATTATGTTTCTTCTTTAATGGAAAAAACCAAATATTTTTTAAGAAAAAAACTATAAGGATATGGAGTTCTCATGAAATATAAAAAGTAAAATACAACTTCAGAGGGGGCGTGATAAGTGTGTTTTACACACTTATTCTAACTTATAAACTTAATGTATATTTGTAAATTGAGCTAATTTCTACTTAATTTAGTGTAATTATTGTCATCAAAGGTAAAGACTCAAAATTGAGGGAAATTGGAGAAAAGGGGAAAGTTCGAGTTTAATTGGAATTAAACAAACGCAATTGACAACTAATATGATGACACGGGAGTGATAGGAAGCAATAAAAGAGCCATTAGAGGAAAGTCACATGTTTCGAGAGTGAAATATAACTTACCAAAAGTTTGGGGATTGAATTGCACACTTCTGGAACTTGAGGAGGACCAATTTTGCATGATTATATAGATTTGAGATCCAATGTGAAGCCTTTGGAAGTTACAGGGATCAATGTTGAAGGTTGGGAGCGAAAAAGACCAAACATGTACGAAAAACTTGAAGTTTGTGCGAAAAAGATCAAACCTTTACGAAAAACATGAAATAAGGACCAATTCATAAAATGTCGAAAACTTGGGAGTGGTTTGCAAATTTCTGCCTACTCGCGGGCAACATCGAAACATCAATTGGGCTTGTTTGCCGTAGTTTTGGCTGCGATTTGCAAAATGAGACTCGACTGCAATCCGTCCGAATGAATTTTAATGATTTTTTGCTTTGAAAGTCGGGGGTACTTTGGTCATTTCCAATGCAGGAGTTTCAAGGTGGGTCAAATTAGGGGGATAGGAGATGTGAAAAGCAAGATTGAAGAGAAGATTTGTGGTAGAAAACAAGAGAGGAATCATGGGTTTAGCGTTGGACCTCAAGGTTGAAGATCAAAACTTGGTGCACGAGCATATTTTCATCTTCTTCATCTCTATTTACTAAACCCCATGATGTACCCTATTGTTATTATCTCGTTGTGTTTGAACAGTATCATGTTAGGCTAAAATCCTCGTGTTGGGAAATGATGTCGACGTATCTTGATTGTTTAATTCTACTTGTTAAAACTTGACTCTAATTCTTATCTTGTATTAGTTTTCTATCGTATTTCATTTTGACTTTTCATGAATCTGACTAATTTATGATTGCGTTTGTGAATTCTTGATGAAACTAAGAAGTAATTCACCAATTTAATACTGCGATAAAAAATACAAATTCTCTTTTACTTTGTGCAAACTTTAATTAATTCTTGATCGTTAATGCTCTTAGTTAGGTTAAAAGTCACATAGAAATATAGTAGATTTACTTAATTGAGTATGTTTGATACTATTCGAGAGAGATTATCAAGAAAATTTGTGAAATTAATTGCTAATACAAGATAAGTAAATTGTCATGGTTTGGTATGAAATTGTACATGATAGCTATCGTTGAACCGTGAGTCCCAACATTCATTTGATTAATCAATTTTCTTAAAAAGAAAAATCATTCTCTAGTGAAAAACCAGTACTTAAGAATTAGGTTAATATTAAGACAGAACCAAATCGTTGTTTTCTTTGAAATCTCGACTTTAAATTCATAGAGCTCTCGATTAATTAAAATTAATTGTGGTAACTAGTCTTCGTGGGATCGATATTTCAGACTCTTAAAAAATAGACAAGCAAGGTGACTGTTAGAGAAACTACAAGGCGAAATATCAATGAATTAGCTTAAGAATGTGGAAGGGATAGAGAGTTTAGAAACAAGATGATAGATAAATTTATAAAGAGAGATACATATATTGGAGGTATATAATTGACAATAAGAGAGAACAAAAAGGAAACTTTTTTTTGTTTTTTTTTTATCAATATGGCCGTTTTTTTAAAATGCACTAAAAGAGACTAAACAATGACCATTTTGAGCATGTCTATTTAATGTATATTTCACTTATACATTGAAAATGTAGGATCTACCATTATCTTATAGGTACTTATGCTATGTCATCGGTGCTTAGGAGATCATTCCTCATATATATATATATATATAGCGTATGTGCAGAAATATTTCTCATTATCTTAGCGGATATTCCAAAAAAAAAAAAAAAAGAGTTTGTATCGAATAAAGTATATACTTCGACTTTCTTGTGCTAGAACTTTGGCTCGGAAACATAAAAGTATTGTACATGCTTTTTTGAAAAAATTTAGGCTTGTAATTATAGGAAGAATTTCTCATGTCGGAAGAACAAGTTCTTTCTTTGACCTTCTACTTTGCAAGGAGTGTATAGAAGTCGGATTTGGTATTTGGATATTATTTGTATCAATGGTCTGATCAATCATAAATAATTATTCTGAAATCTTGGAAATATAAAATTTTCCTAAATTAAATGGATGAAGAGATAAAAAAAATGTGATTTCCACTATTGTGAAATGTTGATGTAGTATGTAATAAGGGTTAAATCAATTTAGTATTCAACTTTTTAAAGTCTTTATAAGAAAGGAAATGATGTATACATAACCATGTGCAATGAAAAATGCAAGCACGGCTTGGTGAGGGGTTTTTCCTTATTTAACTAAGATAACAAGGAAATTATCTACTCCATTCGACTAGTTCCGGGTTCGAATCCCGGGAAACCCATTGTCATATACAAATTATATGTATAGAAATCCGTATTTTCTTTTTGCAATCCATTTCATTCATTTACAAAAAAATGCAATAGATCTAGATAGTTATTGGGATTGACACTGACATATAAGTCATATTATACTGTTAAATAACAAGCCTTCCATTTTCTATTTTGATTTATATTATAGAAAATTATTGTGCTTGGGGAGTCCTTGATGATTAAATAAACCAAGATTTTACCATGACTATAATTTTAGAGAGACGCGAAAGCGAAATCCTATGGGTTGCTTCTATAACTGGATAACCAACACCAAAAACCGTCTTTACATTGGATGGTTTGGTGTTTCGATGATCCCAACCTTATTGACCGCAACTTCTGTATTTATTATTACCTTCATTGCTGCTCATCCAGTAGATATTGATGGTATTCGTGAACCTGTTTCTGGATCTGTACTTTACGAAAACAATATTATATCAGGTGCCATTATTCCTACTTCTGGAGCTATAGGTTTGCACTTTTACCCAATCTGGGAAGTGGCATCCGTTGATGAATGGTTATACAACGGTGATCTTTGTGAACTAATTGTTCTACACTTCTTACTTGGTGTAGCTTATTACATGGGTCGTGAGTGGGAGCTTAGTTTTCGTCTGGGTATGCGATCTTGGATTGCTGTTGTATATTCAGCTGCTGTTGCAGCTGCTACCGCTGTTTTCTTGATCTACCCAATTGGTTAATGGAATTTTTCTGATGGTATGCCTCTAGGAATGTTTGGTACTTTCAAATTCATGATTGTATTCTACGCTGAGCACAACATCCTTATGCACCAATTTCACATGTTAGGCATAGCTGGTGTATTCGACAGCTCCTTATTCAGAGCTATGCATGGTTCCTTGGTAACTTCTAGTTTGATCAGGAAACCACAGAAAATGAATTTGTTAACAAAGGTTACAGATTCGGTCAAGAGGAAACAACTTATAATATCATAGCCGCTCATGGTTATTTTGGCTGATTAATCTTCCAATATGCTAGTTTCAACAACTTTCATTCGTTACACTTCTTCCTAGCTGCTTGGCCTATAGCAGGTATCTGGTTCACTATTTTAGGTATAAGCACTATGGCTTTCAACCTAAATGGTTTCAATTTCAACCAATTTGTAGTTCATAGTTAAGGCTGTGTAATTAATACTTGGGCTGATATCATTAACTGTGCTAACCTTAGTATGGAAGTTATACATGAATGTAATGCTCATAACTTCCCTCTAGACCTAACTGCTGTCGAAACTCCATCTACAAATGGATAAGACCCGGTCTTAGTGTATAGGAGTTATTGAAAAAATAAATAAATAAAGGTGCAATAACGCCCTCTTGATAGAACAAGAAAGGGTTTATTGCTCCTTTATTTTCTTTTTAATTATTACTACTTTATTTTTTAGTAATATTGTACTTACATAGACTTTTATTCGTTACATTACTGAAAAAGAAAGAAAAATGATTATTTTTCTTAGGGGTTAATTGATGATTAAGTATTATTTGTTCATTCTATATGGCTTTTTTTATTTTCATTTATCTACCCATCTTTTGGGAAGCTTTTTTTTGACACTTTAATTTGAAATTAAAACGATAAAAATTTGAATTTTTTCTTAATCTTTTTATTTAAAAGATAAGAATATCTCAGAAATCAGAAAGAAGATAAATGAAATGGTCGAAATTCAACCTTTTGTCTTAAAATAAAAAATAAAAATATATAAATAGTAGAGGAGCGGATGTAGCCAAGTGGATTAAGGCAGTGTATTATGAATCCACCATGCACGGGTTCAATTCCCGTTGTTCGCCCATAACTAAAATGATATCATCCTCCTATTTTGTTTTTGTAAAGACGAAGAGAGAAATTCTATTTTCTTACCTATTTAGTACGGCAACGAAGAATCAAATTATCATTATATTTCTTCCTTTTTCTACTTCTGCTTCCAAGTGTAGGATAACCCCATGGGGTTGTTGGCTTTTTTTTTTCCTACCAATTGGGGCTCTCTATTCACCACCCCCATGGGGATCGGCTACAGGGTTCATAACTACTCATCTTACTACATGACGCTTATCTAGCCAACGCTTAGATTCGGATCTACCCAAACTTTTCTGGTTCGCCCCAACATTCTCCACTTGTCCGACTGTTGTTGACCAGTTTTTGGATATCAAACGGACCTCCCCAGAAGTTAATTTTAATGTGGCCGATTTTTTCTCTTTTTGCAATTAGTTTCGTTACAGCACCCGCTGCTCTAACTAATTGTCTAGCCTTTCCAAGTGTGATTTCTATGCTATGTATGGTCATGCCTAAGGACATATCGGTTGAAGTAGATTCTTCTTTTTGATCAATCAAAACCCCTTCCCAAACTGTACAAGCTTCTTCCAAATCATACGGCGTTTTGGATGTAGATGATGATATATATATACAAATGGATCTTATATATATCGTACAATGAAGTACCACATGGGTAGATATCTATATGAATCCAAAGTTGCCGAATCACTCATGGTATGATCTTCTACATCATAGGTCTTCCTGTTCTGTCATATGGCTTATATTCTTCATGTAGCATTCATACCGAATGACTCTATGAAATTACGTCGATACTTCTACATATTATGGGTAACGTAGGAGACATCTCTATTTTTCTCTCGGAGAATCTTTATAATTCCCACTGTTTAGCTTTCAATTCGCCTCTGACCATAAAATGAAATGTGAATAACCCATCCCTTTCTCTTTGAAATAAGGGCCCTTCCGGTTCTGTCGGTGCTTGAAATAATTTTGTTTTCTTCATATTACTATATCTCTAGAGTCAATAATTTTATATGAGGAATTACTGAACTCAATCACTTGCTTTCGCTACACTTTAGTTTTATATTGAGGTCTATCATGTATAGGTACTCAAATTGGATCAGTGATCGATTTCTAGTTTTCGTCGTAAACCTGATTGGTTACTTCCAATTACGTAAATCAATAGTTCAAACTGCACTCAAAAGTAGGGCATTTCCCATTTTTGTAAGAACTTCTGTACCAGAAACAATGGTATATCCAATTATAACCCTTCTAGGATGTAAAATATATCTCTTCTCACCATCCCCATAGTGTATGAGATAAATGTATGCATTTCAATCAGGGTCGTATTCTATGGTTACGATTCTACCATATATGTCTTTTTCATTCCGTCAAAAATCAATTTTACGGTATAGACACTTATGACCTCCCCTCTATACCTTGCGGTAATGATTCATCTGGTATTACGACCTTTACCACAATGATGTTGTCCACAGATCAAATTATTTTATGGATTGGATTTCACTTGACTGTCTACGATTTCATTGCATGTGCTCGGAGTAAATGTTTTTGTATAAATGTATCGCCATGCTACTAAGTATTTTGATATAAGTTATTTTCTTTCTAAGAGGTGGAATAGAATAACTCGATTGAAGCGTAATGATCATACATTTGTAATGCATTGTATGTCCCATAATAGGTTCCATTCTTCTACCCTTTCTAGGAAGTCGATGACTATTCATAGCTATTACGTGGACACCAAAGAAGAGTTCAACCTAATGATTTATTTTTGTCCTAGTTGATCCTGATTCATCATTAGAAGTACATTTATTTTTCCCAATAACCGAATACTTTTGTTTGTAAATACTGGATATTTGATTCCATCCATAAATCTATTTTCTTCCTTATGAGTTCTAGTATCAATAAGAATGCTAGTTCTTACTATTCATGTATTATGATATGGATATACCACACCAATTCATTATGTATGGATGATGAGATTCCATTTATACAAAGCCAATTCCAATAGACTTATTGGAAGGTCCCATTAGCGTGCATCTAGTAGGACTTGAACCTACGAATTTGCCAATTATGAGTTGGGCGCTTTAACCATTCAGCCATGGATGCTTAGTGGGGACCCTCGTACATGGTGAATAACCAAATTCCAATTGAAATGAAATCTTTAGGATAAATCAATGGAATTTAGGATGAATCAATTAAAGGACATCAATTCAAATCCTAGATTTTCGAATTGAGAAATGTATTGAGAGAGATCAAGAATTCTCACTATTTCTTAGATTCATGGACCTATTTCAATTCAGTGGGATCTTTCATTCACATTTTTTTCCACCCAGAATGTTTTCTAAAACTCTTTGACCCCCGAATTTGGAGTATCCTACTTTCATGCAATTTACAGGGTCAACAAGCAATTGATATTTCATGATCAATGGTGTAATACTCTTTGTGGTAGCGGTCCTTATATATCATATTAACAATCAAAATATGGTCTAAAGAAAAAATATCTATTTGAGAGGGCTTCTTCATATACCTATGAATTCCATTGGACCCATAAATGGTACATTGGAAGAATATGTTAGGTATTCCAATATCAATAGGTTGATTGTTTTGCTCCTGTATCATCCAAAAGGAAAAAAGATCTCTAGGAGTTGTTTCCTGAATTCGAAAGAGAGTACTTAGGTTATCTCAATAACTAAAAGTGTAGCATGCCTGAATCTAACTAGGGTTCGCGGTGGTGGAAGAACTGGATTGGAAAAAAGAGGAATTCTAGTTGTAGGATATCTAATGAAACCATCGCTGGAATTGAGATCTTATTCAAAGAGAAAGATATCAAGTATCTAGAGTTTTTTTTTTTGTATATTATATAGATGATTCGATCAGTAAGGACCATGATTGGGAATTGTTTGATTGTCTTTCTCTGAGGAAAAGGCAAAATAGAATCAACTTGAATTCGGGATAGCTATTCGAAATCTTAGTGAAACACTAGATTTCTTATCTCATGTCTGCTTTTCGTGAAAAAAATCCCAATTAAAGTGGAGGGTTTCTTCAAACAACAAGGGGTTGGGTCAACTATTCAATCAAATGATATATATATATATATATATATATATATATATATATATATATATTGTTTTTTAGGACATTTCGATAAAAAAAATGAAATGTGTAACTGAAAAGTTGATAAAAGCTGTGAGTCTCATAAAATATGTAGTTGAAAATGAATGTGGAAAAAACAAATTATTTTAAACTCTAACAAACACGTGTTTATTCTAATTTGGTAGCTGATTTTGCAACCAAACTTTTGAATTTAGCTGATTTTGTCTTTGTCTTGATTTTGATGTTAGACAGGAATAGTCTCTATGCATTTTGTTTTATGAATTGTAAGTTTTTATCCTTTAATGAACAAAAAACAAAAAATCAAAAAAGTTCAAATTGACAAATGAAATAATTGATTAATTATTTTACCTAGTGCTTTATGAACTAATTGTTTCGCACCTTCAGGCAATTCAACAAGATCTCAAACATCATTGTCTTTCATGGATTTCATCACATCTTTCATGGCATCACTCCACTTTTAAGAATTAGAACTCTGTTCTACTTAATGGAAGTTGATTGGATCATTTTCCACTACTCATATGTCAACCTCATGTTCTTGAAGAAAGATGATATAGTCGTTTGAAACCGTACTTCTCATTTCTCTAGTGGATCTTCTCAATGACATTTCTTCTTCAGGTTGTTGAGCTTACTTATCAGGAGCAACTCCTTCATTTTGGATAGGAAGCTCTTTAACATTTTCTGGATTCATATCTCGAACAATGTCAGGAATTGCAGTATGATAATTGTCAATATCAACAGTAGGAAGAGAAACAAATTCTTCTTCAAAGATAATATCTCTAACCTTATCTCATCTTCCAAGCTCAACATCATCAAGGAATCTTGCATTTTGTCTCAAAAAAGGACTTGGTTGATGGATCATAGAATTTGTAACTAGTTGACCGTTCAAGGTACCCAACAAAGTAGCACCTTACGATTCTTTAGTCTAGTTTCTTTTCATTCGACCTGTAAGGCCTTGGCTCAGTTGGACAACTCTAAATATGCAAGTGCCTAATACTAGACTTCTTGTCTATCTAAAGTTCATAAGGAGCTTTAGCCACTGCTTTGCGTGGTACCTTGTTAAGGATGTATGCTGCAGTCTTTAGTGCTTCAAAGAAGAATGACTAATCATGCTTCTTGCACTGTCCTTAAGCGTTTGTGCCACAATGCACCAGAATCCTCATTGGTTAATTTACATTTTAAACCACATGAGTTGGTATGCAATGTTTCATTATATGAGGGACTTGTATCCAATAAATATAGGTTATCATTAAAAGATAAGGAACAAGTATCCATAAGATTTGAATCACGAAAGAGACTAAATTTATTATTTCCAAATGAACAATAACAACTTAATTTGTCCAATGCACGAATAAAAATTAAATTTTATATGAACGATGGTGCTGCATAAGTCTCTTCCAAAATCAAATAATGACCAGTCCTTAATAATAACCTAAAAGTCTCTATAGCCTCAACTGCAACTGCCTTGCCATCGCCCACATAGATGAATCTTTCAGCATCATTTGGCTGTCGGCTCTATAAGCAACCCTACATAGACACACTTATTTGAGTTGTGGCTCCAGAATCCATCCACCAAGTGTGTATAAGTATTGAAGCTAAATTAACTTCAGAACAAACCATAATTAGAAGCATACCTTTCTTAACACATCATGCAGTGTACTTGAGACATTCCTTTTTTCACGTGTCCACCCTTTTTGAAAAGTAACAGGTGAACTCCTTATCCTATTTCTTTTGCTCTTTGTGTTGTGGTGTTCCAATTGCAGCTTTCCTTTCTCTCTCTCTCTCTCTCTCTCTCTCTCTCTCTCTCTTTATTTATATTGAGGAGTGGTTGATAAGTTAACACTTTTAGTTCTCTTACGCTTAAGTATTTCCTCTTCTAGCACACAATAAGATATGAGCTCATTAAGCGTCCATTTATCTTTTTGGGTGTTGTAACTCACTTCAAATAGACCGTATTGTGTAGGAAGAGAAATCAAAACCAGATGCACGAGTAAGTCCTCAGAAAGCTCTAAATTTAGTGCATTTAGTTTGGAAGTGAGATTAGTTTTTTCGTAATGTACTCAATTATGTTCCAATTCTCTTTATACCTTATTGAAACAAAGTGATCCAGAAGAGTACTTGTTTTCTCCTTTTTGTTTTTGGTAGAATGCTTTTCAATTTTCTCAAGGAATGTCATAGCATTTTCCTCTTCAGACACATCGTCCTTTAATGTTTCTGGAATGGAATGTTTCATGATCATAAGACACATGCGATTAGAATGATCTCATTTTTCTGAGTCCCTTTTATCCTCGGTTGAACTTTCATCAGTGAGAGTAAGAGGTCGTTGTCAGTGATTTTATGTGTTTAATAATTCTGCAAGTTTACGGATCGCTCAAGTAGCAAAATAGATTTTGAGTCCAAGTATTGATCCCACAGAGATTTAGATAATTCAGTTCAATCACGCTAACCTTAACCGAATCTAATAAACTTTGGAAGATTTTGTGTTTAATAACTAATTAAAATAGTCAACTAAAAACAATTAAATAATTATGGCTCAAATAATTGAATGATTAAATTGGTGAAAAATTAATTTAACTTGAAAAAGGAGAAGTACTAGAATTCCAAATCCACTTGTAGTTGTTAATTTTTCTATCTTGATTCTTGATCTTGACAAATTACATCAGTTATGAAGATCAATATCCCTAGATTGTTCAACAGTTTTTCTCGAATAAAGTTAAACCTATTCATATGTATGACTCGACTATATTTCTATGACGAATACGAATACAAACAAATGCATTAATTTTTTGTGGATAATTAAAGATCACCTAAAGCATAGTGGTATATTTCTATCCCCTATCAGACTTTAAGATAATTAAACTAGCGTCTAGTATGCTTTCGATCTTTCGATAGTATAACACACCACAACAATCATACAATTACTACGTATATAATTGTAGATGCAAACAAATCAAAAATAATTATTCAAAACTATATTGAAATAAATTGTCAAAAACCAAGTCTCAAGATGAAAGAATTTAAACGACAAGTTTCATCTTAATTCTAGCACTAATTAAACTAGCCTAGTATACTAATAATAAGAAAATAATAAAGAGAAGAAAACATGGAATTCATCACCCGGAGAAGAAGAAAACTTGAAAGAATAATGGCTTGATCTTGATCTTCGTTCAATTCTTCAAAAGAGCAATCTTGATCTCCGTTTGATGTTTTCGTCTATGTTTTTCTCCCAAAAACTCAACAACCTATTATGAGTTAATAACTCATATATATACTACCCTAATGGTGCCCCAAAATATGCCAAGAAAATCTAAAAATCGTGGGCCAAAAGTTACTTAATTGGAGTTGAACTAAAAAAGGGAAAAAATCTCTCACAACCAAAAGTTAGCATGGGCGATCGCCCAGGCCATTCCCAGGCGATCGCCCAGGTTCATGGTTTTGCATTCTGCTTTGTTTGAACCATGCTGGGCACTCGCCCAGCTATAAGTTGGGCGATCGCCCAGCTAAAATATTCCAAGTGTGCTGTTTTGATCCTCTAACTTTTCATTCCGTCTGATTTAGTTCTCCATCTTTTCATAACATCCCATTTGGTCCTTCAACTTTACATAATCTCCAATTTGGTCCTTCCACTTTTGATAATCTCCAATTTGGTCATTCAACTTTCAATAATATCTTCCAATTTATACCTCTTTTCATCCATTCTTCTCCAATTTCTTACAGACGGGTCCAAAACTGAAATATAAAGAATAATGCACCAAATTAAGTAGAAAATTAATAAAATAACAAAATAAAAGCTTAGTTTAAAGTCCTAAATAAGTGCACAAAATGCAATCAAACACTCCCAAACTAAACCTTTGTTCGTCCTCGAACAAAAATAAAAATAAACTAGATCTTTAAACTAAGCTAAAATAATTAACAGGAAGTGACTTATTGTTAAATTTCTTACCATATACCTCAAGTTTGAAAAATAAAGTAACACGTTTAGAAAGAGATCAAACAACACAAAGAATTTTCACTTATTCAATGCTCGACCTTTAGTTAGTGTGTGAGTAGCCAAAAATTGAACTTATACCTGTATTAGACAATGACCAATATTGTGTTGTTGATATTTTTTACAATCCTGAACCCCTTGTAGTCATTTATTTCTTACATCTCTCATAAAATCTCACACTTATTATGCTTTTCTCTCAAATCCCGAGGTGTTCTAGCAAATTTTGTTCCTATTGATCAACACAATACTTTTTTCAAATAAAGTGGTAAAAATTAGAACTTGTATTCTCAGAACTAGGATGGTGAATGATTTCTAAATTCTCATCTTCAGTCTCTTAGGTTCTAACCTAGCAATCTTTACCGAGCACTTTAACTCCTTTTATTTTATTTAACTAATATAAACTATCTTACATCTTGTGCAATACTTCTCTCCCACTAGCTTTCTATGTGACCCATGTAGGGAACTTTGGGCCAATGACTCCCAAGTCAGATGACCATAGGGCACCAGGTTTTAAAATACCCTAACAGGCTTAATTGCTAGAGTCCCACAGGCTATAAGAGAAGTAAAGATGTATGCTTTTTTTTTTACTCATGTAACGAGCTTTGGGCCGATGACTCCCAGTCAGATGACTTTAGGGCACCAGGTTTTAAAATACCCTAACAGGCTTAATTGCTCGAGTCATACATTTTATTTTATTTATTCAGCAGTGAGTAGTGCTTGGTTTAGATTCCTTGACTATAACCTATTCAACCAAAGATGAGACTCAGAAAACCAAAACCATCAAAATTCTCAAAACACAAGTAGTAACTTTAGCACCCCCAAACTGTTCTCAAACAGTTTGGTTACTAGCTTAAGGATTTAGGAACATAACTTTTTATAATGATACTAAGTCAACAATATCAACTCAAACTCTCAAGACATGTTCCCAATAAATGATAAGTCAATAGTGGCCATGTGCTTCGTTAATCAATTCTAACATGGATAAGTATTCAGAGAAAAGCACGAGTTTAAGCGTTGTCTAATATTCTACTAAAATGCACTTGATTTTCAAACAAATATCATCATTGACAGTAAGATGTTTGACAACAACTAGACAAAGAAACTAATTTTGTTTTTAGTTATACAGACCCAAGTGATAAGCAAATTCAAAAGCAGTCATTAAGTATCCTGGTAGTTAACCCATCCCCAAATAAAAATACTACATTGTCCCCAATGTACGCAATGAAGAACAAAATGAAAAGTGGAAAGGATCATGTACTTCCCAGAGGTAAATGTGGAGAAGAAGGTCTCGGGTGATCAGATGGGACATCAGGAGTGGACCCATGGTGAGGAGCGTTCGGGGCTGAGGACTAAGAGATAATGGTATAAATATCATCCATGCGCTGTGCAAAATAGAGCATTTGGTGGTTGACATCGTCGTATGTGTAGTTTATAGTCTGTTACTCTCCTCTGAGCACAGTGTTTGACGTGGTCAAGGAGTCCAATTCAATCCTCAAATGGTCAACCATACGCTGCATGGCCTGCTGAGTGCGTTGAATGGAGCTCAAAACTCGACCCTGCTCAGATAATTAGGTAAAAATCTGACGTAAGAGACAATCAGTCTCGGCAACTGGTATTGGAGCTGGATTGTCTGCTGCTCGTCTGGCCACAGGATTTCTCAATGTCCGTTTGTTGATAGATGGTTTAGGAGTCTCGGGCTCTTCATGAAGAAGTAATGGCACCCCTTCTGCTATGCAAATTGCACTAATGAGACAAGGAAACATGGGAGATCGGCCAGATGCACACTGCGATGCAAGATCAACAATGAATTGGAATATGTGAATCCCCAAGTCAATTTTGTGCCCACTTACAAGATGATATAATAGCTGGGCTTGAGTTTTATTGAAGTCCGTACGGTGGGAGGTAGGATCGATGTTATGACACAAAAATATGGAAGATACGTAGACTCTCTATCAGCTGGTTGTGTAGGAATTTGGGTCTCACGAGAGGCCAAGCGTTTGCTCGACCATAAAGAAACTGAGTCACTTATGTCATATCAAGATCGGCCGGGACGTGCTCAATATCGTTGGTAGTTAACCCATAATAATGTTCAATCATAGTAGGGCTGAACTTAATCCACTTCCCACAAACCCAAGTGGTGTACCGATGGTCTGCATCAGGTTCCTCAATGGTGTGATTGAAATTGGTAAGAAATTCTTTGACCAATAGTGGGTAGGCCAAATGAGGTTTGCGTGCGACCCTTTGCCAACCACAAGAATGAATGAGATTCGCCATTTCGGAGTAGGAGAAGTCTGTCAGAATTACCTCCCTTTTGGCCCATATATGTTTCTGGATTAACCACTTGTTGTAGATATCTTCTTCTTCAGGACCCCAAAATCTTAGGATACCTCCGTCATCAACATTTGTTTCCACTGGTCGGCATCGACTAGATGATGAACTGACCCTCTCTTTTCCCTGTTTTGTCGGTGGGTCTTTTCGTTTTGGTGCCATTGTACCTAAGAAAAAGAAAAATGAATCATTAAGCACCATAGAAATGAAAAAATATAGAATCCGCACCAAAAGAAAAAAAAAATAGAGACTTTTCTGATTTTAAACTTAGTCCGATCACTACTCATGACCACCGAAAAAACTAAGAAAATATTGAAATTTTTCCGAGCCATCTCTGGGCATATGGTTGTACATAGATTGGTCGTTACCATATTCAAAATTTAGGTAGAACGGAGGTCGTAAGAGTGGGACGAGAGGGGGACGAATATGGTGACGTGAAGTGGCAAATGCCTAGCCATGGCATGCCATGACTACCTTCTGTGGGATCAAGTGGTGTGGACAAATTGGAATGTAAATCTATTAAATGTATGCACAATGAGCAATCATAATAGAGTATGAAGAATAGTCAATCAAAGATTGGCCCTAATTTTACAAGAAATGGCACTTAGTCATTTTATCAAACACCTAGTGTGCAACTTCGTTACAGGCGGCGTTTATATGAATTGGGAAGTGAAGCTAGCCCAAAAATTTCCACTACAATTTCAATAACTCAACAAACCAACATCTAACCTAGCACATCCTCCTTAATTAAGTAAGATGAAACCGAAGAAAATGAAGCCAAAAAGAGAAACGGAGAGGAGATGAAGAAATATCATACCTTGTTCTTTGTGTGCCCAATTCGAGGATGAAGACGTGAATGCAATGGATGCCATGAAACCGTGTAAGAATGCAGATGAATTGATGTATGACCAAGAGAGATGCAGATTTATGTGCGGTTGGGGGATGAAAGTGACCGTGCAATTGAGTTTCTCAAGTTGGATGTGTATGTGTGGAAGAAGTTTGGCCGTTGTGAGCTTAAGTGCTGGGCATTCTGCCCAGCACAAGCCTGAGCGATCGCCTGGGCAAAACCCAGGCGATCGCTTGGGCTTAACACTAGGCATTTTGCCCAGTGTTTGTTTACATAATGGGGCGATCGCCCGGTTTACCAGAATTGTTTTTTATATACTTCCAACTAAATGCAAATAGACTAACTCAACATGTCAACCATTTAAAACGTGCTAAAATAGAAACAATGAAAGCAAGCACATGTAGTTTAAATGTGATTAACTAGACATGCCTTAACATGTGAAATCTCAAGCACATGCCAAACTGACAATAGTGAATCAGAAAAACCAAAACTGTACTAAAACTCACTTCATGCTGTCGACTAATTGTATCTAGGCCTAATTGATCGAGTGAAATCTTAATTACGTGCCAAAAAGAAAGTGATGATGAAACTACTCTAAAAATTAACTAAGTGCAAAAACGAATGCCAAACCAAAAACCAATGCAATAAAACTATCCCTACTACATGCATTGAAAGGAATACGTCTAAAAAGGAGAAAGTGATAGAAAAATGGGTTGCCTCCCATTAAGCGCTCGAGTTATAGTATAGAGCTCGACTTTTCGGGTTGATAATTTCGGGTGTGTCAGATGAACGGTGGAATTTTATTTCGAAAATCCACCGCTCCAATAGACTTTCAAATGCAGCCCGTTGACTTTAAAAGTGCCTTTACTCTCATGACTAATTTCCACTACTCCATATGGATAGATTTTGGTGATTGTGTAAGGACCCGACCATCGAGATCTCAACTTGCCTGGAAAAAGCTTGAGGTGAGAATTATACAACAAAACTTGCTGCCCAACCTCAAAATTTCTTCTTTGAATGTGCATATCGTGCCACTTTTTGGTCCACTCCTTATACAGTTTTGCGTTCTCATATGCTTCCATCCGAGGCTCATCCATTTCATTCAATTGAAGGAGTCTCTTTTCACCTACGGCCTTCAAATCAAAGTTCAACTTCTTTACCGTCCAATATGCTCAATGTTCCAACTCAACAGGTAGATGGCACGCTTTTCCAAAAACTAGCCGATAAGGAGACATGCCAATAGGAGTTTTGAAAGCTGTCCGGTAGGCCCATATAGCGTCATCTAGTTTCTTTGACCAATCTTTTCTTGATGAACTCACCATTACCTCAAGAATCCGCTTCAACTCCCGATTGGAGACTTCTACCTGCCCACTTGTTTGAGGGTGATAAGGAATAGCAATACGATGCCGAACGCCATATTTAGCCAACAAAGACTAAAACTGATGATTGCAAAAGTGCTTACCATCATCACTAATAATGGCTCGGGGTGTGCCATAATGAGTGAAAATGCATTTTTTTAGGAAATCCATCACAACCCATGCATCATTAGTAGGTAAGGCGACGGCTTCACCCATTTGGAGATGTAGTCTACAGCAACCAAAATATATTGATTCGAGAATGACGAAGAGAATGGCCCATGAAATCAATACCCCAAACATCAAAATGCTCGACCTCAAGTATACTGTTGAGAGGCATTTCATTCCTTTTTGAGATATTTCCCGTGAGTTGGCATCGATTACATTTCTTCACAAAGAGGTAAGCATCTTTGAAGAGGGAAGGCCAATAGAACCCAAACTACAGAACTTTAGTAGCTGTTTTAGAGGCACCGAAGTGTCCAGTGTAGGCTGAAGAGTGGCAATGCCCAAGTATCTGAGGAACTTCTTCTTCAAGAATACAATGCCAAATTATTTGATCTGGACCCCGTCTATAGAGAATGGGATCCTCTCAAAAATAGTGCTTCAAGTCAGAGAAAAATTTCTTCTTTTGATACTTGAATAATCTGGCAGGATGATGGATTTGGCCAAGAAATTCACTATATCTGTCAACCATGGTACTTTTTCCAAATGAAAAATCTGTTCATCTAGAAACACCTCATTAATATCCAAGTTCTCGATCTGATCTTCTTGCTCAAGTCTGGATATGTGATCAGCAACTACATTCTCACTTCATTTCTTATCTCTTATCTCGAGGTCAAATTCTTGTAGAAGTAATACCCATCTAATCAACCTCGGGTTTGCATCTTTCTTTGCCAATAAATACTTCAAGGCTATGTGATCAGTGTAAACTATCACCCTCGATCCAACAAGATATGATCTAAATTTGTCAAAGGCATAGACTACCGCCAGGAGCTCCTTCTCAGTAGTGGCATAACTGAGATGTGCATCATTCAAAGTCTTGCTAGCATAGTGTATCACATGAAAAATTTTATCTTTTCGCTGTCCCAATACTACTCCAACTGCATAATCACTTGCATCACACATTAATTCAAACGGTAGATTCCAATCAGGTGCAATTATCACATGTGCTGAAATGAGCTTCTCTTTTAGAGTGTTGAATGCCAATAGACACTCTTCAAAGAAGACATAGGGCACATCCTTGACCAGCAAAGTACACAACGGTTTTGTAATTTTTGAAAAGTCTTTGATGAAGCGACGATAGAACCAGGCATGCCCAAAAAAGCTTCTAATATCCTTGACTGGCGGTGGTAATTTCTCTATAACCTGAATTTTTTCTTTATCCACTTCAATCCCCTTAGCAGAAATCCAATGACCCAACACGATACCTTCTTGAACCATGAAGTGACACTTTTCCCAATTAAGAGCTAAGTTTGTATCTTCACACCACTGCAAAACCAGTTGGAGGTGTTCCAAACACTCATCAAAGGACGAGCCGAACACCGAGAAATCATCCATGAATATTTCGATGAATTTTTCCACCATGTCAGAGAAAATGGCCATCATGCAATGCTGAAAAGTGGCAGGAGCATTGCATAGACCAAAAGACATCCTACGGTAAGCAAAGGTGCCATAGGGACACGTGAATGTGGTCTTCTCTTGATCCTCAGGTGCTATTGGAATTTGATTATACCCGGAGTATCCATACAAAAAGCAGTAATGAGAATATCCAGCAAGTCTTTCTAA
Organism: Forsythia viridissima; assembly: GCA_030279155.1. Taxonomy (NCBI): domain Eukaryota; kingdom Viridiplantae; phylum Streptophyta; class Magnoliopsida; order Lamiales; family Oleaceae; genus Forsythia; species Forsythia viridissima. Next base: position 20,628,267 of record CM059038.1, read on the forward strand.
CATCTGATCAATAAACAGAAGGGAAAAATGATCGTAGCAGTATTAAGTTTGCGGTAGTCAATGTAAACTCTCCATCATGTGATTGTTCTGGTTGGAATCAATTTATTCTTTTCGTTCTGAACCATAGTGATACCTCCCTTCTTTGGTACCACTTGAACTCGACTAACCCAAGCACTGTCTGAGATTGGGTAGATAATCCCGGCATCCATTAGCTTCATGACTTCTGCTCTGACCACTTCTTTCATATTAGGATTGAGCCTCCTCTGACTGTCAATGCTTAGTTTAAAATCATCCTCCATGAGGATTTTATGCATGCACAGAGTAGGGCTGATACCCTTGATGTTAGCAATAGACCTTGTGTTCTCGAAGCACTTGGAGTAATTTTTCCTCTTCAAGCTTATTAATAGAATTTGCAATGATTACAGGCAAAATAGAGGATTCTCCCAAGTAGGCGTAACGGAGATGAGATGGCAACTGCTTGAGCTCTATTTTTGGAGATTGTTGAACAGAAGGCAGATGTTTTGTAGAACCTGTGTCCAACTCCTCAAAGCGTGATCGGCGCATATATGGAGGGTTAGCTTCAAGATACCTTGCACACATCTCAACCTCAATAGAATCAGTGTGAGAGGATTGAGAATGCACAATACAGGCCTCCAATGGATCTGATGGATTATTGAGATGGAAATTTTCATGAACTGCATTATCGACCACATCAACTTTGAAGCAGCTATCTAACTCGGTTAGATATTTGATTGCCTTGAAGACATCAAATGTGACCTGCTCCTTGCTAAGCCTCAGAATTATTTGGCCTTTTTGTACATCAATTAGAGCTTTACCAGTGGCTAAAAATGGTCGACCAAGAAGAAGTGGAACATCGTTATCTTTCTCCATGTCGAGAATGAAACAATTAATTCCTGCAAAATTTTTAATTGATTTCCTAACAAAAATTAGTTTGTGTTCATTTTCAATTTCTCCTCTAACCAACAAAATGAATTATAGAAGTTTAAACAATATTTCGAGACAAGATGATTTACTTAGTACCTTATTGACTATTTTGGAGTCCTTATGCAGTTTCTCCTTGATCGTCCATCCAACAAGTCGTTCTTATAATGCATGCTGAACTATTTTTGTACAAACAGACTAATTTCCTCGACCACATGAAGCACATGTTCAGGTTGTTCAATGGAAAGGTGCCCAACTTTCACCTTCCACTTTCCACTCATCTTCTTTGCATACTGACATGACATATTATCTATTTCAACTGTCTCAATCTATACTAAGAAATATTAGAAAAAATACGTGTTGAATTCACAAATTGTCAAACTAAAGCCACTCATATTGTGTTACCTAATTAAGATCAATGATCATGACAATCATGATTTTTTTTTTTATAATAATAGGTGAAGGTGATGTATTCGCCTCTACCAGTTTATTAAAAGGAAAAGCGACAGTAATACTCATAAAAATGAAATATAAGTACACACCCCTTATATAGAAGAAAATGTGTATTTTTGTGCAAAACTTGTGCATGTGCAGAAGACAGCTCAAGAGATTAGTCTGTGCATGTTCTGTGCAAAATGTGTGCATGTGTACTGTTAATCACATATCAAATAAAAACGAGAAACTTCATATTACATGAACATGAAATAAAATTAAGGAAACTGCAGAATTAAAACTAAAGAAGAAAGTAAACCGAGACCTGTACAAGTACAGTTTCCTTAAAATGGATTTGTCCCCTACCGAAGGTTATGAACGTCTATTTCCCAAGATACAACGGTAGAACTGGTTGGACCAACGACCTACTGCTAGAACAATATTACCGCAAGAAAATTTGAATGCCAAAGAGGAAAACGAATGCTAAAAAACCTAAGGAGAAAATGTTGAATTGTTGTGTGAAGAATGAGGAAAAATGGACATTCTTATATAGGCCTTAGAGTGACCTTTTAATTCCAAATCCACCATTAACATGAGAGTTACAAGAGTTACAAAACATGAAAGGGTTGAGAAGTTGAAAGCTCTCAAACAAATGAAGAGTTTAAAATTTCATTCAACTTATTTTCCAACAATCTCCCACATGAATGAAAATTGAAAGAGACATGGAAGACTCAGTGATAAAGTTCAACGTCTAAATCCTACATAGGATAGGTAGGTGTTACCCTTTGAACATTCCCTTATGAAAGTATATTTACTTTACTAGCTGATCAGTAGACACGATGTCCTTGAACTATTCTGCCTTTTTTTGTAAACAATAATATACCTCATACAGAATTGATCCTGACATAGTTCAGTTCTCATTGTTATGTTCATTTATGGCCGTGAACATATGCTTGGTTCTACGAGAGTTTTTAAGAATTGCGCCTTACACAATTCTCTTAGAAGCGGCCCCACTTCTCTCTCACATAGGTGATTTCTTATTAAGAGTAGCCCTCTCTACTCTGCACGTAAGAATTATTAAAAGCCTATTGCTTATCCTTTCTTCTACAGGTATCACTGTTTCATCATAGGAATGGATAGGAGAGAACTCCCACAGTGATCTAATTAAGTATTTACAATTAGGTTTCCCTTTGAACCTAGATCTTGGGATCTCCAGTCAACTAGGTTGGGTTTCCATTGTATTAACTTATTCTTCCAAAGGCTTAAGTCTAATTCATTTCGACGACTTTTCAACTAAATCTCTATTCAAACCTTTAGTTAGCGGATACGCAATATTATCTTTTTGACTTTACATATTCAATAGAGATAACTTCAATTAAGAGTAGTTGTCTTATGGTATTATGTCTACGACGTATGTGTCTAGACTTACCATTATACATGTTACTATGTGCCCTACCAATTGCAGATTAACTATCACAATGTTTACAAATTGCTAGCACAGGCTTTGGCCATCTAAGAATCTCCTTTAGGAAGTGACGTAACCACTTAGCCTCTTCACCACACTTGTCCAGGGCTATAAACTCAGATTCCATAGTGGATCTAGCTATAACCGTCTGTTAGAAGATTTCCATGATATAGCTGCACCTCCCAGTGTGAACACAAATCCACTTGTAGACTTTGAGTCTTTTATATCAGATATCCAATTAGCGTAACTGTATCCTTCAATAACTGCTAGATATCTAGTATAGTGCAGCACATAATCACGAGTATATCTCAAATACCTTAGTATTCTTATTATTCCTTTCTAGTGGTCAGCTCCTGGATTACTCGTGTATCTATTCAGCTTGTATAGGCTATGTCTAGTCTTGTACAACTCATCAAGTACATCAGACTTCTGATAATTCTAGAGTATTCTACTTGAGAGATACTCTCACTTCTGTTCTTTGATAGATGCTGGCTGGTATCTATCGGTGTTCTAGCTATGCTAGAATCATCTTTGTTAAATTTGTCAATAATTTTGTCCACATAATGTAATTGACCTAGGACAATTCCATCTGATGTTCTTGAAATTTTAATTGTAAGTATCACATCCGATAAGCCCATATCGTTCATGTCAAATCTTGAATTTAACATGTCTTTAATAGATTTAATCATCTTATTGTTGCTTCCAACAATAAGCATGTCATCAACGTAAAGACATAAAATGACATAGCCATTTTCAGTGTCTTTGATATAAACGCATTTGTCGCACTCGTTGATTTTAAATCCATATTTCATCATGACATGATCAAACTTTTCATACCATTGTTTTGGAGCTTGTTTCAAGCCATACAATGACTTCACCAATTTACAGACTTTGTTTTCTTTCCCTGGAGCAGAAAAACCTCAGGTTGTTCCATATAGATTTCTTCATCTAAATCTCCATTTAGAAAGGCAGTTTTCACATCCATTTGATGTACTTCGAGATTTCGCAAAGCTGCAATTGTAAGTATCATCCTGATAGATGTTATTCTCATTACTGGAGAATATGTATCAAAGTAATCAATGCTTTCTCGTTGTCTGTACCCTTTTATAACAAGCATGGCCTTATACTTTTCGATTGTTCCATCTGCTTTCATTTTCTTCTTAAAATTCTATTTGTAGCCTAGTGGTTTGCATCCCAAAGGAAGATCCACTAGTTCTCATGTATGATTTTACAAAATAGAATCTATCTCACTTTTAATTGCCTCATTCCATTGAGGTCCTTCTGAAGAGTTCACAGCTTCTTTAAAGCTTTGAGGTTCACTTTCTAGCATATAAGTCAGAAAATCTGGACCAAACAATTTTTCAGTTCTAGCTCTTTTGCTACGTCTTAGGTCAACCTCATCTTCTTCTTCTAATTGATCTTTATGGTTCGTTGCTTCATGTGTCCCTTTAGAGGAGCTTGCTTCCTCTATGGATCTATACGAAAATATATGTTCAAAAAATAAAGCATTTCTCGATTCTATTATCGTATTTTTGTGTATGTCTGAAATTTTAGATTCATGCTTGAGAAATCGATAAGCACTACTGTTATGTGCATAGCCATAACATTGAGCTTAAAGAGCCCATCACTTACATAACCCTTTTCTACAAACATTCCAGACTTAGACAAAATAACTTTGTCTGACTCAAACACCATACAAAATCCATGCTTGTTCAACAGCGAGTTAGACACATCATGCGTGATGTCATCAACAACATTTGCTTCTTTCTTGTTGTTCCTCTTCGGCAACCTGCACTCTGACGATCTGTGACCTACTCTGTCACAGTTGTAGCATTTTACAAGAAATTTCTTCTTGGAAACTCCTACTTTTGGACCCATTTTCGTCCCTTTCCCAGACAGCTCAAACTTGCTCTTGTTTGTCTTAGAGCTTTGACCATGCTCTACAACATTTGTTTTGGCCATTTGAGGATTAAACCCCTTCTTTTCAGAACTTTTGTTGTCTTCTTCAATTCGACGTCTGACAATCAGTTCTTCAATGTTCATTTTCTTTCACTTGTACTTCAGGTAATTCTTGAAATCTTTCCAAGCCAGAGGCAGCTTTTCAATCATTGCTGCCACTTGGAAAGTTTCACTTAAAACCATCCCCTCGGCATGAATCTCGTACAAGATTACTTGAAGTTATTGTACTTGACTGATTACAATTTTTGAGTCCACCATTTTATAATCCAGGAAACGGCCAACAATAAATTTCTTAGCCCCTGCATCCTCAGTTTTATATTTTTGGTCTAAAGACTCCCATAATTCCTTTACCGTTTTCATTGAACTATACACATTGTATAGTGAATCTGCCAAGCTATTCATGACATAATTCCAGCATAGGAAATTAGAATGTTTCCAAGCTTCAACAGCACTGACAGCTTGTATGTCTCCCTCACCCTGTTTGAGTTTCAAAGTATCTTCAGTCAAGAATTTTGTAAGATTCAAGGTGGTCAGATAAAATAGTATTTTAACTGGAACAATTACATGAGAAGTTGGAGCTACAGTTTGGGTCGCAGCAAAACTTGCCACTTGTGCCACAGTCTGGTTTTCAGTAGCCACAATTTTAGTAATTGGATCAGTTGCCATTTTCTGAAACAAGAAGAAAAATTTGTTCCACTTTTAAATAAAATTAACCATTTCTTTTCGTCTTGTTGATTTGAATAACACGCAGCTAAAAGGATTCCATGTGAGGAGGGGGGTCACAAGTGGACCACTTAAATCTCAAGCTCTCCTTAGACAGTTTAGGTTCTTTTGACAAAGCCTTCCAATTTTACGAATACACAAATCAAGAAAACTCCAACCATAAGTGAAAATGAAAGCATCTAAAAGAACAAAATTTTCCTAGTTCAAAAGATTGTTACAAACTAGTTTCATACGTATGTAATTCACTCAGCTTTATAAATCAACTAGTTTCATACGTATGTATTTCACTGTTTTTCATGTAATATAAGTTTATCAAGAATCTGTTTTAAGATTTTTAATCAATTACCAAATAAAAACAAGAAACTTCATATTACATGAACATGAAACAAAATTAAGGAAACCGCATAATTAAAACTGAAGAAGAAAGCAAACCGAGACATGTACAAGTACAATTTTCTTAAAACAGATTCGTCCCCTACCGTAGGTTATGAACGTCTGTTTCCCAGGATACAACGGTAGAATTGGTTATACCAGCGAACTGACCTACTGCCTGAACAATATCACCGCGAGGAAATTCAAATAACAAAGAGGAAAACGAATGCTAAAGAACCTAAGGAGGAAATGTTGAATTGTTGTGTGAAGAATGAGGAAAAATGGACATGCTTATATAGGCCTTAGAGTGACCTTCCAATTCTAATTCCACCATTAACATGAGAGTTACAAGAGTTACAAAACATGAAAGTGTTGAGAAGTTGGAAGGTCTCAAACAAATGAAGAGTTCAAAATTTCATTCAACTTATTTTCCAACATGTACAACACAACTCAGCCTCTTGCAGCAGATAGAAGAAGAAATATTCCTTCACAAAATATGATACTATTTTTAGTTTTCAATTTTTTATTAATGCACATTGTATTTGGAAGAAGAATTTTGTGTTGGAATATAATCAGACATTGTATTTGGCCCTAAATTTCATGACACAAGTACAAAATGATGTTTTTGGTAGCAAATATTAGGTCGTGGATATCTTTTTATTTGAAGGCTTGCTATAATAGAAATGGACAGAGAGGTGGAGGCGGTGGCAGTTGTTGTGAGCAGTGGAAAACGTTTTAATCATACCTCAGTCAAAATGAAAAAAAAAATAATTGATATCTGAAGATTTGTATGAAGCCTTTGGCCTGATTATGATGCTGACGGTAGAACAAAAGCAACAGTTTAGGAAAAAATAAAGAAATGATGGCAAAACTCTTTCTTTAATTCAAAAAGGTCTTTCATCAAGCTTCTTTCCTAGGATTCTCAATACAAAAAAGACAATGAAGCTCGTGGCATTCTACAGAAGGAGGAGAAAACCCTTTTATGACTTGGTGCTCTCAAATTCTTACATCAAACAATAATCCACAAGTTTTTATAGCATTTGTATGTCTAGCCTAGCCAATAGACGTGCCTTTAGGGTCGGCCCGCATATAAAGCGATTTTCCAAACGTAAGATGCAATCTTACCCCCTAATTAAAATCTTTTTATTCCTTATAATGAAATTATTTCCATATTCTAGCAAGTAAATAGGTTATTCAGCATAAACGGTAATTTGCATAGTTTGACACAAACAACCTAGGTTCAAATCATGTGGACAAGGATCATGTGGAGAAGTCGAACAATTGGTCTCAATCGTTAACATTAGTATTAGAGCATGACGTCATTCGAAGTGTTGGACCACGGAGCACATATGGCAGCTGTCAAATACAACATGGAAAAGTTTGGTGGGATAATCAATTTTAGCTTGTGGAAAGTGCAAGTCAATGACATTCTGATTCAATCTAGATTGCACAAATATTTGGAAAGAAGATCAATCCTTATTTCAGCAAATTTGGACAGTCTAGACAACTCAAGAAAAATTTTCTAATGAAATAGCATGTTCAGGTAATCGCTCGTAGACAGTAAATGCCGATGTTGATTGCATCGCTAACACTGTCTCTCTTTTCTCAAAGAGAGACAAGATATTCTTTGAAAGAATATGTTCTTCTTTTATGGTAAGTTGCTTGCATAGACCATGTGTAAGTGCTAGTGGGTCAAAAAATTTGCAGACATGCATTGATTTGACTATGATGCAGGGCGTGTGGTGTAATTTATGTTGATGGGTGATGAACTCCTAGGAAAGCCAAAGATGGAGGTTGCACTATAATTTTCAGCATCGACATGGGCCAATTAAAATTCTTAGTATTTGTTGGTTCTAAGGTTAAATATCCCAATTACCACTTAACTTTCCCAAATGTTACCAAGTTGCCATTCAACTTTACGTTGTAAGTTCAAGTTGTCATTGAACTTAACATAATGTTATTATATCTGTCACTCCGTCAATCACCAATTTAAAAGTTAACGAACTTGATAACATGGTAGATGGAGTGACATATAAAATAATATTTTGGTAAGTTCATCATATCCGTTAACTTTTAAAATAGTTAGTGACGGAGTGACATATAGGATAACATTTTGGTAAGTCTAGTGGCAACTTAGAAAAAATTTAAATTTCAATAGCGAATGGGAATATTTATGAAAGTCCAATGGCAACTGTGATATTTAACATGTTGATTTTTATTGCGTATACTCGTTATATGGAGTATGGTAATTCTCTGTCTTGAGAATTGTGGCTCTAAAAGAAAAGGTTTATCAAAATTTTACAATTGGCATGACCAAGGGCATGGAGGAGACGGAACTATGGTGGCAGTACATGGAAAGATTCCTATTTGAAGACCGTAGACAACCCAAATTTGATGAGCATAATTGTAGCATACATTTTACCCGTTAATCTTATTTTTTTAGTAATTTATTCGTTGATAAAAGTACAAATTAATATCTTATTGAATTAGGACCAATTCTGAATGACTATGGATATTTGGGGACAAAAGTTAAAGTTTTTTGGAGTAAAAAGGACTAAACCCGTATGAAAAACTTGAAGAAGGGATCAAATCACAAAATTCTAAAATCTTGGGGACAGAACCAACAAAATATAGAAACTAAAAGAAATTTGTGGTAGAACTCTCTATTTGCTAAGGTCAACCACGACAAGGAAACTGCGGCCATTTGAAGTTTGCCGCAGTTGGGCTGCGGTAAGCAAATGGTGGCCCATCTGATTTGTTTATTTTTTTATTTTTTGTCTTATTTTCAATTTTAAGTCGGGGTTTTTTCTATCCTCTCATGGACACGAGTTTCAAGATAGATAAAAAATTATATAAGGACCTTTAATAAATCAAAGAAAGGGGGGTGGGGACAATGATTAATTAGAAACAAGAAGGTGAATCATGTTTGAAGAAAGGGGTTTTTTCAAGATTGCTTCTCCTTCAATTCATGTTGGGTTTCATCAACCCTTTTGTTATTAATTTAATTATGTTCTTCAAATTTTTTGAGCCAAGGTAGATGATGAAACATTGTTTAAACGAAGTGATTATCTTGTTACTCTTTTAATTATATTTTCAGGCTTAGACTTTCATGATTCGTTCTTGTTGGATTAATTAAATAAAATATCTTTCATATTAAATTTCACATATTATTTAGAGTCAGAAATTAATTTGATTATTTCTTGTTTGGTGCTTGAACCTATTTTATTGATTTCTTTTGATTTTTTGTTAAATTGCTATCGATTTGGGATACATAGAATGCTTAGGATGCGAAACCATTGATTTTTTTTAGTTGAGTGTTGTGAAAATAATGTGATTGCAAGTGTATAATATTGCAAACAAGTAATAAAGTGGACCTATTGAGTCCGGATTATCGTTCCCACAAAGACTATCTTATTTATTTACTAGTTGAATTAATTTGAATGCTAATTTATTTACTAGTTGAATTAAACTAAAACTTTAAATTTAAGGAAATAATATAATAACTTATGTAAAAGCAAATAACAAGAATTTAGAAAAGAATGATGGTTAAAGAGTTTGGACAAACGAATTCACCTAGTTATCATCTCTAATTCATTCTCTCAAGATTTGTTCCTAAAGTTGTATTCAGTCGAATTCACGAATTTAACCTAATTTACTTCCCTTGAGTTTAAATTAGTCCTATCTAATTAAGTCAACTTAGTCAGTTAGAATAGTCATTAATTAGATGCATTAATTCTATTAAGAATTTAATTCAAACGACAACAATAATAAAAGTTATCTCTACCTTTTATCCAATTGTCGGATTTTACTACGTTGTCTAGATTAATAATTTATTTCTCAGTTCATTACAATCCACAAAACCAATGAAATAATGGCCAGTTATTCCAAGTATTAAGAAAAGAAGCAAAATCAAATACTTAAACAATTTATAAGTCAAAACTTGAGATTTGAAATTAAAGAATTAAACTAGGCTACATCATTCATCCAAACTTTAAATCTAGCTACTCATGATTCGGGAGAAATACAAGATGAAGAGTTTCGAATACATAACCAGATCTTGAATAAAAGAGGAGAAAACATTGAATATCTTGCACCAAAAATTCTTTATCTTCACGTTCCAATCTTCAAGATCTTGGTCATTCTTCGTGTTCTTCACTATTCTTTCCTCCGTTTTCTCTTGTCTTCTCCAAAGAATTGACCTCCTTTTTTTACCTAGGTTAGGTCTTTATATATTGTTTTATTAATTTTATAACTCATGTACATGAAAAGACAAAAATTACCCTGGATTAAATTAAAAATAAGCAAAAAAAGGTCTATACACGCGAACAGCGCATTGCGATTTCGAACCGCGGTCACACTGCAGCTAACAATAAGAATTTGGCCAAAAATTGGTTCCAATCCATATTTTCACACTTGGTCCTCCAAGGTTTGACATGTATTTTGTTTGGTCCCCACTTCATATTTTGTCATTTTGTTCTCTTATTTGCAGACCAAGTCCTTCAACTTTGGATTTTGTCCTCTTTAGTCCTCTAATTTCTTCTTTAATTTTAATTTAGTCCTCTTTTATTTCTAATCCAAGTCCTTCAACTTTTGAATATGTACAAGTTGGTCCCCATTTCCAAATCTTCGTGCATTTTAAGTCCTTCTTTGCTCATTTTGTTTTGTTTTTCTCCAATTCCATTCGATCTCGGGTTTTGACCTCAAAAAATTAAATCAACACACAATTAAGTAGAAAATTACTTAAGAGTACTTACAATTGTCTACTTTTGATGGTCCATATAAGTATAAAATCACACTTATTAAATACCTCCAAACTTGAACATTTATTCGTCCTCGAACATGACTACTTACTTAAACAATCACACAAATAATATTAGTATTTACTATCATAGATAGCTTGTCGTGTTTGCCTCAAGTTTTTGAAACAATCATTCAATTCATAAAAAAAATTCTAAATCATGCTACCAAAATCAATTTTTACTTATTCGATGCTCGACTGATATATGTGTGTGCACATAAGCTTTTAAGTTGGTAATATTTCATCCCCCAATGGTCAAATATTTCATTTCTCTCTCGTAAGAATACACACTCCCATATTGATATTCAATCTCACACCCTGGGTGTTAACTCTAAATCTGTCCTCACAACACTTATTCTTTTACCGCTTAAAATTTGGTTTGGTCTATCCAATACAGCTACTATCTAGATCTGTGAAGATTCTCTTTTTATTGAATGCTTCGACCATCACGCTTCCACTAGGTAAGTCAAACCTACTAGTTATCTAAATCCCCAAGTGATGTGCTCCAAGGCTCAATCTTGCTTTTGCTTCTTTTTTTTTTTTTCAAGTCTATCTTACGTACAAGACCTCACTCCCTTGTAGTGAGCTTTAGGCCGATGGCTCCCAGGTCTGATAAACCTTAGGGCACCGAGTTTTGAGAACCCCAACGGGCTTTATCACTCGAGTCAACTAGGCTAAGAAGAAAGGTATAAGATAATACAAGTACAATGCCTTTTTTTTATGCAAGATAAATAAGCGGAGATTAGATTCCTAACATCCGGTTAATACCTAGATTCCACCTGGTAGTCAAATATACTCCACACAAATATTACTCATGCACGGAATCAACACATATAAATAATTTCTGCAATGGTTTAACCACTCCCAAACTATCCTTTCAACTGGTTAGGTAATTGAGTTGCCAATTGGTGGTCTTGTTTCTCACAACTTAGGTTCACTATTGTATTCTATTTAATACACCAACCAAAGGTAATGATATTCATGACTATTGTGCTCACACTTAATCATATCACTCATAGATAAGTATAGTACATAAAAACAGTTTAAGTAGCATCACCAAGTCATAATTCATGAATTGATAACAGTATCAATAAATACCATCATAAGCCGGCAAGGCTATCCAACATACAAGCACCCAAATAATTTTTTTTTCTCCCAACACACACACACATATTACAATAATGAAAATAATAAAGTCTAACCCCCAAACTTAAAATCTACATTGTCCTCAATGTGACAAAAGAAAGTAAAATAAATAAAAAAGAAAGAGTTAACTTGAATCAAAAGGCGTGGAGACAACATCGGTCTTTCAGCTAATCAATATGTATTGTGATTGGAATGACGATGTGTAGCCTGAAATAAATAAAAAATAAAAAAAATTAAATGTAGTAATTTACTAAAAATTGGGAAATGTGCTCTAATTCCTAATGCAGTCTTAAAATTCTATATGCAATGCAATAAACATATAAGGGATAGAATAAATGGGTTGCCTTCCATTAAGCGCTTGATTTATAGTGTAGAGCTCGACTTATTGTCTGGTTGCTTTACGGTACTTTAAATAGTACTTCGGAGGACTTGATTTGCTTGTATCTATTGACCTTGAACTATTTTTCATTTATCCTCCAAAAATTTAACTTGCGCTTCTCAGATAAATATAATTGTAGTTTAGCACCTTGCTCGAACACCACTACGAAAACTTCAACTTTATCATCGGCCTTGATCACAAAATCAATTTTAGAATAAATACGGGAGTCGAAGAATTGCTTGATAAGTGCAACATCATTAAATGTCACTTTTTTATTTTGCTCATTTAGGATCAACTTCTCTTTTTCTTTAGCTGGTGCTTCATCGGGTTGGATGACATGTCTATTATCCAAAATCTCGGACAGTTGCTCTTCACTCATTGTTGTAATGCTTGACATGTGTTCCAATTGGTTGGCTTCAACTTCACTTGAGAACGTATAGGAGTAGGGACAAAAATTTTGTGTGACCGATAGTTTCCATATATCTCCCAAGATCAAGTCATCGTCATCAATTTCAGATGTTTCATCATATCTCACTGTATTAACCTGATGTATTGCGATGAAATCTCCAAAATACATATTGTCCTCATCAATTTCAGAAGTTTCATCATATCTCACTATATTAGATTGGTGCATTGCGATGAAATCTCCAAAATTCATGTTGTCCTCATCAATTTCAAAAATCGCATCATATCTTGCTGTATTAGCTTGGTGCATTGCAATGAAATCTCCAAAATTCATGTTGTCCTCATCAATTTCAGAAAGCGCATCATATCTCACTGTATTAGCTTGGTGCATTGCGATGAAATCTCCAAAATTCATGTTGTCCTCATCAATTTCAAAATCTTGGACAGTCGCTGGATTATAATGCTGATGTGTAATACATAGCACCAAATTGATCTGTTCTGGAAAGGCCAATAACATACAATCTGATGTCGAATGGTTAGCCCCACAATTTTCGCACATGATGGTTGCTTGAACGGCGTTCATTCCTTGCGTCTGTGTTCTAACCAAGAGCTCCACCTGCTTTGTCAATGCAGCAAATTGTGCATTAGTAGCATCTGCCCTTTCAAAGAAATAAACAAGAAGAAAGACAATAGTAATAATAAATATAATAAAATTAAATAAATAATAATAATAATAATAAAATAAAAAAAAAAACTAACACTTACGATTAATCTAAACTAATATTAAATAAGAATAGTGCCCTGCAATGTCACCAAATTTTTTTTGTGAAAATAATGTGATTGCAAATGTACTATCTTATTTATATACTAGTTAAATTAATCTTAATGCTAATTTATTTAAAACAATTTGAATTGAGTTGATTTGAAAGATTTAAACTAAAACTATGAATTTAAGGAAATAATATACTAACTTCTGTAAAAGCAAATAACAAGAATTCAAAAAAGAATGATGGTTAAAGTGTTTGGACAAACGAATTCACCTAGTTATCATATCTAATCACTCATCTCAAGATTTGTTCCTAAAGTTGTATTCGGTCGAATTTACAAATTTAACTTAATTTACCTCACTCGAGTTCAAATTAGTCCTATCTAATTAAGTCAACTTAGGCAGTCAGAATAGTCCTTAATTATATGCATTAATTCTCCTAAGAATTCAATTCAGACCACAGCAATAATAAAAGTTATCTCTACATGTTATCCAATTACCGGATTTTACTACGTGGTCTAGATTAATAATTTACTTCTCAGTTCATTACAATCCACAAAATCAATGAAATAATGGCCAGTTATTCCAAGCATTAAGAAAATAAGCAAAATCAAATATTTAAACAATTTATAATCAAGTCCTTCAACTTTTGAATATTTGCAAGTTGGTCCCCATTTCAAAATCTTCGTGCATTTTCAGTCATTCTTTGCTCATTTTGCTTTGTTTTTCTCCAAATACATTCGATCTCGGGGTTTGACTTAAAATAATTAAATCAACACACAATTAAGTAGAAAATTACTTAAGAGTACTTACAATCGTCCATTTTTAATGGTCCGAATAAGTATAAAATCACACTTATCATTGAATTTCATATAAGAAACGCTTAAGTAATTTTAAAACGAAGCAAAAAGGAATCGTTATTGGAATTTCTGATTTTGGACTTAATTGACAAATCTCTTGAGATGACAATAGATTGATTTCAAGCTGTCGTTCGATTTTGAGAATTAATCGATAATCGAATAATTGCTAAGTTAAACAACGGTACATAACGAAACCATGGTAATTTACCCACTTGACGTGTGACATCATCACATTGGTCACTTTTTAAAAAGTTATAAACAACTTTTTAAAAAGCAACCAATGTGGTAAAGCCACATGTCAAGTGGGTACCATAATTATTACCCACCATGGGTGGTATATCATCTTTCAAGATACTATAGTGTGTATAATGTAGATACATCACTGAACTAAAAAACAATTTTCTAATAAGTAAACAAAGAAAATACAAATCTATTATCGGGTTGGCCAAAGTATCTGAGAAAATATCAAGTTCCACTTCTTGTCTATGAGTCCATTCCTCATTTCTCATGGAATGTCTGTAGGGATTAACATATATTAATTAGGGAAAATGGACATAATTAAAATTCAATTGGACAAATATTGCCATAATTAGAGTGCTAGTTGCTAAATACCTCGTGTCTGTTATAATCTTAAGATGGGTAGTAAGCATAAGAGATGAGTAGTATTTTTTTGAGTATGCTCTGCAGTTGCCTTTTATAAGATCCGATACGGAAGCTTGGTGATAATTGTGGTCTCCAAAAATCTAGCTTGCAGTTACCTCTTTGAGGAACTCTAATACTGGTAGTTTGATAATGATATGTTATTTCAAAAGTCAGTCCCATTAATGCCTAAGAGGAGGTGGAGTGGCTAGAATACTGAAATAATAGTATTATTATCACACTCTATAATACAGTAGCCAGAATACTGGAACATAGTTATATCACCAATAAACTAATTAATACCAAAGCTTTGCTGGGAAGAAAAACTAGTTCTACAATTTGTTATAATGACTTGTAACATAATTAATGACTTGTAAACTAGTTATAGTGAAGTCCGTTGCACAATTTGATCCATCACTTGCTAGAACACTTTTCTTATGCCGGCATTATAATATGAAAATTACAGCCTCAATGAAGGATCGAAAGTCCTTTCTCACTTTGTGGTGTCTGTAACGAGTTAGTTTTAGTGAAAATTAGTGTTGCATTCATTTTCAATTTCTCTTCCAACAAACAAAACAATTTACAAAAGTTTAAACAATATTTCGTGACAAGATGATTATTTTAGTACCTTACCGATTATTCTCAAGTCCTTATGCAGTTTCTCCTTGATTGTCCATCCAATAAGTCGTTCTTGCAATGATATGTTGAACTTTTTTTGGTACGGTAGAAGTAATTTCCTTGACCACGGGAAGCATAGGTTTTTCACCTTACACTCATATCTTTGCATACTAACAAGTGATATTTTACTATTTCACCTATCCCAATCTATATACTAAAAATTATTAGAAAAAATATATCTTGTTTCATTATTGTCAAACTGAAGCTACTCATATTGTGTTACCTAATTAAGACCAAGGATCATGACAAGCATGTATTTTTTCTTATATTAATAGGTGGGGGTGATGTGTTGGCCTCTACCCATTTATTAAAAGGAAAAAAAAATAATACTCACATATAAACATGAAATCTAAGTACACACCCTATAAATAGAAGAAAATGTGTTTTGTGGAAAATGTGTGCATGTTCAAAAGATAGCTCAAGAGATGAAGTCCGTGTATGTTCTGTGCAGAATGTGTGCATGTACTCAAGACAGCTCAGTCTTGCAACAGGTGGAAGAAGAATTATTCTTTCACAAATTTTGATACTATTTTTAATTTTTAATATTTTATTAATGCACCATGATATGGGAATTTATTTCACACGTTTTTATTTAGAGTGTTTTGTATGTTTCTTAGCTTGTTTGTCTAGAAATTTAGGTGCTTTTTATATTTATTTAATTCTTGGAAATTCTTGGTAATTTAAAGGTGTTTAATTATTGAATTAGGTTGAAATTGGACTGATGTGAAGGGGCAAAATTTGGGCTAGGCATAGAGAGCAAATCCTAGTTGGGCTGTTTTAATCAAGCCAGAACAATGTTCATTTTTTGGGTGATTACTAGAGCTATAGACCTCAGTTTCAACTATATTTTGGTGGGTTATTAACATATATACCCATATGTATTCATCAACTTACTTTTTTACTGGATTTGAAAAAAAATAATACTAATTAGGAAATTGAAATAACATAAATACTGGGTATTAATATCAACAATCAAGAAATCATCTCTTTCATTTCGTTGCTTTCCGTTACTTTCGTTATATATGCAAGATTATCATCCCTTAATTATCTCATAATTTTGAAATTCAAAAATCCAATTGTCATTCTTCTTCCACACGGTGTATTTACAATACCAGTTATCTTGTGTACGAGAGAGCAATTCAACAAATTAATCATAAATTTTATTCCTCCATTATCATATTTCATCAATTTCTTCAATTTCCAGGCATTTATAATAACTTCTGTTGAAATGATAACCATTATTGAAACTTGATATTGAAATGTACATTGTTATGTACATTGTAACAATCACGCTCAATGGTAGTTTGTTGATTGTGGTTAGAGGACGTTGAACAGCAATAATAATTCGAAACCCAGGTAAATTGATTAAATGTTGATTGTATTTATTTATTTTGGGTTCACTGTAGATACTGATAATGTTAATAATTTTGTATGTAATATGGTTAATTATTAAATGAAATTGAAAAAATTAAGGATGATAATGATACTGCATACAAAACAATTAAGTGAAACTGAACAATTTAAAGGAATCGGTTGAACCCTGTGTTTGAACACTATTACTGAGCAAAATATATGAACAATGTTACTATGTATGGTGTTACTTAATAAGGCATCTTAATGATGTTAACAAATAATGCACACGACTAGAGTGAACAAGTTTGACGCTATTACCGAACATTATGTATAAACACTGTTACTGTGATAGATGATACTGATTGTTATATCAAATAATATTTTCATTTTACAGTTATGGAGCCTATTAGTGTTCTGGTATACTACGATGATAAGTGGAATCATTCAAGGAGTTACAATGCTTACCCAATTGTTGGAATCATAGTGCCCTTGGAATGTAGTTATGTGAAATTAGTAGAGATAATAATGAAGTAACTAAAAAGGGATCAGTCACAATATGCAATTAAGATATAGTACTAGGTTATGGCCAATGGTCCACTCATTGAGATTTGTAGCGACAGTTCAGTATATTAAAAAGACCGAATCAAACTTGACAAAGTTCCTATTGTGCGTAGATGTTGAAAATATGATTTGCATTGAAGACAATCAAATATTATTGGGTAACGTAGTGACAAGTGAAGATAATAGTTGACATTCGCAATATGTTAGAACACATAATTCTTATATAATTGTTTTGGTAATTCATTGATTCTGATAATGCCAACTATCGAAGAGATGAGATCTGCAATATGTGAATATGTTGCGTGTCCTGACCAAAATATTGATGAGAATGAGTGTGACATAATAAATCGTCCTAGTGTTGAAGATGTCAAACAGAATGCAGTTTTCAGGAATAAAGATTTATTGGTAACAAGTCTAGCATTGTATGTAATTCATTATCGATTCCAATTCAAGGTTTACAAATTAGACAAGAATATGTCTTGAAGTGCTTGGATGACAACTGAAAAATGGGGACTTAGTGCTTCAATAATAGTAAGGACGATGAATTTCAAAATAAGAAACATTAAGAATAGTCACACTTGCTCATTGGACGCATCATTGGGAGATCATAGACAAGTAACATGTTTGTTGATTGCTAGCTGCATAAAATATAGGTATGTCTCTAGAAGGACAGTATATACGCCATCTGATATCATACGGGATATGATGAAAACCTACGCGGTATCCGTTAGTTACGAGAAAGCTTGGAGAGCTCGTGAACAAGCACTACAAATAATAAGAGATGATCCTGAAGTATCATTTGGAAGGCTGCCTACTTATCTTCACATTCTGAAACAAAACAATCCCGGATCGTTTAGGAAAATAGAGACAGACGATGTTAATAGATTTTTGTTTGGCTTCGTTGCATTGGGGGAATCAATAAAAGGATGGAAATATTGCAGACTTATTATTGTAATCGATGGAACATTTTTTAACTGGTACACAAGATGATAATAACAACATTTTCATATTAGCTTTTGGTGTTGGTAATTCAGAAAATCATTATTCGTGGGAGAGGTTTCTTCTACGTTTGAAAGAAGCGTACAGTCAATGTGACGGGATGGTTATTGTTTCTGATCGGCATGGTAGTATAGAAAATGCAATTGAGAGAGTTTATCCAAGTGCAATGCACGGAGTGTGTTGTTATCATGTATATCAAAATTTAAAAAGGCAGTTTGGTAAAAAAGCAAAATTCATATGATAACCTTTCAACTTGGCAGCGAGAGCTTACACATTATCAGAATTCAAAACCCAAATGAGGATGCTAGACTTAATCGACGTTGATATTCGGGGGATATTTGGTCAGTTTATAAATTTATTTATTTAGTAAAAATGTCGACAAGCCTTGCAACTAACATGATATATATTTATTAATGTAGGAGGGCGTTGGGTATCATAAGTGGTCAAGAGCCTACATGACATCCAACCGATTTTCTACAATAACATCAAACTTTTATTATCTCGAAGGTTGGTGTAGATATTGATGCTAATTAGAGGTGGCAAAATGGGCTAGCCCAGATAACTCGGAATCTAGGCTGGGCCAGCCCTATAAAAAATTGAACAAATAAAAGTAGGGCCAAGTTGGCGCGGTACAACTAACCTAACTTGCTGAAACCGGGCTTGCCCGGCAAATTTTTTTTTGGACCAAAATCATCACCCACCCCACCCGCAGTTCCCTTTGGAACAGAAACAGGTGGAATTTTCCCCCACGTTTTTGGCACCGACGGGCGACAAAGGGGGAAACCCCCCATCTCCTGGTTTTTCGCAAAACCAGTGAGAGAAACCATGTCCATGTTTTCGCAAAAAACCAGGGGAGGGGTCCCTGATTTTTCTCGAACCTAGTTTCGCAATGTGAAACCAGGGGTCACGAAATCAGGGTGCGAAACCAGGCTCTCTGGTTTCGTGACCAGTGGGGGTAATTTCGTGACCGGTCCGATGACAATGGAAGGAGAAACCCTCACTCCCCTAGTTTTTTCTTAAACCCTGGTTTCGCGACTAGGGGGGATTTCTTCCCCTTTTTGTCGCCGGGATTTCCCAGCGACAAAGTGGAAAGAATCTCCCCATCTCTTCGATTTGGTGGGGGTGCGGGTGACGAAGATGTTGAATTTTTTTTATTTTTTTTAAAAAATAAATTGAAATTTTTATGTTGGGCTGGCCCAGTAGCCATTTGACACAAAATCGGGCTGAGTTGGCCCAACGAATATAAGCCCATGTAAAATTGGGCCAGGGCTAGCCCAACCTAATTTTTTGTTTGGCCCGTAAAATTTCAGGCTGGGCCAGCCATCTGGCCCATTTGCCACCTCTAATGTTAATCATTGATTTTCTAACATAAAAATCATCTATATTTATAGATTATCAAGTCTAAAATACAAATAGGTGCCAAAACCTTTAAAAACGTCGCCAAAATTTCAAAACCAATAGTTACTTAAAATTTGTACCGGAAAAACACCCAGGACATTCACCCAGTCTAAAATTTCAATTGAAATTTTGGCTTTCCTTGTTTTTTTCAAGTTTTTTGCTTTTGGTATTTTTTTCCTCTTTCTTGATATCATCTCATAGATATTTGATTCCCCCATCACTTCTTATTATATAAATTAAACAATATTACAACAAGTAGCATTTTCGATTTTGTTCTTCTTGGATAGTTGTTGTTTTTATATTTGTTGAATGTGTTCCTTGTTGGCTAACCGAGAATTATCATCCGAGGATTAACCACATACCAAACGCACTTAGATGAATATTCAGAATTGATTTTGATACGTTGTTGCACTCGACAGCCAACTAGTATTCACATTATAGAATTTAGACGTACAACTTAAGCTTATGGTGTTATAGAATCTTAGTTTATTGGTGATGTAATTATATGGTATCGGTTAACTTCCAGTAGCATTGTCTGCATATTTCTGGAGTCTAATATGTTTCTTAAGCGTTTGACATCCAATTCATTAGACAAACATGTTTGAAAGAATGTCTGACCATAAAGCCGATTCAATAATGATTTAATGACAAATAAATGTGATATATACAATGTTGACAAAACAAGATTTTTGTTATGAAAATGATTATGTCAACGATTGAATACGTCGAGTTAAAACATGTAAATTATTCAGACAATGTCGTTCAGACTGCTTAAATTCATCCCCATCCTCATGAAGTAAAACATGTCATCGATATGCTACATTTTTTTTTTTCAAAAAAACATCCAACTTATAAGCCTTTAAAAATGTAATGAATCATGAAGTCAGGAAGAGAAACAAAATATTGTACCCCGTCTTTCAATAGTACTCCAATCTACTTCAGGTCATACCACCACATTTTTGAAACAATGTGCACTGGTACAAGATCAATTGAAGATGATAGTCTTAGTTCATCTTTGTGAAATTTCCAAAGCCTGGTCAGTTAAAATAAATTTAACATGAGTAATATGATATCATATTCGTATGTGCTTCTTAAAATTCACAATGATGTACTCACTTGTTACCGAGACGTAATCCTCTGCCATACCAATTCTCAAAGACAGCATAGTTTGCAATATCGAGAACATCTATGAAGGAAAACGTCTCATGTATGGAGATTGGATGCAAGCAGCAGGTCTGCTAATCCTCATCATGGGAGGATCAATTGGTGTAATCATCTGTGATATAACATGAGCAAAAACAATGTTTTCATAAAACAAATGAAGTAAAAAATTTCATATTGAATACATTTAATTACATAAGTAATTTTTTAATGTCAGTAAAAAAATTTAATTTAAACCTTGGATTTCCCTTTAATGCTGGAAGCACCATTTTTTGGATAGATTCATCCATGTTCCTCAAGTCTTCCTCACTGAACACATGTCCATCGTCCAATAGGTTGCCGAGTGATTCGAAGCCCATCTTACTTATGACAAAATTTGTGCAATGTTGGATTTCACTTCTAGTCCTACGTTTATTCCTGGTTAGGGACCAGTTTCAATATCATCGTGACATTGTTCAATACCTTGTTGGGTACTAATTCCTAGATCAAAGCTAGGAATGTCAGGTTTACAAACTATCTTGCAGCCATGAGGACTCATTATTTCCCGTAACATATTTGGTCATTGACTTCGCATTTTTATAGGAATCACTTGAAGCATCTTCCAATTGGTTATGTAGCTGAATCTCCATGTGATCTGCATTCACTCTATCCTTTACAACTTTCAGAACATCCTCTACAGACTTTCCAAACACATCAATGATATGCTAAAACCACATCTTCAAAATAAAATGATCAGCCACTAGCTTCTCGTGCGTTCTCATTATGACATCAAATCAGCATTTATTGCATGTTCAGATAAACAACAATGTTTACTACTTATGTTAACAAAAAAATAAATAAATTAGTATTTGGGAATGATCATATAATACCTTAACTTTAATTGTTTCATCGTGAATAGGTTGCTTTGATCGAGAGTTTGTATACCGACCATGCATATTCGGGTACTTTGTAGTTTTTAGCATCTCAGAGGTAACTCCATCTACCTTAAGAACTCCAATATCATGTTTTTTTGTGCCAACTAATTGATCAAGTTAATTGATAGTACATACATGTATAACATGTTTTTTTACATCAATTTCTGGGGGCCAAGTTCTATGCAAGAATAATATAAGTTAGTAATTTAACATCTCATTGAAAAACATGATTTTAATAATATTGAAGTCTGAACAATGTACAACACAAGTGTGTATACATGTTTTGGTGTTGCGTTAACCTTGCCCATTTGACTGCCTCCTTTATTAGCAGCATTTTGGGATAATTGTACACTGATGTACTCGTCAACAGGTTGTGCAAATTTATGCATGGAATAAAAAAAAGTATCAAGATGTTACTCCAGTAAATTGATTTTTGATCATATAAAGTATCTCTTGAAAATGAAAAAAAAAATGTAGACAAGCCTGTTTAACAGTTTCAACCGCTAGTGCAATGTTGCTACTAGAGGAAACACTCTTTCGATAAAATTGAAGTCGTGGAGAACGCCGAACTAGTGGAACTACAAAGTCCTTGTTGTTGTCTTCAACATGCACTGGATGTTCTTCGTTAAATATACCGCATGTGTAAGCTTGCTGTCTCTCGTTGGTTGTTGGCTTTAGTACATATACATGCAACTAAGAACATTTATGAAGATACATTTAAACTCATTAGTGGAATGATCTACAATTAACAAATATAAGAAATAATTACTTGTACATTGATTAGATTAAATATGGCGCTTACATTCGGACGACTGAATATATCTTTTGCAAGATTGAGTTTAGCATAAGAGTTCTCATGCACCTTAGATGTCCAATTCAGCATTTGTGGGAATTTATCTCCGATCTTTATACAAATCTTACCTTCTGGAATGAGAAGGTTTTCATATATCCATATTTGGAAGGCGATTAGAAAACCACTGATTCTATAGGCAATGTACGGTCTTCCATCTCTTTCTATGTTTGGGAACTTGTTCCTGAGACCAGCTTTTATGAATGAAAAAGTAAACTTGAACAGCTCATTACCCCATGGATACGTGTTCATCTCCTCTGATTCGACTAGAACAATCATTGATTCATCAACACCCCTCTTAAAAGAAGTCGTAAAAATGATAAATGTAAGGATGAAAAGGCATCCCAAACTTACTACGTTTCAGTCATTTAGTTGAGAGCTTTTTTGGAATATACCAAACATGTCCTTTTGCAATATGTTTGGTATGTGATTGAATATATCTTTCTTAATCATGCAGAATTGCTCTTCAAACTTGGTACGCTTGACGTCACCCAAACAAAGTAAACCAGTAATGAGACAAAAATCCTTAATCGTGAAGCTTACAAGACTGTCCCCGATATCGAACCATATCTCTCCGGGGTTTGACTGTTTAACTTCCTTTAAAATGACTTAGTAAATAAGCTGGTGATTCAGAGATATATCATTTGCATGAAGAAAGTGACCAAAGCATGTGTCTGAAAACTTATTCATCTGTGATTCTAACATGCTTCGTTAGAAAATGCTGAAAACATTGGCAATTGAGAATGCATTTACTTTACAGAGGCACTATTGGTCGGGTTGGATAAGGTATTTCCATTCTTGTTATATAAAAATAGAAAGTCAGAATTTCATGTCTATCTCATGGTGATTATCGTATAATCGATAATGATTGTGTTGAGATAAGGTATTAAAAATCATAAAATGAATAAGTCGAAGCCATAAACAAGTGTCAAATCTAGGGCACATCGAATCTTGTAGAGATGATACTTATATGAATGGGGTAACAACAACAGGTATCTGATTCATGTAACGTAACGCGTCTGTGACATTAATGGTAGTTAACGATAGTCTGCCAAAAAGTAAATCGACATCATCTCAATTAAATGGATTCATCAATTAACAATACGAATACACACATTAATTATGTTTACAACAGTATGTGAAAAGAATCATATGTGTAGTAACAAGTCAGCATATCGATGTCGGGTGTGGTAACTCGGAACAGTAATACATAAGTATCCATAAAAAAATAAAAATAAAAGTTTTATAATATTTGGGAAACAAATAGTAAATGATATCAGTTCAAAATCTGTTTAAAAAAGTTAGGATTTGAATGAAGATGATCAATATAAAAATACTTATACAAAATTAACACATCATATATATTGTTTATTTTTTAAGACGTTGGAGAAACATGAATGTTAACAGTTCCGTCACGTGTTAACATCAATTCATTCATATTTTTAATTGATGAAACAACACAATTACATCATGATGTTTAGTACAATCACTAACAATTTAGAGTACATAGACAAAAAAATTTAAGTTCATAGATTTTTTCCAAAACATATAGAGACTGATATCAATTCAAGCTATGTACAACAATATTACAAATTGCATTGAGTTGATCATCTTAGAATGAATTTGGCAATAAAACATAGATATAATATAAATACTCTTACATAGACCTTGTATTTGAGAAATTCATAAAATTTCAATATTGTTGTGGAAAAAAAGTAAATTTTGTAATACCCATTCAAAATTATAATTCTATAAGTGCAATATGCATGCAACAACAAGAAAGGGAATAACGTACAAAATAAAAAAAATGATTTAAATTCAAATAATTACAAAAGAAGACATTTTCGTGATCACGTTCAAGAAATTGAATACTAGTGAACCCAATCAATCATTATACAAATAATGAAAAAAAATGAAACATGCTCAGTAAAAAAAAGTGAAAATAACTTAAATCTTTGACATTTGTTCTATACCCATTCAAAATATCAATTTTGATGGAATAAATTTCGCACATGCAATTGAAGAAATGTATAGTACTAAGAAAAAAATTCACCTTTTTTCCTTCCATCACTTTTACTATGAACTTTTTCTTCTGTGTCTTGTTTCTGGTTTTGCTGCTTCGACGATTCCTGTTTTGAACTGCATGTTTCTAGCTTTGATGCTTCGGCGATTCTTTTTTTGAACTGCACTATTACGCCTGAAGGTATTTTTCCTTCTTGATTTGTTATTTCTACGGGACGGTGACATATTTTTATTTCTGTATAGAAATTCTAAAGAAATGTTACATGAAAAATTGGAATATTATTTTTTCAAAATAGTAGAGGTGAAATGGAATATACTCACCTTAATGAAATTGTTAAGAATGCTAAAGTGAATTGATTATTCTGACAGAGAAGAAGAAACCAAGAATTTAAGGACACTTCATGTTATTTTGGGTAATTCAAGAATTAATCCCACTAAATAAGTTTGGTAAGATTTGGTAACTGAAAAATAGCACATTAGTTATTATTTGAATTTGAATTTTAAAATTACTTATTGCTTGGTTATTTATTAAATATAGTAAAAATATGTTATATTTAGAAATATTAAAAAATTTAAAACAATCTAGTATAATTGAAAATCACACTTCTGTTCTAATGCCCACGGTGAGCATTGTTATAATGCCTACCGGGACATTTGTCCAACATTCATTGGATGAGTGTAAAGTGGGCCACTACACTCATCCAATGAGTGTTGAACGAGTGTCCAGGTGGGCATTATAACAATGCCCACCATGAGCTTTATAATAAAATCATTGAAAATCAATAAAAAAAAGGTGGGTAGTGTTGACCTCCAAAAATGGCTATCAACTGGAACCTCACACCACCTCTTCCAATGTGTCTCCCCCTTCCTATTTGGAATGCCACGTGGTTTATCCAACCGCGTGGTGAAACCTTGGACAGAATAAGTATCTAATAAGAGGTAAAAGGAAAACTCGTTAGGAATAGGTAAATGGCTTGAGGACCCCCTACTAGCACTTTCCTAGGCAGTTCTTAACACTTAGCAAATCTCGTAAAGGGATTTTCTATCTGTTTGTGTGAGTTCTCAAATTTTTTCATCCGTTTCTTGTGGAAATGAATTGGATATTTGTAGATAAATTCCATCAGATTATCCTTCGTTCGATTCGTGACACGTGGCCCATTCTAAGAAGTTTTAGAGTTACTTCTTGGGTGTCACATCCGTAGCATTAATGTTGGAGTCTCTTTCAGTCGCAACCTACTGGCTATGATGGTGACGCGCCACCCTTTGCAGGCTATCCCATCATTCTTTTCATGGCCGAGTGATAGGTTTGTTAGGTAAAACCTTTCTGGATACTCAATCGCCTCAGCCAAATGAATAGTTATTTTAGCCAACCACCTCGGACGTAAGGAAATCGCCTCGAATGTAAGGAAAACTGCCTCAGATGGAGGTGGCGGGTTCCAAGCATTGACTTTGACTTTTCTCCAATATCCTACGTAGGATTGGGACGTAACAATAGTCCCCAAGTCCGGGCCCCATTATTTATGAGGGGTGCTGGACTTGGTACAAAGGCGGTTCACTTGAAAGACAGTTAGTTAGTCCCACAAGATCAAGATCTTTCTCATTTATGTGAGGTGTTGAGCTTGGAGGAGGAGGGCTGAATTGTCGATTTCCAAGTTGGGATGGGCTTAATAGCCAACTCCCAAGTTGGGTGAGGCTGAATAGCTGAGTCCCAAGTTGGAGGAGGCTGGACGGCCGAGTCCTAAGTTGGGATAGGCTAAATAGCTGAGTCCCAAGTTGGGATGGGCTGAATAGCCGAGTCCCAAGTTGGGAGAGGATTAAATAGTTGAGTCCCAAGTTGGGATGGGCTGAATAGCTAAGTCCCAAGTTGGAGAAGGGTTGAATAGTTGAGTCCCAAGTTGGGATGGGCTGAATAGCGGAGTCCCAAGTCGGGTAATGGCTGAATAGCTGAGTCCCAAGTTGGGATGGACTAAATAGCCGAGTCCCAAGTTGGACGAGGCTGAATAGCTGAGTCCCAAGTTGGAGGAAGGGCTGAACGGCCGAGTCCCAAGTTGGGAGAGGGCTGAATAGCTGAGTCCCAAGTTGGGATGGGCTTAATAGCTGAGTCCCAAGTTGGGCAAGGCTGAATAGTCGAGTCCCAAGTTGGGGGGGGCTCAAGCACTAATGGCGTGTGCACAGGGAGCGTGATGATTGGGGTTCCTGCTGCACGTCTCTTCGGACCTGATGAAAGGACAGTTGCAGGTAATGATGGTTTCTGTAATTAATTCTGGGGGTTTTGATTTTGTTAATGAGGTAATGAGTCATGCGCTTGTGAGTAACACACAGGCATCGTGGCCCCTGACTTGAATGACCGTTGGTATTGTTTGGAATTGAAGGGTTTGGATGTTTTCAGAAGTTTGTACGGTATGGATGGATCTTTATAAGATACAACAGTGGACATTTATCATCATCATCCATTGTCTATATATAAGGTAGTTGTTTGTATACTTCATTTCTTGCGTGACATTTGAGAGGTATTTATTGTGAAGAATTCTGAGAACCCCCATTATTCAGGCGATTTTTACCCGGCGTTTAATTCTCTGGCAGCATTCCCATTGAAGGCCTAGTTTTAGGTAAACATCTTTCCTAAATCCTTTCTGATTTCTCATTTTCTTGTGTTTAGTAATGTCTACAAACCCTGTTGAGGGAGATGATTCTGGACGATGCGAGGTTGAAGCATCACCCCTCCGTATCTTCATCTTTAGCCGATGTGATGCCTATTCGGGGAGTGGATACCTCTACCGGCGTGGTGTTGGCTATCACGTCGACTTCGATGCCGACCCATAGTGGGAATCCCTTCGACGTCACTCCCATCAAATGGGCAGCAATAGATGTCCCATCGATAATGCTGGAGTCGGACTTGGTCTCTTTGAGGGGGGTATATGGGGTTTCTTGTGACATTGAGTTAATACTCCCAAGACCTAATGAAAGGGCCTACTTTTCGAAGAGGGAATGTACTACATTGCATCTTCATACGTTCGTTGCTGGTCTGTAGCTGCCTCTACATCCCTTTTTTGGAGGATCTTGAGGGCGTACAGATTAGCTCTTACCTAGGTATCTCCAAATGGGTGGAGCCAAATGGTAGGGGCCTGTACTTGTGGTTCCAGCATTCGTTCGGTTCAAAAATTCCCCTACACGTCTTCCAGACTGTGTATCAGGTTAAAAATATGCTGAAGAAGAAAGGCAAAGAGGAGGAGCTGGGGTGGTACTATTTCTATCCATGGGAGACTCATAAACCACTCGTCACTGAATGTCCCTCCTCCATCAAGCAGTGGAAAGAGTCTTGTTTATGGGTAAAGGAGAATTGGCAGAGGGTGGTCGACGATTTGGATCCGAACTTGGACGTTCCCAGTGTTTACGGAATAGCCAGTGAGTGGGATAGGAGAAGGGGTGGTGTGATATGGTTTTCCATGACTTCTCGCCTTACTTATGTTCATCTCTTTTTTGCAGATGCTCTTACTCGGTGCGAGTTGAGTTCTAAACAGCTGGACGTGCTCTGCTCTATATACCAGACTACTCCGACAAATAGGAGCCACAATTTTCTTCTGAATATGCATCATTTTCTAATCGAGCTCAGACTAATGGCATTAAGAGGTAAGCGACTTCGCCTCGGTTTGGCAGCATTTTGTCACAACCCTTCTAATGTTCTATTTATATATTTTTTTGATAGCTGATATTGATCAAGGCAAACGTTCGAGGCCCTCTTTAGCAAAACAGGCGAGCTGTAGGCCGAGGCATTTAGCACCTGGCTATTCGAAGGATGGCCGGCAAAAGAAGGCTATAGAAAAGGTCAGTCGGAAGGTAGCTCGAGAAGAGGGTGAGAAAGCTGATGTGGCTGAAACTGCTGAGACGGAGGTGCCTCTTATCAAGAAAAGAAAAGTATCTGCCCGTGAGCATCCAAGGGCTAAGGCAACAAGTGCAAGACCTCCTACTGATTCGAGGAAGAATGTGATTGAGATTGAGGACGACATCATGTGTAATCCTCCCTCTGCTCAGAGGACACTAACTGTCACCCCATCTGGAGAAGTGGTGTTGGATGCTCCTCCTTCAAAGCCTCAAACAGGAGAGGCCCATTTTGATTCGAAGAAAAAACTTTGTGAACTTTTTGGGGCCTCCGGTGGACGTCTCCCAGACGATGCCGTTAGTGGACTCCCCCTCTACCCCACCTTGGGGGCTCAAGCTTTCAAAGAATACTTCACTCCCCAGTGGAGAGAGTTTGCTTCCAACAAAGAGGTGGAGGATATGATGGAGGCCAGCCTCGCAACGGCTGTGAGGGTGGCCGAGGTACAGATACAGGCCCTAGGCCAGTTTTGGAAGCAGTTGGAACAATATAAGAAAGGGAAGGTCGAAGCTTCTAAGTCGGAAGAACATAATGAGGCAATGGACGGCCTTCAAGCGGCGTTGGAGAGTATGCGCACAGCCTACGAGCAACTCCAAGCTGATTTGAAGGAGTCTGACTCCAATGTCTTGCTGCTGACGAATAAGTTGGATAATGCCAATGCTGCCCGGACAGTAGCTGCCGAAGCCCTTGGGGTGGCCTACGACAAGTGGAGAAAGTTGAAGGCGGAAAACACTTCCCTCATAGCCGAGATGTCTCATTTGCACAAGGAGAATGAGGCGCTCAGATCAGAGGTGAGGAGTTTGAAGGATGGTTCTAAGGCCTCTGAGGCAGAGCGAAAAGAATTGTCAGCGAAGTTGGAAGGATTAGGAATAAAGTTGGAGAGTGCTAAGGCAGATTTTGTTGCCAACTTCCATAACACCGATGCCTATACTAATTTTTCTGATTATTTTGCCATAGTCGGACATCAGGAAGTCCTAACTGTGCTCAGAACCAAACATCCAGACTTCGATACCGGGTCCTTAGAAGCTAGGTTTCTCCCACCCTATGTTGAGGGTGAAGAGGACAGTTAGGGTTGTCACTAGATATAGATAGTGTTTTTGTAATGAACTTTATTTTCGAAGTACATTGTTCTGTTATGCTTAGTAATGAACTTTAATTTTGAAGCAAACTGTTCTGTTGTGCTTAGTCTAGAGAAAATATGTCTAAGTACCGACGTATTACACACAAACGACAAGTCTCGCTTTAAAACAAATGACTTGAAAACATACCAAATAAAGTATTGGTCTGATACAACTAGGTCGTCTGAATACAGGATTTTCGAAGTCAAACATGACAAACCTCTTTTCTGATCTATTGGCAATATCGGCGCAAGTGTTCGACATTCCATGGGTGAGGTTGTTGCTTAGTATCCAAGTCTTCAATACAGTATGTGCCATGGTGAACTTCCCTCGTGACTCGGTAAGGTCCTTCCAATTTAGGGCCTAGGGTCCCCACTCATGGATCTTTGGAGGAGGTGAACACTCTCCTTAATACCAGATCGCCGATGCGAAAGGACCGTTTCTTAACTTTCTTGTTGAAATACCGGGCCATTTTTCTTTGGTAAGAGGCTAGCTTTACTTGGGAATTGTCCCTTCATTCTTATAGGAGGTCCAGGCCAGCCCTCATGAGATCATTGTTGTTAGCTTCACTGAAGAACAACCGGCGATGTGATGGCACACCAACTTTTATTGGGCTTACTGCCTCGGATCCGTATGCTATTGAAAAGAGAGTCTCCCCTGTTGGTGTTTTGGCTATGGTTCTGATCGTCCAGAGGACATGCGGGAGCTCATCGTCCCATGCCCCCTTTGACACCTCAAGCTTGCGCTTATGAGTATGCTCAATAGTTTTGTTAACAGCCTCTACTTGACCGTTGGCCTGAGGTTTACGGAGGTTGGAAAAGTGTTTAGCGATCCCCACCTCCTCACATAGGTTCCTGATTTTCTTGTTGTCGAACTGTTTTCCATTATCAGAGACCAGAGAGTAAGGAATTCTGAATTGACATATGATATTCTTCCATATCATTTTGTAGGTGTTGGCCTCCGTGATTTTCACCATTGGCTCTACCTCGACCTATTTCGTGAAATAGTCGATGACGACTAAGGCGTGGCATGCGTTGCCCCTACCTCTAGGCATAAGGCCTATGAAATCTATCCCTCATTTAGCAAAGGGCCCCGAGCTAGACACTGTGGTAAGTTCTTGGTGGGTCTGACGCGGTATTGTAGCGAAGCGCTGACACTTGTCACACTTCCTTGCATGATTCAAATAATCCTTTTTTAACGAGGGCCAGAAGTATCCCTGTTTGAGGATTTTTTGGGCCAATGCCAAACCCCCGGTGTGATTACCACATATTCTCTTGTGGACTTCTCTGAAGATGGAATCCACTTCATTCATCCCAACACACCTGACCTCCAAAAATGGCTATCAACAGGAACCTCACACCACCTCTACCCACGTGTCTTCCCCTTCATATTTGGAATGCCACGTGGTTTATCCAACCACGTGATGAAACCTTGGACAGAATAAGTATCTAATAAGATGTAAAAGGAAAACTCATTAGGAATAGGTAAATGGCTTGAGGACCCCCTACTAGCACTTTCCTAGGCGGTTCTTA
Source organism: Forsythia viridissima (assembly GCA_030279155.1). Classification (NCBI taxonomy): domain Eukaryota; kingdom Viridiplantae; phylum Streptophyta; class Magnoliopsida; order Lamiales; family Oleaceae; genus Forsythia; species Forsythia viridissima. Next base: position 20,659,616 of record CM059038.1, read on the forward strand.
ACACTTAGCAAATCTAGTAAAGAGGATTTTCTATCTGTTTGTGTGAGTTCTCAAATTTTTTCATTCGTTTCTTGTGGAAATAAATTGGGTATTTATAGATAAATTCCATCAGATTATCCTTCGTTCAATTCGTCACACGTGGCCCAATCTAAGAAGCTTTAGAGTGACTTCTTGGGTGTCACATCCGTAGCATTAATGTTGGAGTCTCTTTCAGCCGCAACCTACTGGCTATGATGGTGACGCGCCACCCTTTGCAGGCTGTCCCATCATTCTTTTCATGGTCGAGTGACATGTTTGTCAGGAGAAACCTTTCTGGACACTCAATTGCCTCAGCCAAAGTAATAGTTATTTTAGCCAATCACCTCGAATGTGAGAGAACTACCTCGGATGTAAGGAAAACCGCCTCGGATGGCGGTGGCGGGTTTCGAGCATTGACTTTGACTTTTCCCCAATACCCTATGTGGGATTGGGGCGTAACAGGCAAATTTCTTAATTTTCTCCATTTTGGCTTGTTGGAAATACTAGTAGTAGTCCTAAAAATATTATGATCAGTCCAAAACCCAGTTCTACCATTTTGAAGCCCAAACCTTAGCAAAAATGGAGAAGTGAGAAGTTCGAATCTGGCCACAAGTTTAGTACGACTCTGGCCCTCTTCCAGTTTTCAGCCTATATCTAGAGTTCTAGAAGCTAGAATAAAGAAAGTAAGTTGGGTAAATAAATTATGAGCAGATAAGGCAGAAAAGAGGTGATATGGGAGAAAAAAATCGGTTTCTTTTTGAAAAGAGGAAAAAGGGTAATCCCTCACGAAAACGAGAAGAGGGTCGCCGGTGAGAAAAATGGAGAGAGATGAAGAGAAGAAAGGAAAAGAAAAGGAAGGATGGGCCGTAATTTTGAAATGAAGAATAGAGTTAATGATTCCAGCAATTACATAGTTCTATTTCTTGTCTCTCTCTATAAGTTTTAGTTATTGAATTTTTCGTAAGGATGTTGAATTCGAATTTATGTTTGAAAAATAGGATTGATTTATTTGTTATAATTTCTAGTTTTCTTATTCCAGGGCTAAGATGTAGTCGCTGAATTTTTTATATGATTTGATTGTGGTTGTGTTGAATATTCTTTGATAATTGCAATTTGATGATTTTGATTTTCATTCTTTGTTATTTATTGGCCATGAATTACATGTTTATTGAATGAAGTAATAACAAAGAAAGTTGAACTTCAATGTTAGTTCACGAATTCATCAACCCTTGGGAATTTAGAAATAAATATACACACCTTTGTGACCCCCATACAAGAATTCCACATAGCATAAGGAATCCATATTAATTTATGTGATCACGACATTAGATATAGGTGTTATACCTTAGAAGATGATATCACATAACAAAGAAATAATTCTATTATTGTAATTAGGAAAGAATTAATGTGAGTAACCATGTTCAAACTCACTGAAGGAATTCAGGTGATGAACTCCAAGCCTTAAGAACCTTTCATATTTGAGTTTTTTAGAATTTGTAGTCAATTACATCAATTTGGGATTGTCCAAATGAAAATTTATAAAGTGGCACTTAAATCTGCTCCTTGTGGGATACAATATTCCTTTTGCCCTATTCTACCAGTCACGACCCATACACTTGTTGTAGAGTCTTGGGACATCAAATTTTTGGCCTTGTTGCTGGAGATGATTGTGTTCAATATTAAAAAAATTAAATAATTTCCTCTATTAATTTAGACTATTTTATTTATTTATTTATTGCATTCGGGTTGCTTATATTTTTGTGTATTATTATTCACTTGGAAAATTTTGGATGATTCCATCGTTTTCTAGGCTTTTTAAGCTCTTTGTGTTTTCGGTCATTAATTTACATTTTCTATAGTTATTGTATGCCACGTAACTGTGAACTAATTTAGCTATTTGGTCTAGAAATTGAGATAACCCTACGTGCACTTAGTAGAAAACAAAGATTGAAGCTACAACAAGAACAAGCAGTAGCCATGGTAGATAACCGGAATCAGAGGGTGTTGCGTGACTATACTGTATAGAATGTCAATGGTATTGCACCCAGTATTGTAAGACCTACAGTCAATGCCAATAAATTTGAGATTAAGCCTAGTCTCATTAATATGGTACAGCCAGACCAGTTTCGTGAAGGACCGACTCTGAGGATCTACATGCATAACTTGCTAATTTCTTGGAGATATGTGATACAGTCAAGATGAATAGAGTTAGTGATGATGCTATTTGGCTCAGATGTTTTCCATTTTCTCTAAAGGATTCAAGCCAAGGCCTGGGTGAATTTCAAAGCGCCTAACTCTTTCACCACTTAGAAACTTCTTGTCACAAGCCTTTTTCCCTAAGTAAGACTGCCAACACGAATCACACAAAGTGAACTCATAAGCTGATCTCTGACTTCTCTCTAGGCGGCAAAAAAGGAGAGTTTTCTCCTCATGGCTTTACCACCCACAAAACCACCCGATCCACCACCTTCTCTACCGGAAAACAACACCATTGACGGCGAAAACACATCTCCAACAACATCTACTACAGAAATCAGACATATAGGTGCAGATTTGGGATAAAATTTCAGCCTGATCGGACCCCGGACGCGCCCGTGGGACCCATTTTCAAACCGAACAGTTACTCGGAAAACATGCCATATCTCCATCAGTGGACCTCCAAATTGAAAACGCGCCACATGCATGAAATTCTGCACCTTTCTGTAAAAAATCATCAAATTTCGACAAGGTTGGTTCTGGGGCCCCGCACGGGTGGCGCGTGGGACCCACGCGCCGGCGCCAAAAAAATAGCTTGTTTGGCCAGTTAATCCACACCCATATCCATCATCAGTTTTGCCACAGGAGGACCAGTCTGCACTTAATCAAGGTAGACAGACATATGCTTCAGCTGTTTCTGGTCGTCCTACACTTTCACAAGCAGAGCGGAATGAAAGGAAATCTTTTTCTGCTATTTTAGCTGCTCCACAGGCTTCAGTTATTCACTCTATTACGCATAGGCCACCTGGGCTACATCGAGGTGAGCCGTCATTTATTTTGACTGTGGAGGAAGAGGCAGCGCTTTCTGAGCCATTCAAGTTTATACTTGTTGGCAAATTCTCACATCGAAAGCCTACTATGGCAAAGGTGCGTGATTGCTTTCTGAAATTTGGATTCTGTGGTGATTATAGGCTTGGCTTAATAGATAGCAATTTATATTGATTCACTTGACGCATGAAAATGATTATAGTAGATTGTTTTTGCGTTCTTTATATTATATTGATGGGTGTCCTATGCGAGTCCTTAAATGGACATGTGACTTTGGACCTGATTGTGAAACCCCAATTGCTCCTGTTTGGTTGTCCTTCCCTTTATTACCTGTGCATATGCGATCCAAGGGTGTGATTTTTGCTTTGGCTAAGATTTTGGGTATACTTTGTGTATTGATGAGGCTACTGCGGATTTGTTGAGACCTAGTGAAGCTAGGGTCTGTGTGGAGGTTAACTTAGAACATAAGTTACCTGAGCGGATCTAGATTGATAGGGGTGATGGTCGGAGTTTTTGGCAGACTGTGGTTTATGAGAAACCACCGTTATTTTGTTCTAAGTGTCGACATATGGGTCACTCTCTTGGTCAGTGTCGAGCAGGTGGCCCACCTTTTGCTCCTTATCCTCCAGTTGCTCCATCGAGCCAGCTCCCTCCTAGTACTAGTTTGCCTCCTCCACTTACTCAGACTATTTCTGCTCCTCCTGTTACTAGCACCGTTACTGAGATTACTAACAGGTCCAGAAAAGCTAAGGGTAAGGAAGTAGTTGTTGATCAGCCTCAACAGTGGGCCCCAGTACGATCGAGAGCACAGCATAGACGAGGTGTTGATATCTCCACCTCTGCGGGCCCCGCCATTTCTCTTGCAGGCCATAGCAGAGGTTCTCGCTTTGGTGTTCTTGCAGACCCCACACTTGATATAGTGCAGTGTTCTACAGTTGTTAGTTCTACTATTCTTGTTTCCACCATTTCTCAGACACAGCAGACTGTGGGCCCAGACTCGCGACATGTGGGACCCACTTTTGATTTCTCGCATAGTAATCATATGGGCCCCTTTTTGGAGGCTCCTTTGCCTGCTGGACCCAGCCATCTCTCGACGGCCCCATCATACATTTCATTACTACTTCCTACTCCGATTCTCTCAGTTAGTCAGAGTCTGGATGTTTCTTGACCAGTAGACCCCGCCATATCACATGTGGGCCCCACCACTGATCTTTTGCAGACATCAGCTTTTGCCTACGATTACTCATTGCATGATAGGCTATTGATTATTACGGGCCCTACCGGCAGCCTCTCTCTCGCGGTGGACCACTATGCTGAGTCACACTCAGTTATTGATCCTGTCTATGGTTCATCATTGCATGATAGACCGGCTCTCTGTGGGCCCCACCAGTACTTTGGCTCATTCAGAATTCTTTGACCCTTTGCTTGACCATATGCTTGCTGCACCACGTGCTGGGGTATGTTTGGATGACACAATTGATTCTAATCCTGATACTAGCCCTCTCCTGGATTGCCGAGATAATGTTGAGGCTTCTATTCCATCTATTTCATCAGCAGTTCCCTCAGATACATCTTGTTTTGTTCAGATGGGTACACACCAACAGGGTCACTTTTGTAGGAGTTCACATGGTGATTTGACTGGTTTGGATGAGCGACAGGGGCCGATGGTTTCTTTTCAGTCTTGAGTGAGGTCCCACATAGAGTTATTGCTCCTCTGCCTTCTAGACCGATCACTCGGAGTATGTCAGGTACTCATGGTTCCCTCTCTCAGTCTTTGTGATGTCAGTCCTCATATGGAATGTTAGGGAGGTGCGTGTTTCTAAGACTCGCAAGAGACTTAGGAAGCTTGTTCAGTTACATCGTATTTTTTTCCTCGCTCTTTTGGAGCCTTTTCTGTTTGAGGATAGCTTTGACTTTGTTCGTCGTTCTGTTGGGTTTGATATCGGTGTCCAGAACCAGTCGAGTAAGATTTGGTGTTTTTGGAATGTGGGGACGACTGTGTCTGTGATTGTTGATCATATCCAGTTTCTTCATCTAATGATCGAGGATCCGAGATTGGCTAGACCTATCTTTTTATCACCTGTGTATGCTTCATGTTCTGTTGTAGGACGCAGGGATTTATTTGAGGGACTTCACCAGGTTTCCCAGACTGTGGATGGCCCTTGGCTTGTGGGTGGTGACTTCAATGTCATTGCTCATGATGGTGAGCGGACGGGAGTCAGTACTCATGATAGGGGGAAGACTGATTTTTGTGATATGATGATGGAGTGTAGATTGACTGATGCTGGATTTTCTGGTAGTCTTTATACTTGGCATAATAGGAGGGTGTGGAAGAGACTTGACAGGGTTTTGATGAGTCATGAGGCTGCATCCTTCTTTCGACAGTTTACAGTAAGGCATCTCAATCAGTCTACGTCTGATCATTCGCCTTTGTCATTGAGTTGGGTTGAGGCTGATGATGGGGATGGGCCTAGGCCTTTTCGGTTCCTCAATGTTTGGTCCCGTCATCATGACTTTTTATCCTTTGTCTCTCAAAAGTGGTCATACCCGACTCAGTTTACAGGGATGGCTGCTCTTTGGGAGAAGTGCTTTAGGATGAAGCAGGGACTTCGTTGGTGGAGTAGAAATGTGTTTGGGGATATATATCAGAGAATTAGAGATGCTGAGAGCAGGGTGGATGAGGCTGAGATGGAATATGATTTGGATCCATCACCTGCACATAGAGAACACTTACATCAGGTTCAGGCCCTACTGAACCGTGCTTTGTCCATTGAGGAAGGCTTCTGGAAACAGAAGGCTGGGACTCGTTGGATGTGCGAGGGAGAGCACAACACGAGGTATTTTCATTCAGTGGTGCAGGGGCACCGCATGCGGGCCCGTATACATTCTATTAGATCTCAGACGGGAGAGACTTTGTCTGCACACGAGAAGATTCAGGGTTCAGCTGTTTCCTTTTTCCAGGACCTCTTTTCTGCTCCCGCCCAGGCAACTGACCAAATTTTACCAGATATTATCCCCTCTTTGGTTACTCAGGAGGATAATCAGGAGCTGAACCGAATTCCATCATTGGCTGAGGTTAGAGATGTAGTGTTAAGTGTTGATGCAGATAGTATGGCGGGTCCAGATGGGTTCACCTCTCATTTTTTTCAGCAGTGTTGGGAGATTGTCAAGGATGATGTTTTTCGTGCAGTTTTGGACTTCTTTGATGGTGGGCATCTGCCTAGGGAATTCTCTGCTACTTCTATAATCTTGCTTCCCAAGCGAGACAACGCTTGTCGATGGACAGAGTATCGACTAATTAGTCTTTGCACGGTGTTCAACAAGATTGTCACCAAGCTCCTGAACTCTCGTTTAAGTTTTGTTTTGCCTCGTATCATCTCTCCACAGCAGAGTGGCTTTATTCAGGGGAGGCTGATTGGTGATAATGTCTTGTTGGCACAGGAGATGCTCCATACATTGGATACCCAGGCCCATGGGGACAATGTCATCCTTAAGCTAGATATGGCTAAGGCATATGACAGGTTAGACTGGGACTTCTTGATGACTGTGATGGAGAGATTTGGATTCGATTGGATGTGGACGGATAGGATCAGGCGTTGTATTTCTGAGTGCCATTTTTCTGTCTTGGTGAATGGCAGGCCTTATGGTTTCTTTTCTTCCTCTCGTAGGTTGAGACAGAGAGATCCCATATCTCCTTCGTTGTTTATCATTGCAGCAGATTACTTCTCTCGGGGTCTCACTCAAGTTTTCCAGCAGTATCAATCGATGTCATATATTCATAGAGGTGACACTCTTGTCTCACATCTTTGTTTTGCTGATGATATGATCATATTTTCCAATGGTCAAAGACAGTCAGTAAAGAGAGTACTGCATTGTTTGGAGCACTATGAGAGGGTCTCTCGCCAGTTGGTGAATAGAGACAAGAGTGGTCTTATTGTGCCTAAGAGGGCACCTTCTTCTAGGATTCAGATACTTGAGCACATTACTGGCTTTCGACGTCAGCAGCAGCCTATCACATACTTGGGCATACCCTTGTTTAAGGGGGCCTGAAAGACCTTCTTATATGATGATCTATTTCAAAAGGTCAAGAGCAAGATCTCTGGATGGGCCTTTAGGCTGCTATCTTCTGGTGGCAGGATTACTTTACTGAGGTCTGTCCTTTATTCCTTACCTCTCTATCTTCTTCAAATTATGCAGCCTCCCAAAATAGTGTTGAAGAAGTTAGAGAGTACATTTGCTAGATTCTTATGGGATTCTAAGGATCAGGCTCACCGTATGCATTGGAAGAGATGGAAGGATATTTGCCTTCCTACTAATGAGGGTGGTTTGGGCTTCAGAAGATTAGAGGACGTGGTCCATGCTTTCTCTTTGAAGCTCTGGTGGTTATTCAGATCACAGTAGTCGCTTTGGGCTTAGTTTTTACTAGGCAAGTATTGCAGGGGCACCCACCCCCTTCTAGCACCCATACCACATTCTGCTTCTGCAGTTTGGAGGAGGCTAAAGGGGGTGGGACTCACAGCGGAGCCCCACATCGCGTGGCAGTTGGGTCATGGGCGCATATTCTTTTAGCACGACTGTTGGATGGGTGACATGACTTTAGCTCAAATGTTTCCTTATAGGGAGCATACCTCCGTCCAGGTAGTTGAGTTTTTTGATGATACTGGATGGGATATCGATAGACTCTTGTTGGTCCTTCTACATGATATAGCAATCCAGGTTGGAAGTCTACCGCTTTGTCCCGATGTTCTTGATAGACCTATGTGGAAAGACACCCCAGATGGTAGGTTTTCTACCAAGTCGGCATGGCAGCTTGTTCGCACTGGGAGTACTCTTCAGGCCTTTTGTCGCATGATTTGGAGCCCGATCATCCCGTAGACTATCTCTTTCTTTTGTTAGCGATTGTGGCAGGGTTTAGTGCCAGTGGATGTGATTATTGAGAGGAGGATTCGGGCCCACATGGCATCAAGGTGTCAGTCCTGTTCAGAGATTGAGACCATCCAGCATGTCTTTATTGATAGCCCTGTGGCTCACCAGGTATGGTAGCACTTCTCAACTATTTTTGGCATTCTCCTCAGGGTTGGAGAGATGCTACAGCATAGATTTCAGACTTGGAGATTCTCAGGCCAGTTTGTCAGGAGTGGCCATATTCGCACTATCATCTCTTTGCTGGTCTTTTGGTACATTTGGACAGCTAGGAATGATGCAAAGCATCGTACGATTGGCATGGAGCCCAATCGTATCATCTGGCGGGTCTATCACACTATTTCTTTACTGCATATGGGAAGACTTTTTCGATTTGTGCATTGGCGTGGGGACCTTGATCTTGCCCTACATTTTGGTTTTACTCTTACTTCTCCTACCCCCAGTCCCCCTACTTTGGTTTATTGACGTACCCCATTGGCTGGATCTACCAAGATCAATACTGATGGATACGTCAGGGATGGATTTGCGAGTGGCGGGGGTGTTATCAGAGATCACACTGGGCATTGTATCAGGGCCTTCTCTACTGGCTACGGAGACATACTTATTTTGGAGGCAGAGTTGAGAGCCATTTTACAGGGCATTGAGCTTGCCCGACGGATGGATCTTGTGGACTTGTGGATTGAGACTGACTCTACACTCGCTGTTCATTGCATTTCACGTGGTGGAGGGCCGTAGGTCATTCAGTCAATACTTAAACGCATCCGACATCTTCTTTCATTCGATCGAGACACAATTTCCCATATTTTTCGAGAGGAAAACCAGGTCACTGACTCTTTAGCTTCTGAGGGCTGGGACCAACGACATTATCAGGATTATGGATCTTCAGACTTGCCTCGTCGTTCGCGTGGACTACTTCAGACTGACAGATTTGGCCTTCCATCAGTTAGAGGTCTTTATTTTTTTGTTAGTTTGGTTTTCATTTGTTTTTGCTTTTCAGAATTATGCACCGGAAGTAGTATCTCTTTATTTGCTGTAGTTTGAGGAATTTTTTCATTCGTTGTATGCTTGGAGGTCAGGTTCATATCTCCCTCCTGTGTACTACCATTTTTATATAAATGCAGTGGTAGGGGCATCGAAACCCCCACCAGCCTGTCCTGGTAGAGGCCTAAAAACCATACTGGGATTGTGCTGGTGCTTCGAATAAAAAAAAAAAAAGTAAGACTGCCAAGCTTAGAAATGATATTACCAACTTTGCGCAGTTTGATGGTGAATGTTTAAACAAAGTCTGGGAGAGATTTAAAGATTTGTAGAGGAAGTGCCAACGTCATGGTCTTTCTAATTCGTTAATTGTACATATTTTCTATAATGGATTCACGCATTCAATTAGAATTACAATAGATGCAACAGCAGGTGGTAGTTCAATGAATAAGTTAGCAGAAGAGACACATGAGTTGTTAGCATAAATAGCATCTAACAATTATCATGGTCTACTAAAAGAAATATGCCTAAGAAAGTTCCAGGTATATATGATGTAGATGGCATAAACGTGTTGAATGCAAAGGTTGATTCTCTGGTAAAATTGTTCAGTAATATGGGTAATGTGAATTTTGTTTCTAGTCCTGCGTTGAGTTGTGATTGTTGTAGAGGAGCTCATATGAGTACTGATTGTATGTTGGTAGAGCAAGCCCAATTCGTGTCTCATATTACCAAGCAGCAGTAGAACAATCTTATTCCCACACATACAACTTAGGCTGGAGTAATCATATCTACTTTTCATGGAAAGATCAAACTAACCAAGGTAGCAGTTCTATACATTTCAATCCACTGGCTTTCAACCAAGACCACCCAGCCAGAAAATAAGCAGCTTTGGGAGATAGCTATTGAGAAGTTAGCCAATGCTAGTTTAGAGAGATTTGAGAGACTGGAAGGAAAGGTGGACCAGATGGTGAGTTCCAACAGAAATATAAATGTGTAATTGGGACAATTAGCCAATTTTGTCAATTCTCGTGGACAGGGAAATTTTCCTAGTAAGACAGAGGTATATTCAAATGGACATTGGAAAGCAGTCACCTTGAGAAGTGGTAAGCAACTTGGTCAGGTAAGTGGTGAGACTGTAGTTGGTGATGAAGTAGACCATGTTAAGGTGAGCACGAAATTCAGTGAAGAAATTGAGGACATAACCAAAACATCATCCCCATTACCACCAGTCTAACCTTAAGTCCCTCTCATTCCTTATACTCAAAGGTTTAAGCGGAATAAAATTGATCAACAGTTTGAGAAATTTTTAAAAGTGTTTAGGAAGCTTCACATTAATAAAATTGATCAACGCGCATTTTTTGTGACGAACGGGATCCGTCTAGTCAGGATCTTAATCCCAGCTGCACATCTATACTGTCCACTTTAGGAGGGCCTGAGCCCTCTTAACCCCTCAAGGATTTCTATCGCGTCCCCAGTGATTCAAACTCAAGACCTCTCATTATGAGACACTTAAGTTGAATACTGGTACCAATTGGGTGAGTCGCCCAATTGGTACCCATATTCAACTTAAGTGTCTCATAAGGAGAGGTCTTGAATTCGAATCAATAGGGATGCAATAGAAATTCGTGAGGGGTTAAGAGGGCTCAGGCCCTCCCAAAGCGGATATTATGGATGAGTGCGGCTGGGGTTAAGATCTCGACTAGAAGGATCCCGATCGTCACAGGAAGCACTAAAGAACCTCTCGAGAATTGTTTAGTAATTGTATGGAAAAGTAATTATGATAATTGGGAGGTTGTAAAAGTTAAGTAATGATGATAATTGGGAGGTTGCAGAAGTGGCATGTACATTAGAGACTACATGTCCTAAACCAAAGCAAAAAAGTAGTTATTTTGAGGATCTAGGCAAATGTAAGTTACTACCTCTCCATTCGAATGTGCAAGCACCAATTATGGAGATGAAGCCATTAACCCAAATCTCTGGTATGTCTTTTTAGGTTAGAATAATACTTTTCCTATAATTGTGAGTGCTTCTTTGTCTGATGAGCAACTAGATAAATTGATGCATATTTTGAGATTGAGAAAAAAAGTCTTAGGATGGATTATATCTGACCTTAAAGGAATTAGCCCTGCATTGTGTATGTGTAGAATTTTAATGGAGGATAACCATAAACCTGTTGTTGGAAATCAAAGACGGTTAAACCATAATGTGAAAAAGGTAGTTAGGGCTGAAGTTCTTACATGGTTAGATACATAATAATTTAAACTATATCTGATAGTTCATGGATCAGTCCAGTAAAAAGGGTGGGATAACTGTGATGTAATGAAAATAATGAATTAATTCATAAATTCATACCAGGACAGTAAGTGGGTAGACAGTTTGCATAGATTATAGAAAACCTTATTGTGTTACCCGTAAGGATCATTTCCCTTTTTTTCTTGATCATGTGCTTGAGAGACTTGTTGTGCATGCCTATTGATGTTTCATAGATGGTTATTCAGGGTATAACCAAATTCCTATATCCCCTGTAGACCAAGAAATGATTACCTTTGCTTGTCCTTATTGTACTTTTGCATTCTGTGGGATGTCTTTTGTTTTGTGTAATGCACCTGCTACATTCCAAAATTGCACGATGGCTATTTTCTCTGAGTTTGTTGAAAAGATCGTAGAGGTTTTCATGGATAATTTTTCTGTTTTTGGATCTTTTTTGATAGTTGTTTAGGTAAATTGTCTCTAGTTTTGTTGCATTGTGAGGAGTCCAATTTGGTCTTGAATTGGGATGAATGTCATTTTATGGTGCAGAAAGGTATTGTTTTTGGCCATAAAATTTCAGAAAAAGGTATTGAGGTGGATCGTGAAAAAATAGAAATTATTGAAAAATTGCTATCACCCACTTATGTTAAGGGGGTTAGAAGTTTCATTGATCACGTAGGATTTTACCGACGTTTTATAAAGGATTTTTTTCTAAAATTTATAAACCTCTTTGTAATCTATTGAATAAGGATGTATGTTTGATTTTGATAACGACTGTTTACCTGCTTTTAACAGGTTAAAACAAGAGTTGGCGTCAGCACCAATTACGGCAGCCCCAAATTGGAGTTTTCCTTTTGAGCTAATGTCTGATGCAAGTAATTTCTCTTTGGGTGCCGTTCTAATTAGAGAAAAGACAGGAAGCTGCATGTTATATATTAAGCTAGTAGAGTTTTATATAATGCATAGTTAAATTATGCAAGTATTGAAAAATAATTGCTTGCTATTGTGTTCACTTTTGACAAGTTTCGATCTTATCTTTTAGGTTCCAAGGTAATCATATATACAGACCATTCAACAATCAAGTAAAAGAAAGATGTCAAACCACGCTTGAATTGATGGGTGTTGTTATTTTAAGAATTTGATCTTAAGATCTGAGACAAGAGAGGCGTGGAGAATATGGTGGCAGATCGCATATCTAGATTATTGGGCAGTCGAGGAAAGATGAGGTGGCCATTAATGAAAGCTTTCCACATGAGCAGTTGTTGGCAATTTCATTCATCTCCTAGTATGATAACTTGGTGAATTATTTGCTTAGTGGCATTGTTCTCCCTAATTTGTGCTATCATCAGAAGAAAAAATCTTTGTGGGATGCAAAGCATTATTTTTTAGAAGAACCGCTACTCTATAAACATTGTGCAGATGGGATTATTAGAAGATGTGTGTCCCAGGATGAGATTTAGGGATATCCTTGACCATTGCCATTCCTTAGAATGTGGTGGACATTTCAGTACTTCCAAGACAGTCGCGAAGGTATGTCAGTATGGTTTTTACTGGTCAACCATGTATCAAGATGCTAGACAGTATCTGAGCATGTGTGATAGATGTCAGGGGGTTGGCAATAATTTAAAAAAGAATGAGATGCCCTTGACCAATATCTAGAAGGTTAAACTGTTTGACATATGGAGAATCGATTACATTGGCCCATTTCTTTCCTCTTTCAACAATCAGTATCTTCCTAGTAGAAGTGGATTATATGTCTAACTGGGTTGAAGCTACTCTAACTCAGACTAATGAGTATCGGATAGTTATGAAATTTGTGAAGATAAATATTTTTTTCAAGATTTGGTGTGACAATAGCCATTAGCCATTATTAGTGATGAAGGCTCCCATTTTTGTAACCGGTCATTTGAGGCTTTGTCGAAGAAATATGGGGTTAATCATAAGGTAGCACTTGCTTATCATCCACAAACAAATGGACAAGTGGAACCTGCAAATTGAAGCAAACTGTGAGCATTTCAAGGAAAGATCGGGCGAATAAGTTAGATGATGCACTCTAGGCCTATAGGACAGCTTCAAGACACATTTAGGTGTGTCTCCCTACCTACTTGTCTTTGTGACTCACTTATTTGGAACATAGGGCTTATTGGGCGATTAAAGAGTTGAACATGGTCATGAAAGCTGAGGGAAAAAAGAGTTTGTTATAGTTGAGTGAGTTGGAGGAGTTTAGATTGGATGTTATAAAGCTATTCCCAGACAAGCTTTGGTCTAGGTGGTTTGGCCCATTTACGATAACAAATGTGTATCCAAATGGTGCTGTCAAGGTGCATAAGGTCATTGGTGCATTCAAGGTTAATGGGTAGCATTTGAAGCCTTATGTTGTTGGTAATGTGGTTCCGAAAGGAGATACTTACTCATTGAAGAATCCTACGTACGGATAATGGTGTAAAAGTCAATTATAATTTTTTTCATTTTTTTGTGAATAACGATGACTATGACCCCTGTTTTTTAGTTGTTTTGTGTAGGTCCGAAACAATCAAGCAAGAAGCTACTTCGTGTTATATTCAATATGACATTCGTTATGAGCCTTGCTAAAAGAGAAGTATTATGGCCTATTCTCCTTGCTATTTTCAAGTTGTTTTCAGTTTTGTACAACATCCAAAACTTGTTTACTATGTTGTTTTCGAAAATGCATTTTTGAAAAAAGTTTAAACTTATAACATAAAATTCAAAACATATTTTTTACGTTTTCGGTATTTCAAATGAAAACACCAATACGCTCAAAATAGGAAAAATAAGTGTTTAAATAAATATTTACTTAAATAAAATTCTTAAAAAAGATTATTTGTAAAAGAATAAAAATTCTTAAAAAAGTAATAAAATTCTATAAAAAATTAAAATTCTAAATTTTTAAAAACATTAAAAAAAATATGAACAAATTAGAATTCTAAAAATTTTAAATTCTAAAATACCAAAAAAAGAAAAATTATAAAAAAGTAAAAATATCTCAAGTGTGATACCTTGAAAGAGGATTCTGTGATACCTTGAAAAATTTTAAATTATGTGATCACGACAATAGACATAGAACTAATATAGATATAGGTGTGATACCTTGAAAGAGGATATCACATAAAAAAGAGAGAATTCAGTCATTGTAATTAGCAAAGGATTAATGCAAGTAACGATGTTTAAACTCATTGAAGGAATTCAAGTGATGAACTCCAAGCCCTGGAACCTTTCATATTTGTATCTTTTAGAATTTGCAGTCAGTCACATCAATTTAGGACCAGGTAAATAATACAAGAAATTTTATAAATTGGTACTTGAATCTCCTCCTTGTGGATACGATATTCATTTGCCCTATTCTATTGGTCACTACCCATATAAACTTGTGGTAGTCTTGGGACATCACCCCACTAATTAATTTTGTGATGGACTATCATCAACATATTTTTTCATATAGTAAGAATTTGTATTGGTCGTAAATTTTATGACACGAGTACAAGAACGATGTTCCTTGATAAGTACAATTTTGTACTTATTTGGGCTCACAAAAATGGACAATTATAAGTTCTTTTAGTTGTTTACAGTTTAATTGCATGTTGTTTTCTTATCAATTTAGGAAATAATCAAAGTCAAGTATCAATTGGATGAAAAGAGAGCAAAATGAAGATAATGGGACCTAATTGCTAAGAAAAGAAACTTCAGGAGCTTGATGTGCAAATACCAAGGCGGGAAATTCAAATTCAGCACAAGAACCACCATGCGATCGCAAGGAAGAATCTTGGTGTGATCGCAAGGCCATGAAAAAAACAACAGAATGTAAAGTTGCTGAACCATGTGATCGCAGGTATTACCACCATGCGATCGCATAGCATAAGCGCGGCAGAAATTTTGCAGATACCTGATTAGAGTAGAATTCTACCAGTCCAAATAACTTCAACTACCAAACATACATTTGGAGGTCTAGGGAGAGGACTATAAAAGGCGGAATATAGACTTTTCGTAGGAGACGAATTTTAGAGGAACAAGATAGAAGGCAAGAACGAAGATCAAGGCACGAAATCGAAGATCATCGAGCCGAGATCACGGGTTGTATTTTACTTTTTGTTTTCCTTTCTCCGGACCATGATGAATTCAATTCTTTCGTTAATTGAAGAAATCATGTCCGGCTAATTTACTTTATCTAGGATGAACGATGAAACCTCACGTTTTGATTAATTAGCAGTTTTTCCTTTTTAGTAATTAATTGCCCGTGGATTGATTATTCTTTATTCAGTTTCTTTATTATTTTAATGCTTGCGCACCATTAGAATATATTGTGATCTGTATTGAAGTCGAGAGATTCAATATAGATTTAGCACGTGGTATTGAATAACATAGAGTCCAATAATAGATAGAGATTACTATTATGCTTTATGAAATCCATTTAGGCATTCTTGAGATTTTAATGCATGTGCTTATGCTCGAAGCTTAATTAGAGATAATGAAGTTCGCATAACATATAGATTTGATTGACAATCGAGAGAGGCTTTCGATTAATTTAGGAACGCCAATTTTCAGTCCAAGTTAATTAAAAGCTAAAAAGTGATTAATAGATAATTGATTAGAACGTGTCGGTGGATTCGTGAATCCTAGTATTGTTAAACTTTAATTCGTTCTCATTTTTCAAAGTTGCTTTTTATTAATTTCAATTTAATTAAAATAGTTAATTTAGTTTAGAATCATAAGAACAAAAACTGAATCTGTGTTTATTTCCATTGTTAAAATTTAAGTTGTGAAATTAATTAATTAAATTAGTATCTAGTCCTCGTGGCTTCGACACTTTATTTTATCACTATATTACTGTCAACGATCCGTCCACTTGCGGGATATAAATCGCACAACAAGTTTTTGGTGCCGTTGCCGGGGACTAGTTTTATTAATTGCTACATTAATTTATAATTTGGCTTTTAACAATTCTTTTTAGTTTTATTTATTTTTAGTTTTATTTTAAATTCTTCGTGATACTGCTGAATTTTATCTGTTTTCTAAACTCTCAGGTGTTAAGTGTGTATGCGCCGTACAAAAGATCTTGATCTTTTTGATTTAGATCCAGAAATTGAACGAAGCTTTCACCGAAGACAATGTGAAAAAAGGGAAAAGAAGCAACAGCAGCAAGACACAATGGAGGATAACCGAATCCAGAATCCGTTGCTTGTAGATGACCGAAATAATCATGCACCAATAGCTTGACCTGTTGAAGTTAATGAGAGAGACATTCTTATGGGTGAATATATGATGCCACCGATAGTTGAAAATCAGTCCAGTATTATATATCCACCTTATGGACACGACAACTTCCAGTTGAGGCCAGATGTGATCAACTTGTTCTCGAACAATCTGCCTTTCTACGGGATGGTAGATGAAAACCCTCATTACCACATTTTTCGCTTTGATAAAATCTGTGGCAATTTTAAATGCCAAGGCGTTAACGAAGAGGCACTGAAGATGAGGCTCTTTCTACACACACTGAAGGATAAAGCTCGAAAATGGTTGGATTCACTACCGCCTGGGAGCATCACAACTTGGGGTGATCTGATCCAAAAGTTCACACTGAAATACTTTCCTCCAGCCAGAGTGAACAGATTAAAGTACGAGATTTCCAATTTCCAACAATCTGAGTTGGAAAACTTTCATGAGGCATGGGAAAGATTCAAGCAACTGCTCAGGAAGTGTCCAAGCCACGGGTTTCCTTTAGCAGCTCAGAATCATTTCTTCTACTCTTGTCTAGTTCCTAGCAGTCGTTCTTCAGTTGATTCTGCAGCAGGTGGCTCTATCCAAAATAGGTCTGGCGGCGATCTCCATGACTTGTATGAAACAATGAGTGAACAATTTGTTATGTGGCCTGACAGAGAGGTACAAAGGAAAGCAGCAGGGGTACATGAGATAGACTCAAATTCGATTGTACTGGTGAAGATCAATGCATTGGTGAAGCAGATGGAGACGATGAAATATTCTCATTCATCTAATATGGTTCAGATGTCTCCACCAATCTGTGTGACATGTGGGGCAAACCATCAATCTTCGGAGTGCCCATTGACAAAGGTTGATATGCCTTCTCCTGAGCAAGTTGCACATGCTCAGAATTTTCACCGTCAGCAGAATAACCCTTATTTATAGACATACAATCCAGGATGGAGAAATCATCCAAACTTCTCCTATGGCAACAACCAGAATATCCAGAATCCGCCAAATCAAGGGAGGCCACAAGAGAAAAAATGAGGACTGGAAGAAGCTGTCACGCGTATGGAATCTGAATTGAAGGAGATGCAGAAAAGACAGGATATTGCTATCAAGAATATGGAAAATCAGATTGGGCAACTGGCTAAATTGTTGACTGAGAGACAACCAGGCACATGGCCAAGCAATACCAAAGTCAATCCAAATGAGCAAGTAAATGCAATTACCACGAGGAACGGTGTTCAGTTACCAGAGATTCATGTGACTAGGCCAGGTGTAGAAAAAGAAACTGTGTCCTACAAAGAAAGAGAAAACAAATTAGATGCAGAAGTTGCACCAGAACAGGACTCTCCACCAGCTTATATTCCACCACCGGCTTACGTCCCTCCAATCCCATTTCCTCAGAGGCTGCGAAAACATAAGCTAGACAAGCAATTTGAGAAATTTCTCGATGTATTCAAGAAACTCCAAATCAACATACCGTTTGCTAATGCTCTAGCACATTTGCCGAGTTATGCTAAATTCATGAAGGGAATCCTTTCAAATAAACGAAAGTTGGAAGAGCACAAAACTGTTATGCTTACTGAGGAGTGTAGTGCTATCTTGCAAAACAAGCTACCGCCAAAGTTAAAAGATCCGGGGAGTTTCTCTATTCCTTATACTGTTGGTAGTTCTTTTTTCGAAAAAGCATTATGTGATTTAGGTGCTAGCATTAACTTGATGCCTTATTCTATTTTCAGGCAACTAGGTCTTAGAGAAGTGAAGCCAACAACAATTTCACTCCAGTTAGCTGATCGGTCAGTTAAACGCCCACGTGGAGTTATTGAAGATATTTTGCTGAAGGTAGACAAGTTTATATTCCCAGCTGACTTCATTATCCTCGATATGGTGGAGGATAGAGATGTGCAACTTATCTTGGGACGACCATTCTTCGCTACTACAAGAGCCCTCATTGATGTGCAAAAAGGGCAGCTGATGTTGAGATTGAATGAGGAGCAAGTCACTTTCGATGTATTCAAAGCAATTCAGTATCCAAGCTCTTCTGACTCATGCTTTCATATCGATATCATTGATCACGAGGCTGCTAACACATTTGCCTTGGAAAATCCTACAAATCCATGGGAAGCGTATATTATGCATTCTCAAGATGAAAACTCTGAATCTCCAGTCCTTGAAGAATGTGCCAGATATTTACAAGGAGCAGAACGGATTGAAAGAATGAGTAGATATATGGATTTGGGTACCACACTTCCTCAGCAGCCTCCCTCGGTAAAAAAGGCACCAATTCTCGAGTTAAAGCAATTACCTTCTCACCTTAGGTATGCTTATCTCGGTGAGTCATCCACTCTTCCAGTCATCATCGCAAACTCTATTGATCAGGATCAGAAGGATAAATTACTCCGAGTCTTGAGAAATTATAAATCAGCCATCGGGTGGACTATAGCAGACATCAGAGGTATCAGCCCATCTTTATGCATGCAAAAGATTCTAATGGAAGAGGCATATAAACCAACAGTGCAACATCAACGTAGACTGAATCCCCATTTGCAAGAAGTAGTCCGAGCTGAAGTGTTGAAACTGCTTGACGCAGGTATTATCTATCCTATTTCATATAGTACTTGGGTAAGCCTGGTCCAGGTAGTGCCAAAGAAGGGAGGGATCACAGTTGAGAAGAATGATAAAAACGAGCTCATTCCAGTCAGATTGACCACCGGTTGGCGAGTTTGTATTGACTACAGGAAGTTCAATGATGCCACTCGAAAAGACCATTTTCATCTACCTTTCATTGATCAGATGTTGGAGCGATTGGCAGGTCATTCCCATTATTGCTTTCTTGCCGGGTATTCAGGCTACAATCAGATTCATATCGCGCCGGAAGATCAAGAAAAGACTACCTTTACCTGTCCTTATGGCACGTTTGCTTATAGACGTATGCCATTTGGCCTATGCAACGCCCCAGCCACATTTCAGCGTTGTATGATGTCGATTTTCTCGGATATAGTCGAAAAATTCATTGAAGTTTTCATGGATGATTTTTTAGTTTTTGGAGCATCATTCGACGATTACCTCAAAAATATGACCCTGGTACTTCAGCGTTGCGAGAAAACCAACTTGGTACTGAATTGGAAAAAATGCCACTTTATGGTCCAAGAAGGCATCGTGTTGGGACACAGGATATCAGCAAAGGGCATTGAGGTCGACAAAGCAAAGATTCAGGTTATAGAGAAACTGCCTCCTCTGACATCAGTTAAGAGAATTCGGTCTTTTCTGGGACATGCGGGTTTCTATAGACGGTTCATACAGGATTTCTCAAAAATAACCAAACAATTGTGTAGTTTGCTGGAGAAAGATGCCAAGTTTGAATTTTCTATTGACTGTCTTAAAGCTTTCAACACTCTCAAAAACAGTCTAATCTCAGCACCTGTCATTGTACCACTTGATTGGGATCTACCGTTTGAACTCATGTGTGATGCAAGTGACTTTGCCATTGGGGCAGTTTTGGGGCAACGTAGAGCAAAAGTCATACATACCATATATTATGCCAGTCGAACTCTCAATGACGCTCAGATAAATTATGCTACTACAGAGAAAGAATTACTAACAGTAGTATTTGCCTTCGAAAATTTTCGATCTTACCTCATTGGATCGAAGGTGATAGTGCACACAGACCATGCAGCATTGAAGTATCTTTTTGCTAAAAAAGATGCAAAGCCAAGACTTATTCGGTGGATCTTACTTCTCCAAGAATTCGACTTGGAAATTCAATACAAAAAAGGGGTTGAGAACGTGGTGGCCGACCACTTGTCAAGAATCGAGCAGACAGAAGGCAATGAGGAAGGTGAAATAAATGAGAAGTTTCCAGATGAGTAGATTTTTTGGATAGAGCAGTTGGGAAGTGCACCGTGGTATGCAGATTATGTGAATTACCTTACAAGCAATATCATGCCACCGGATTATGATCATCAACGTCGAAAAAAGTTCTTTTCAGAACTTAAACACTATTTTTGGGAAGATCCTATTCTTTATAGAAGGGGAGCTGATCAAGTAATTCGGAGATGCCTACCTGAAGAAGAAATGGAGACTGTCTTGGAGCAATGTCATTCTTCACCATACGGAGGTCATTTCGGTGCTACCAAAACAGCAGCCAAAGTCCTTCAATCTGGGTTTTATTGGCCAACTTTATTCAAAGATGCCTACAGTCTGGTAAAAAAATGTGACAGGTGCCAAAGAATGGGAAACATATCTCGAAAATAGGAAATGCCCCTACGAAGCATTCTAGAGGTTGAACTTTTCGACATGTGGGATATTGACTTTATGGGCCCGTTTCCACCATCATTCTCAAATTCCTACATTTTGGTGGCTGTGGATTACGTGTCTAAATGGGTAGAAGCTGTAGCCTTACCGACCAATGATGGCAAGGTGGTGGTGAACTTTCTCAAAAAGAATATTTTTACGTGTTTCGAGACTCCTCGGGCAATCATCAGTGACGGAGGTAATCATTTTTGCAATAGACAGTTTGACACTCTTTTGGTAAAATACGGTGTGAAGCATCGTGTGGCTACTCCATACCATCCACAAACCAGCGGGCAGGTGGAAATCTCCAACCGGGAGTTGAAAAGGATCTTGGAGCTTACGGTGAGTTCATCAAGAAAAGATTGGTCGAGAAAACTGGATGATGCCCTTTGGGCATATTGAACTGCATTCAAAACACCAATTAGAATGTCACCTTATCGCCTAGTTTTTGGGAACGCGTGCCATTTACCAGTTGAGTTGGAGCACCGAGCCTACTGGGCATTGAGGAAGTTGAATTTCGACTTGAAAGAAGCCGGTGAGAAAAGACTGCTTCAGTTGAACGAAATGGAAGAATTCAGGTTCGAGGCCTATGAAAATGCCAAACTATACAAAGAGAAAACCAAGAATTGGCATGACAAAAATATTCAAAAACGGCAGTTTGTGGCGTGACAAAAAGTCCTCTTATTCAACTCTCGACTCAAGCTCTTTCCTGGGAAATTGCGTTCAAGGTGGTCCAGGCCATTCACGGTGGTGAAAGTCCATCCACATGGAGCGGTGGAGGTGGCTCATGACACGAAAGGCAGGTTCAAAGTGAACGGACAAAGGCTTAAACATTACTTGGAGGGTGACTTTTCGAAAGAAAAGTCATTTACCACGTTGAGCAATCCGGAGTGATCACCGCGACAAAGTCGAGCTAAAGACTTTAAACAAGCGCTCAATGGGAGGCAGCCCATTTTTCTCCCTTTTATTTACATTTTCAGCATTATTTTAGTCTTAGTTGTTTAATCCCGTTTTTGCACGTTTTAGTTTTTTAATTTTGGAATAGGTTTTTAAATTCTTAGGTTTCGAGGATTTTATCATCGTCATTTTGCATATGCATGTTTACTTGTTTTAAAAGTTAATCTTAAAAAAAAAAAAAAAATAAATAAATAAATTGAAACCATGTGTTGAACTATGCGATCGCATGGTTCACACCTCTGCGATCGCATAGACTGGGCAGATTACATTCTGCCCAGATTTTACCTTTTGTGCAATCACAGTAAAGAAAGTCCATGCGATCGCATGGACCACCAGCAGACTTAAAACCCGGGAATGACCATTCATTTCAAACACTCATTCTTTCTCTTCCAAAATCGACCCCTCTTCATCTCTTTGATCTCCAACACCATTCCGAGTGTCTTGGACTTCAATTCCACACTATCTAGTATTCTTTCACTTCCTAATACACGATTTCAAATGGTAAGTTCATAATTTTTTCAAGTCAATTCTGGATTTTGTATTGGTTGTTAACAATTTAGTGTTTTTTGCTTCATGTGGAGGAATTGTTTGGTTAGATTAGGCTTGAATCGGTTTGGGACATATATTTGGATTGGGTTTTAGTTGATTAGGATGTGGAAATTTTTTGGCTTTCATGAGTTCTCCATTTTTCCCAAACCTTTGAAGAACATTACATGCATTCTACATGTTTGACAAATTGTCCCAACCACGATCTTTGCCAATTCTTGGGAACATGGGTTCATAGTTTAGTTTATTGGACGAAGGGTAACACTTAGGGTCATCTAATTTGGCTTGAATACATGTTTAGTATGAATTAATCCCAGCCGTAACCTTAGGGCCTGCAGGCTGCCATGGCAGCCCACAGGCATTCCACAGCAGCCTGCTTCCGTTAGCAACTTCGTCCACCATCCGTTTGACCCTAATGACCTCGGAATCATGTGAAATTTGATTATGTGGTAAACCTTATCATGCACTTTCATGCCACACTTGTCCGTTTCATTTTTGCAGTTTCCTAGGTATATTTCTAGATACGCGAAGTAGCCTTGTCTATCATGTTTTTTGAAATTTTTTTACCTAATGTGTCAACAAGTTTGGGGGTTATATCTTGATCCATATATGTTTTCTTACACTCCTAACATATTTTTGTTCATTTTGTAGATTATGGCCCCGAAACGACCACTGACTGCCGCTGAAAAAGGAAAAAAGAAGGCTACCGGTGGCACATCTAAGAGGGCTCGGGTAGATACGGCAGACACCGCCGCCTCTCGCCTTTATTTGTCCGAGGAGCACAAAGAGAGATTCACCAAGGCCGTGAGCCATTGGACCATTTGGGGGGAGCGAAGATTGCACCTGGACGACTTCTCTCATTCCGAGCTCTTCAACCTCATTGATGCCTGCCGATGGTCCAAGGTGGCAGATACACCGCATCCTATTTACTCCCTGCTCGTCCATGAGTTCTACACGAATTTCAACTAGAAAATAGACATTCATGGGACAGAGCACTATGGGCAGACATGGGTCCGGGGCACATGGTTCATGTTTACCCCGAGGGTTATCAACGATTTCTATGGCCTATCCACTGAAGATGTTCACCCTCTGCCCGACATTCAGGATATGGGTGAGATGGCCCGGTTCTTATATGGTTGAGCAGATGCATGGCCACTGCCCGGGAGGGACTTTGAGCACAGTAAGCTGACAGACTCCCTCCTCATCCTGAACGTGTTTGTGAGCCACAACATCGACCCGACTGCGCATCGCACCACCATTAATGACGCTAGGGCTCGATTGCTGTACCATCTGGCTAATGGGGGGAAGATCGACCTGGGGAGTTACATCTACACCCTGATCAGCTTGCTGGCCTCCCAGACGGACAAGAGGCACACATCCATCTTCCCAGCGCTAATCAGTGGTATCTGTACAGCAGTAGGGGTCCCGATTTCACCTACGGAGCCAGTTTTTCGAGCAAAGGGACCTATCAATCGCTTTACCTTGGAGAATGCCAGACGGGCCATTGCACGATCTGTGGGGACTGCCCCAGCTGCAGACGTGCACCCTCTTGAGGAGCAACTAGCAGCACCCCAGCCAGCTGCACCACCTATAGATATGGCCGTCTTACTACATCGCCTACTAGAGGGTCAGGCTGAGTAGACACGGCTCATTATCGCCACCCGAACTGAGCTCTGCATAGTGCAGCAGGGGTTGGCGACTCTGCGGTCTCGAGTGGATGCAGGCAGATACACTCAGTAATCTATGGAGTTTACCCTGAGTCAGTCTTCCCTAGAGTAGAGTCAGATTCGAGCTGACTGCGACCAGGTCAAGTGAAGACTAGACAGATGTGCAGGCAAGCTGGATGACATCCATGATCAGATATGCCGCCCGACACCCACGCCAGCTCCTCCACCGGTTGATCCTTCCACACTTCTTCTTTCAGCATCCTCCGATCCACCTCCGGGAAGTTCCTAAATTTTTATGTATTTCTTTATTTTACATGCGATTGGGGACAATGCACGTTTTAAGTTTGGAGGTGGTTGATAAAAATTTGGCTCAATTTGACATATTCATGATATTTGATGATATTTGATTGTTGACTTAGTTCGTTTTTATTCTAATCGGTTTTTTTATTCTAAAAAAAAAAGTATTTATTTTGTTTGCATGCTTGTGTGGTATGAATAGCCTTGCTGGCTAATGATGACAATTTTCATTTAATTTTCGCTTTAAATCATGACTTGTGAACACAATATATTGTTGTTTAAATGTGAGACTATTAAATCATATCTGATATTGTGTTGTGTCGGCCAGTGACAATGATATGTAGCTATGTTGGTGCACTTAAGTTGAAAACAATAGGATCTCCAAACCTTCAAATTATCTGTATCTCAACTAAGTAACCAATGAAGTGAGTGATTGTAGTGAGTAAACTGTGATGGTGGCTATCTAGATTATGTTTGATTCCGTGTATGTCGAAAAAAAATAAAATTATGTGGAGCACTTTAGACCAGTTAGAGGAAACTAAGTAATGACCGAATGTTAAGAATCTAATCCCTCAGCATGAACTTATTGCACGCAAAGAACAAGGCTTTTATTTTTATATAACTCATTTTGTAGCCTTTTTGACTCGAGTGATAAAGTCATTGACCAAAAGCTCGTTACATGGGTCATTTAGAAAGCTTAATGGAATGAGTTTCGCATACGATTAAATATCTTATAACTCTTTTTGTAGCCTATTTGACTCGAGTGAAAAGGCCCGTAGGGGTTTCTCAAAACTCGATGCCCTAAAGTTCAAAAGACTTGGGAGTCATCTGCCTAAAGCTCGTTACATGGGTCATTTAGAAAACTTAATGGACTGAGTTCTGCACATAAGATTAAAGAATAAATAAATAAATAAAAAATAAAATAAAATTTCTTTGCAAAGTAACCTGAGGATTAGATGACTAATGGGTTTGACTTACTTAGTAGAAAATTTCTGGTCAAGAGTGCTCATAAATTGGAGAATCTTCATAAGCCTAGGTTGTCACAATCATTAGCTTTCTCAACCAGCCTCTAGAAAGAAATGAATGTGAACAACCTTAGACCTAGAAATCTCGAAATTTTGAGAGAAAACAATTATTTTGGGGGAAGTGTACCTCATGAGAGGGTGAGGAAAAATTGACTAAGTGGTTGGGCTATCACCTCCATAGAATTTAAGTTGATCAGATGAACTGCCCTCACACACGATTCAAGTATGTTTAAGTGGAATCACGTTTACAACTGTATAACCTGAACACTCTTCATGAATTATAAGTTTTTCTTTTTGCAAAAATCTGAAGCAAAGACGGCAAGCTATTTATGAACTTTATTATTGCTTATTCCATCTAGTACAAGATTGTTTTTAGTAGTTTATTCAAGGACGAATAATAGTTCAAGTTTGGGGGTATTTGATAAGTACAATTTTGTACTTATTTGGGCTCACAAAAATGGACAATTATAAGTTCTTTTAGTTGTTTACAGTTTAATTGCACGTTGTTTTCTTATCAACTTAGGAAATAATCAAAGTCAAGTATCAATTGGATGAAAAGAGAGCAAAATGAAGATAATGGGACCTAATTGCTAAGAAAAGAAACTTCAGGGGCTTGATGTGCAAATACCAAGGCGGGAAATTCAAATTCAGCACAAGAACCACCATGCGATCGCAAGGAAAAATCTTGGTGCGATCGCAAGGCCATGAAAAAAACAACAGAATGTAAAGTTGCTGAACCATGCGATCGCAGGTATTACCACCATGCGATCGCATAGCATAAGCGCGGCAGAAATTTTGCAGATACCTGATTAGAGTAGAATTCTACCAGTCCAAATAACTTCAACAACCAAACAAACATTTGGAGGTCTTGGGAGAGGACTATAAAAGGCGGAATATTAACTTTTCGCGGGAGACGAATTTTAGAGAAACAAGATAGAAGGCAAGAACGAAGATCAAGGCGCGAAATCGAAGATCATCGAGCCGAGATCACGGGTTGTATTTTACTTTTTGTTTTCCTTTCTTCAGACCATGATGAATTCAATTCTTTTGTTAATTGAAGAAATCATGTCCGGCTAATTTACTTTATCTAGGATGAACGATGAAACCTCACGTTTTGATTAATTAGTAGTTTTTCCTTTTTAGTAATTAATTGCCCGTGGATTGATTATTCTTTATTATTTTAATGCTTGCGCACCATTAGAATATATTGTGATCTGTATTGAAGTCGAGAGATTCAATATAGATTTATCACGTGGTATTGAATAACATAGAGTCCAATAATAGATAGAGATTACTATTATGCTTTATGAAATCCATTTAGGCATTCTTGAGATTTTAATGCATGTGCTTATGCTCGAAGCTTAATTAAAGATAATGAAGTTCGCATAACATATAGATTTGATTGACCATCGAGAGAGGCTTTTGATTAATTTAGGAACGTCGATTTTCAGTCCAAGGTAATTAAAAGCTAAAAAGTGATTAACAGATAATTGATTAGAACGTGTCGGTGGATTCGTGAATCCTAGTATTGTTAAACTTTAATTCATTCTCATTTTTCAAAGTTGCTTTTTATTAATTTCAATTTAATTAAAATAGTTAATTTAGTTTAGAATCATAAGAACAAAAACTGAATCTATGTTTATTTCCATTGTTAAAATTTAAGTTGTGAAATTAATTAGTTAAATTAGTATCTAGTCCTCGTGGGTTCAACACTTTATTTTATCACTATATTACTTGTCAACGATCCGTCCACTTTCTCGTGGGTTCGACACTTTATTTTATCACTATATTACTTGTCAACGATCCGTCCACTTGCGGGATATAAATCGCACAACATTCCTCGCAGCAAATATTAGGCCAAGAGTATGTTTTCTCTTATTTTAAACACTTGCTAAAAGAGAACGGAACGGAGTCGAAGGCGATGGCAATGGTTGTAAGTGGTGGAGAATTGCTCTAATTAAATGATTTAGGAATTTTGCATACTATTATGGCCATTTAAAGCCAATAAATTTATGTTTCCATGTTCCGTGGAAAACATTTTGATCATTCGTCTTTTATCGAGCTTCTTCCATTGGAAGGCTCTTTCTTTAATTCAATGAGGTCTTTCATTGAGCTTCTTTCCTAGGAGTCTCAATGCAAAAATAGACAAGGAAGCTTGGGACATTGGAAGGCTCTTTCTTAAATTCAACGAGGTCTTTCATCGAGCTTCTTTCCTAGGATTCTCAGTGCAAAAACAGACAAGGAAGCTCGGGACATTCTACACAAGGAGTTTCAGGTAGATACCTAAGCAAGTGCTCTCCAGAATGTTGATAACATATCAATGCCAACCTTCATTGAATGAGCAAAGAATTACACCCCTTCTTGGGAACCCTTTTATGACTTGGTTCTCTCAAATTCTCACATCCAACCTACATTGCAATATACCAAAACATTTTACAGCGTTTCTATGTCTAGCTTAGCCAAGAGACGAGCCTTTGGGCTCAACCCACATATGAAACAATTTCCCAAACATAAGATGCATGGTTTGACACATAAACAACACATGTTCGAATCACCATGCATATATTATTTTTCAATTAAGCAATACGATCCATTTCTTTTTTAGTCACAAATTTATATAAAATCGCTCATTTAATAAAATACATTAAATATTTGGTCTATAACCAACCCTTGAATTCTCATATTGAAGTGCATCAATTGACAAGAGAAATATCATTTTATTTTTCCTTCAATCTAGGCCCTCTCTCTCTCTCTCTCTCTCTCTCTCTCTCTCTCTCCATCAACTCAAAAATTTGCTACTCATTGCAAAAGTTGAAGGTAGGAACATTTTCAATTGATTTTATCCTCTATCGATTAATTGGTTGATTTCATGTATTTAATTGTGTCATAAAGCAAAAGTATTGAATGTTAGAAATAAAATCTCTAGTCTTTAATTACATAAACATAATTAAAGAATCCATATATCGTTCCAAATTATCAAGTACAATTAATTTAGAAGAGTACTTGTCTCCATTGGTGTTGAAATCGAGAGGGTTGAATCTTCTACAGTCTTATTACATCAATAATGCTCAATAGAATCTCTGTCTATAATGGTGTAGAAGAGAAGAGCAAAAAATTTTGATTGACCTGGAGACCATAACTCTTATTTATAATATTCTATATATCCTAGTCCAATTAGAAGTTCATCAATCCTAATTGAACTAGGATCCAGTCTCTACACATTACAAAACTCGTACTCAGTTTAGATGTCTCTAGGGTCCAATCAATTGATCAATTAAAAGCCCTGTTAATTAGGTAGTCCATATAATTGTAATTTAATACATAGCCGATTATGGAGATAAATAATCCAACAATCTCCCACTTGAGCTACATATGTTATCTCAAACAAGTATATCTTAAACTTTATGTATACTCTTAAATTGCTATCTTGCCTTGAAACATCTCCGTAATTGTAATATGTTCCATCCACTATATCAGCATGAGATCAATGCGGTCTTCGTCACATTAATTCGTAACTAAACTATTTAATGGTCATTCATCAATACAATGTACTAATCGGGGACCACAAAAAGGGACAATTATGAGTACTCATACATGTTTTCAACATAATGGTGTATAGTTTTTTATCATTATAGGAAAGTAACCAAATTCAAGCGTCGATCAAATGAAATGAATGCAAACAGAAGAAAAATGGACTCAATTGAATAGATAAAGAGAATTGAGGGACTTGTCATGCAAATACCTAAGAGAAAAATTCAGGAACTTGATCCCCATTAACAATGTGACCACATGGTTAATAATTGCAGCCATCGCAAGCCAATGATATAATCTGCAGAACCAAATTGGACAAAATCATGTGATGACAAGGTATTGTACGTTGCGATCGCATGGTTATATCGTGCAGTGTTTTGTTGTTTCCTTATTGAAATAGGACTTTGTTCAGTCCAAGATAAAACAACAACTTAAAACATATTTCTGGGAGTTTTGCGAAGCGTATAAAAGGTAAAGAATAGAGAAATCCAGGAAGGCAAATTTTGTGGAGAAAAATACATCACAAGAATAGAAGATCAAGGAACGGATTGAAGATTCATTGGTCGAAATCATGGCTTGTATTTCATTTTTCTTCTTTTTACTCCAGAACATGATTAATTCAACTCTTGTAATATTTTACAAAATGATGTCTGGCTAAATTATTTTTGCTAGGATGAACGACGAAACCTCATCATTTTAATTAATTAAAGGTTTTCCGTTTTCATAATTAATTGCTTCTAGGTTGATTATCCTTTATTTCATTTTCTACGTTTTAATGCTTATCCCCATTGGAATGTTTTGTGGTCTTTCTTGAGATTGAGAGATTCAATCTAGTTAAGCACATGGTATTGAATAACATATGGTCCAATAATAGATAGAAATTACTATTATACCTTATGAAATCTATTAAGGGTGTTCTTGTGATTTAAATACTTATTTTTATATTCAAACTTTAGTTAGAGATAGTTATGAGTGAGTATATAATGCCCCCGATTGTTGAGAATTGGTCCATCATAATTTACCCACATTTTAGACTTGAGAACTTTCAATTAAGACCAGACGTGATTAATCTGTTCTCGAACAATCTATCGTTCTATGAGAGAACAGACAAAAATTCTCATTATCATCTTTCTCGCTTTATGGAATACTATGGAAATTTCAAATATCACGGTGTTAATGAAGTGGCACTTAGGATGACGCACACACTCTGAAGGAAAAGGCTAGAGAATGGTTAGATTCTTCACTGCCTAGAAGTATAACTACTTAGACAGATTTGATCCAGAAATTAACACTAAAATACTTTCCTCCTGCCAAAGTGAACACACTGAAGCATGAAATATTCAATTTCTAACAATCTGACTTGGAAAATTTTCACGAGGCATGGGAAAAATTTAAAGAACTGCTCCAAAAGTGTCCAAGTCATAGTTTTCCTTTAGCAGCTCAGAATCATTATTTCTACTCTAGATTATCTCCAAACAGTCGTTCTTTAGTAGATTCTGCAGCAGGTGGCTCTATCCAAAATAGATCCACCGACGACCTTCACAACTTGTATGAGATGATGAGTGAATAGTTCGTTATGTGGCCAGACAAAGGGTCGCAAAAGAAAGCATATGAATGCATAAGTAGAATTCAATTCGCTCCTACTGGAGAAAATTAATTCAATGGAAAAGCTGATGGAAACATTGAAACACTCTTAGTTGGCCTACCAATATGTCTAACATGCAGAGCAAACTATCAATCATCAGAGTGCCCCTTGGTTAATGCTGAAGCATCATCACCTGAACAAGCTGCATATGCTCTGAATTTTTAGGGATAGCAGAATAACCCATACTCGTATACTTATAATCTCTGGTGGAGAAATCATCTAAATTTCTCATATGGCAATACCCAAAATATTCAAAATCTACCAAATCAAGGGAGATCACAAGAAATACAAGGGGGTGTGAAGAAGCTTTCACTAAGTTATCAGAATGCATGGAATCTGAATTCAAGGAAGTGCAGAAAAGATAATACGCCGTGGTAAAGAATGTAGAAAATCAGATTTAGCAGTTAACTAAACAATTGATCAAGCGACAACCAGGCACATGGCCAAGCAATACCGAGGTCAATCCAAAAGAAAAATTCAATTCAATTACCATGAGAAGTGAAATTGAGTTGCCAAAAATTCATGTAAAAAGATCGGGTGTATAAAAGGAAAAGTAAAGAAAGAGAGAGAGAACAAATCTGATCAAGCAATTGAAAAAGAAAAATGAAGCTCTCCACCAGATTATATTCCGCCACCGATCAAAGCTTATGTTCATCCAATTCTATTTCTTCAAAGGTTGCGAAAACATAAGCTAGACAAGTAATTCGAGAAATTTCTCGATGTATTCAAAAAAATCCAAATCAGCATACCTTTTGCCGACGCTTTAGCTCAAATGCCAAGCTATGAAAAATTTATAAAGGAAAGTCTTTCAAACAAAAGAAAGTTGGAGCAGCATGAAATAATCATGCTTACCAAGAAATGCAGTGCTATCTTGCAAGCTACCTCTGAAATTAAAAGATCTATGGAGTTTTACTATTCCTTGCACTGTTGGTAGTTCAATTTTATAAAAAGTATTATCTGACTTAGGTGCTAGCATTAATTTGATGGCTTATATATTTTCAAACAACTAGGTCTCGGGGAAGCTAAGTGGACAACAATATCACTACAGTTTGTTGATTGATCAGTTAAGCATCCACGCGAGGTTGTTGAAGATATTTTAGTGAAAGTGGACAAGTTCATATTCCCATCTCACTTTATTATCTTAGATATGGAAGAAGACAGAGATATACAACTTATCTTGGGAGGACCTTTCTTAGCCACCAGACGAGCACTAATTGATGTACAAAAAGGGCAGCTAGTATTGAGATTAAACGAGGAGCAAGTCACTTTCAACGTGTTCAAAGAAATTCAATATCCAATCTCATCTAACTCTTGTTTTCAGATCGATATCATAGATCACGAGGTAGCGAATACTTTCACTTTGGAAAATCCTTGAGATCCTTGGAAAATGTGTATTATGCATTCTCAAGAAGAAAATTCTAACTCTCCAGTTCTTGAAAAATGTGCTAGATATTTACAAGGGGATGAACAGATGGAAATAATAAATAAATACATGGAACTAGGCACCACACCTCCTCAACCGCCACCTTCAATTCAACAGGTTCAAACTCTCGAGTTAAAGCAATTGCCTTCTCAACTTAGGTATGCCTATCTCAATGACTCATCTATTCTTCCAATCATTATTGCAAATTCCATCAATCATGATCAGGAAGACAAACTACTTCGAGTATTGAGGGAATACAAATCAGCCATCGGTTGGACTATAGCAAAAATTAGAGGTATCATCCCGTCTATCTACATGCACAAAATCCTAATGGAAGAAGCATATAAGTCGACATTGCAACATCAACGTAGATTAAATCTTCATTTGCAAGAGATAGTCCGAGTTGAAGTTTTAAAACTACTCGATGCAGATATCATCTATCCTATTTTAGATAGCACTTGAGTAAGCCCAGTTCAGGTGGTGCCTAAGAAAGGAGAAATTACGGTTGAGAAGAATGACAATAATGAGCTTATACTAGTTAGATTGACTACTAGATGGCGAGTTTGTATAGACTATATGAAGTTGAATGACGCCACTCAAAAAGACCATTTTTCTCTACCATTCATCGATCAGATGTTGGAATGATTGAAAAGTCATTCTCATTATTGTTGTCTTGATGGGTATTCAGGATACAATCAGATCCATATGGCCCTAGAAGATTAAGAAAAGACGACATTTACTTGCCCTTATGGCACGTTTGCATGTAGGCATATACTATTAGGCATGTGCAATGCTCCTGCCACATTTTAGCATTGTATGATGTCCATTTTCTCAAATATGGTCGAAAAATCATTGAAGTATTCATGGACGATTTTTCAATTTTTGGGTCATCATTCGATGAATGCCTAAAAAATTTAACCTTGGTACTTCAACGTTGCGAGAAAACGAACTTGGTGCTTAAATGGGAAAAGTACCACTTTATGGTCCAAGAAGAGATTGTGTTAGGACACGGGATTTCAGCTAAAGGCATTGAGGTCGACAAAGTAAAAAATTCAAGTTATAGAGAAACTTCTTCCACCGACAACTATTAAATGTATTCGATCTTTTCTGGGACATGCAGGGTCTATAAACGGTTTATAAAAGATTTTTCAAAGAAGACTAAACTGTTGTGCAGTTTGTTGGAAAAAAAAGTCAATTTGACTTTTCTATAGACTGTCTTAGAGCTTTTAAAACCCTTAAAGAAAGCCTAATATCAGCACCAGTGATTTTGGTCCCTGATTGGGATCTACCATTCGAAATCATGTGCGATGCAAGTGATTTTGCCATCGGAGCAGTTTTGGGACAGCGAAGAGAAAAAGTCATACATGTCATATATTATGCCAGCCAAACTCGCAATAACGTTCAAATGAACTATGCAACTATAGAAAAGGAATTACTAGCAGTAGTATTTACCTTCGAAAAAATTTGGTCTTACCTCATTAGATCGAAAGTGCTAATGCACATGGACCACACAACATTGAAATATCTCTTTGCTAAAAAGGATGTGAAATCGAGGCTGAATCAGCGGATATTACTTCTTCAAGAATTTGACTTGGAAATTAAGGATAAAAAAAGGGAGCGAGAATGTGGTAGTTGACCACCTCACAAGAATAAAACAATTAGAATGAAATGAAGAAGGTGAAATAAATGAAAAATTCCCAGACTAGTAGATTTTTGGGATAGAGCATTCACAAAGAGAAGATAGCGCACATTGATATGCCGATTATGTGAATTACCTTGCAAGCAACATTGTGCCACCTGATTATGATCACCAACATCGAAAAAAGTTCTTTTCAAAACTTAAATACTACTTTTGGGAGGATCATATTCTCTACGGAAGGGGTGCAGATCAAGTAATTAGAAGGTGTGTACCTGAAGAAGAAATGGAGACTGTCTTGGAACAATGTCATTCCTCATCATACAGAGGCCATTTTCGGTGCTATTAATACCACAGCCAAAGTCTTACAATCCAGATTTTATTGGATGACATTGTTCAATGACGCTTACAGTTTAGTTAAAAAGTGTGACAGGTGCCAAAGGATGGGAAACATATCCCGAAAGTAAAAATTGACCATTCGAAGCATTTTAGAGGTTGAATTATTCGACGTATAGAGAATAGATTTTATGGGACCATTTCCACCATCGTTCTCAATTTTATACCTTTTAGTGGCCGTAGACTATATCTCAAAATGGGTAGAAAATGTAGCTTTACCTACTAATGATGGCCGGGTTGTGAATTTTCACAAAAAGAACATTTTCACGCATTTCGGGACTTCTCGAACAATTATAAGTGACGGAGGTAAACATTTTTTCAAACTACAGTTTGAAACTCCCGTACAAAAATACGATGTGAAGCACCGAGTGGCTATTCCTTATCATCCACAAACTAGTGGCCAAGTAAAAATTTCCAACCGAGAGTTAAAAAGGATTATCGAGCTAACCGTGAGTACCTTGAAGAAAGATTGGTCGAACAAACTTGATGATTTTCTTTGGTATATTGCATTGCATTCAAAATTCCAATTGGAATGTCACCATACCGCCTAGTTTTTGGAAAGACATGCCATTTACCAGTCTAGTTGGAGCATCGAGTTTATTGCGCATTGAGGAAGTTAAATTTTGATTTGGAAGAGGCATGTGAGAAATGAATGCTTCAATTGAACGAAATGGATGAATTCCGGTTTAATGCCTATGAAAATGACAAATCGTACAAGGACAGGAGGAAGAAGTGGCATGACAAGAACATTCAAACAAAAGCAGTTTGAGGCGAGACAAAAAGTTTTATTGTTCAACTCATGCCTAAAGCTCTTTCCGGGTAAACTACGGTCAAGATGGTCTGGGCCATTTGCGGTAGTGAAAGTTTATCTACACGATGCGGTGGAAGTTGATCATGACATGAAGGGCAGGTTTAAAGTGAATGGACAAAGGAAAAAATAATACTTGGAAGGTGATATTTTGAAGGAAAAGTCATTCACCACTTTAAACAACCTAGAGTGATCACCGCGACAAAGTCGAGCTTAAAACTATAAATAAGCGCTTAATGGGAGGCAACCCATTTTTCTACCCTTTTATTTCAATTTCCGTATCATTTTAGTTTTAGGATTTAAATTGACGTTTTTGCACATTTTATTTATTTTTAGGACTTAAAGTAGGCATTAGCAATTTTTAGGTAACGAGGAATAATGATCATCGTCATTCTGCACGGGCACACACTTCAATTTTTAGGTTATGTTTAGATTTGTTAATTAAAAAAATCTTGCAGAGTTAATTATGCGATCACATAGAATTTTCCTCTGCGATTGCATAGTCTCGGCAAAGAAGTTTCAGCCAAGATTGAAGAGGTCTTACGATCGCAGGACATTAATTCGTTGCGATCGCAAGGACCATCAGAGGGGTTAAAACCAGAGCCAACAACCATTAGTTCAAAACATAACACATAACATTCAAAAAAAATTCTCTCACCCCGTGAATTCAAAACTTAAATGGGCATCAAATTCATCACATTCACGTCGTAATCAATCATCAATAACATCAATTCCACATATTCAAAGGTAATTTTCAATCTTTATTTTGTGATTTTTTTTCTTTTTCATTTCCTTTCAATTAAATAGGTTTGTGATGATTATGATGGATAAATTGGGATTAGATTAGGCTTGAATCGAAAAGATTATGATGAATTGACTGCGTTTAGATGTTTAGGTTGAGTAAAATTTTGGGTTTGAACGGAATGCCCAAATCACTCAAAATAGGAAGAAGAAAACCTTGCATGCAAGGTGTTCGACAAAATGCCCCAACCTAAATGTTTGCAAAATTTGGAGAATGTGTGACCATAGGCTAGACTCATTGATCATTACTATCGTCTATGATCGTTCATCGAGGTTTGGGCATACCTTTATCACCAAAATCCAACACTAGACCATTTAGGCACACCACGGCATGCCATGGCAGTCCATGGCAGGCAGTTTTTGACTACTTGAATTAGCATTTTCGTCCCCCCTCCGTTTAGCCCAAATGACCTTGAAATGCTATGAAATTTGAACATGTGGTAGACCAAAGCATACACTTCCATACCCTACTTTTTTGGTTAACTTTTGAACAATATTGAGTAATTTTCTCGGGATCCGAATAGCCAAGTCGAACACAATTTATAAAGAAAAATTGCCTAAACTTCGGGATAGTTTAGGGGTGACAAATGAAACCATTTGTGTTATTTTTCGTATCTAAGACATGACTAACTTGTTTTCATTTACATTGTAGGTCATGGCTCCGAACAGTAATTTAAGGAAAAGTGTACCTTACGACAGGAAAAGGATAATTTGACCAAATGGTTGGACTATCACCACTATAGAAATTAACTACATCGGATTAACTATTCACACACACAAATTAAGTATGGTTTAAGAGGAATGACGTTTACGATAAAATACCTGGACACATGTCATGGATTATGAGTTGTTTAAAAAGTTGAAACAATAACGGCAAGCTATTTATGTTGTGAAATTTGATACTATTTATTTCGTTTTGTGCATGATTTTCAATAGTTATTATATTCGAGGACGAATAAAGGTTTAAGTTTAAAAATATTTGATAAGTACAATTTTGTACTGATCAGGGCCCATAAAAAGGGACAATTATGAGTACTCTTACATTTTTTTATCATAATGGCATATTATTTTTTATCATTACAGGAAAATAACCAAATTCAAGTGTCGATCAAACGAAAAGAAAGCAAACAGCAGAAAAAGTTACTCAATTGTAAAGATAAAGAGAATTGATGAGCTTGTTATGCAAATACTGAAGAGAAAAATTCAGGAACTGGATCCCAATTAACCTTGCGACCACATGGTTAATAATTGGTGGGATTGCAAGCCAAGAATATAATCTACAGAACCTAATTGGACAAAACAATGCGATCGCATGGTTATATCGTGCAATGTTTTGTTGTTTCTTGATGAAAACAAGACTCTATTCAGTCTAGGATAAAATAACAACTTAAAACACATTTCTAGAGTTTTGCGAAGGATATAAAAGTTAGAGAATACAGAAATCAAGGTAGGCAAACTTTGGGAGAAAAATACATCACACTAATCAAAGATCAAGGAACAATTGAAGAATCTTAGGCCGAAATCACAGGTTGTATTTCTTTTTTCTTCTTTTTCCTCCGGAACATGATTAATTCAACTCTTGTAATATTTTACGAAATCATGTCTGGCTAAATTACTTATTAGTAGAATGAAAGATGAAACCTCACGTTTTTTATTAATTAGAAGTTTTTTCGTTTTCGTAATTAATTGCTTATGTGTTGATTATTCTTTATTCCATTTGCTACGTTTTAATGCTTGATCAATATTGGAATGTTTTGTGATCTTTATTGAAATCGAGAGATTCAATCTAGATAAACACATGGTATTGAATAACATAGGGTCCAATAGTAGATAGAAATTACTATTATGCCTTATGAATCTGTTTAGGGTGTTCTTGTGATTTAAATGCATATTTTTATGTTCGAACTTTAGCTAGAGAAAGTTAATGTCGCATATCGATATAGAGTTGATTGATCGTCGAAATATGCTTTTGATTATTATAGGATCACCGATTTCCAATTTAGTGTAATTATTAGCTAACACGATTAACTAATAATTGATTAATGAACGTGTAGGTGGATTTGCGAATCCTAGTACTAGTAAAATTGGAATTTGTTCTTGAAAGTACTTTTGATTGCATGATAATTTAGATTTAATTAAACTCAAGTTGAATAAATTTAGGATTGAATTTATAAACGAATATGTGTTCATATCTTGTTAAAACTCAACGTAGACATTAATTGGTTAATTGATAGCTAGTCCTCATGGGTTCGACATTATTCACATCATTATATTACTTGTTTACAATCCTTCCACTTGCCGGATTAAAATCTACAACAATCATCATACCAACATATTCAATGACATAGATCGAGTATGGATGTGTAACATGAAAATTACATGCAATGTGATCTTAACACATGTCTATTTCCAACTGGCCATACTTTATTCTTTAATGATATCATACCAGAGTTTTTCAATCTTAACGTCAAAAACATTTGGAACAAAATTTAGATAATGAAATAAATTATTTTTTATTCAAAATAATCATAAAATTTGTCTATTACATCAAAACAACAAACTCCCACTAAACAAGCATATCATCAAAAAATACAACACCCATATGAGCAGTGTGCTCAAGAAACACCTTGGGCGGTAAACACTTGGTGAATAGATCTGCAATCATGGAGTTTGCACTAATATTTTCTATCGACACTTGACAACTCTAAATTGTTTCTTTAACAACAACAAGAAACTTGATATCTTTGTGCTTAGACTTCTTAGAGATTCTATTGTTGTTGGAGTGCAGTACAGACGATCTATTGTCACAATATAACTTCTGTTAACGTTGGAAAATGATGATGTACTTCCCAAGCCAACTTAATGTTAAGAATTTAGGTCAGTCGTGGTCGAATTGAACTAGATACAAGAATTGTAACAGAAGATGTGTTTGTAAGCTCTTTTCGAGTATGCTGTTTATTATCAGTCATTGAATGTCTGACCTATTAGACATTTATATCTCCTATTTATAGGAAAATATGTGATGATTACATGTATTTAATGCCAAACTAGGCATTTAATGCTTACAAGACATCTCATTTATCGAAATTCAATGAGTGACATCTCTATGATGGGCAGCTGATCTGACATTTGACACGTGAGAAGACGTGCCATATTGGTGACGTGAGATTAATCGTAAGACCTGGATGGGAATGAGGTCTGACCTGAAGTAAGACCCTCATTGGGATGAGATCCGACCTGGAGTAAGACTTAGATGGGAATGACATCTGACATGTTCTTGTAGCGCTGGTGAAGAATTACTTATCTGATGTAACAGATCGAATTGGATATCAACGACTTCAATAGCCTTTCAATACCATCTACAACACGCAGCCTAGTGACAAAGTTTCGCAGCCATATCCCATGATTTGATGCCTCATAAGGAGCTATATATTCAACTGCCATGGTAGATGGAGCTATGAGTGTCTACTTAACACTTCCATTTCAATACAAAAGAGGTGTCACAAGATCCTTCATTTCTAAACTCTTTTAGTTTCGTGCAATAAGCCCATATCGCTACTAGCAAGCAGTATATCATCGACATATAAGACCAAGAAGATGTATTTACACCCACTGAACATGTGGTACACACAATCTTCCACTGTATTTACTTCAAAACCAAATTAAGTAATGACTTGATGAAATTTGTGATGCCATTGACGGGAAGCTTGCTTGAGACCATAAATGGATTTCTTCAATTTGCAGACCATTTTCTTTGGATCACCTGATACAAAGTTTTCTAGCTGAGCCATATATATCCTTTCCTCAATATCACCATTGAGAAACGCAGACTTTACTTCCATCTGATGTAGCTCTAAATCATAATGAGCTACTAATGCTATTATTATCCTGAAAGAGTCTTTCGATGAATATGGAGAAAAAGTCTCTTTATAATCAATGCCTTCTTTCTGTGTGAAACCTTTGGCAACCAGACAAGCTTTATATTTCTCAACATTGCCTTTTGAATCCTTTTTGGTTTTAAATATCCATTCACAACCAATAAGCTTTACACTGATAGGCAATACGACAAGATCTCAAACGTCATTGGTTTCATAGATTTCAACTCATCTTTCATGGCATCAATCCACTTTTGAAAATTAGAACTTTGATCGGCTTGATGGAAGTTGATTGGATCATCTTTTACCACTCCTATATCACTATCATGTTCCTAAAGAAAAATGATATAGTCATTCGGAACCGCCCTTCTCCTTTCTCTAATGAATCTTCGCAATGTCATTTTGTTCTTGAGGTTGTTGAGTTTGTTCATCAGAAGCAACAACTTCATTTTTGATAGAAAGGTGTCAACATTATCTTGATAATCCAGATTACCTTCTTGAACAATGTCACTAATCTGATCATTGTCAATATCGACAGTAGGAAGAGAAACAAGTTCCTCTTGAAAGATGATGTTCATAACCTTATCTTTTCCTCTAAACTCAAAATTCTCAAAGAACTTTGCATTTCCCATCTCAAAAAAGGACCTAGTCAAGGGATCATAGCATTTATAACCCCTGGACCATTCAGGATATCCAACAAAATAAAAACTTACAGTTCTTCTGTTAAGTTTTTTTTTTCACTTGGCCTGTTAGGCCTCGCTTTGGCTGGACATCCCCAAATGTGCAAGTGCTTAATACTAGGCTTCTTGTTGATTCAAAGTTCATAAGGGGTTTTAGTTACTATTTTACTTGGAACCCTATTGAGGATATATGCTACAATCTTTAGTACTTCTCTCTAGAGTGATTCTGGTAAAGAAGAATGACTAATCATACTTCTTACCATGTCCTTAAGTGTTTTTTTCGCCTCTCAGCAACACTAATCATGCTAAGTTTTTCCAGCATTGTGTATTGTAGGACGATACCACTTTTCTCTAGGTATTTAGCGAAAGGTCCTAGACGTTGTTCACCAGATCCATCATATATGCCATAATTTTTGCAAGTGCGATCATATTTTACGGTTTTAATCTTCTTACCATGTTGATTTTAAAATTCCACTTTGAACGCCTTAAACACGTCCAGTGATTTAGAATTTTCATGAAGTAAATATAGGTAGCCATATCATGAATAATCTTCTATAAATGTAATAAAAAACTGTTGACCATTCCATGACTGTAGGGAATGGTCCACAAATATAAATTTGAATTAGTTGTAAGACGTCAGATTTCTAATTTGTTAATGTTTGTTTATTCTCCATTTATACACTCGACACAAACTTGAAAGTTTATCAAATCAATGGGATCAAGAATCCCATCTGACACAAGTCTTTCAGTTCTCTATTTAGAAATATGCCCTAAGCATTTGTGCCACAATGCAGGGGAATCCTTATTAGTTAATTTATTTATTGTACCATGTGAACTTGTATGCAAAGTTTCATTATACGAGGCATTGGTATTTAACAAATAAAGGTTATCATTCAAACATAAAGAACCGATACCAATAAGATTCAAATTTTGAAAGAGAATAACTTTATTGTTTCCAATTGAACAATAAAACCATATTTGTTCAATTCAGCAACATAAATTAAATTCTGTCTAAATGAAGGTACAACGTAAATCTCTTCTAATTACAAAATTGACCAGTTCCTCTTCTTGCAGACAGTGAGATATGAGCTCATTAAGAGTCAATTTATCCTTTTGGGAGTTGTAAATAACTTTAAATTGTTCATATTGTGCAATAAGGAAAATCATAACCGAATGCACGAGGAAGTCCTCAGACAGCTCTAACTTAAGTGCTTTAAGCTTAGAAGTGAGATTGGACATTTCCATTATGTATTCTCTTAT
Organism: Forsythia viridissima; assembly: GCA_030279155.1. Lineage (NCBI taxonomy): Eukaryota > Viridiplantae > Streptophyta > Magnoliopsida > Lamiales > Oleaceae > Forsythia > Forsythia viridissima. The sequence goes on from CM059038.1 coordinate 20,700,869, forward strand.
ATGACCTCATGGAAATAAGATTATCAAGAAGAGTACTTGTTTAAGTCTTTTAGGTTCTAGCAAAACATCGCTCAAAAGGAATTTATCAGCATTTTTGTAACGACCACAGACTTTTACCTACAGGCCTTTCGCCCAAGGGCTGTTCCATGCATTCCACTTAAGTTCTCTTTAATGGGAGGTCAATGATTCGAATCGTTGGAGACGCGAAAGAAATCTAGTTTGGAGCCCAACCTCCAATGGACAGTACGTAAGTTAACGATGCACGGAATAGCCCCTGGACGAAAGTCCTATAGGTGAAAGTCCGTGGTCATTAAAATTTTGCTCCTCAAATATAGAGGTACTAAATGTTACTGGAATAAAACATTTCATGATCATCAGACTCATGCGGTTAGAACGGTCCTATTTCTCTATGTCCCTTTTTGTCTCAGTGGAACTTTCTATAGTGAGAGTGGAAAGTTGTCCTGTCTGAAGACAAGGTCAAGATCTATGCAACCGAGATCAACATTACATTCTCTTTCCAATGTTTGAAGTTTGAGTCGTTAACGACATGAATGAAATTGATGTTGACAGCTCTCGTATAAGCAGAACCTGTAGTTGAATAGAAAAGAAAATAATACATTAAGCTCACGACCGATAATCATGCTACAATAAATCAAAAAAGCACACATCTTGTTGGTGGGGCCATCACAAGATACCTAACACAACATTGACATTTAGTCTTTGGACAGAAACATGAATTGTAAGTAGTACTGTCTACAGGGTAATCAAATATAGATAATAAATCAGTCAAATAATAAGTCTTTCTTTGGACCGACTTATTGTCCACACAAGATCTTTATAATTATCACATATTTACTGCCACATGTATATCTGCTATTTAGCCAAACAATAACCTTCCTTTGGGCTAATCATTGTTCGCATAAGTAGCATATTTACTAATCTTTATATTGTAAAATAAACAAATCAACACAATGGAGGTTACTTTGGAAACATATCGTATTACTATTATTCACTTCGAAATATAAGACATTTGAATCAAGAATTTGAGAATTTTTGGAGAAAAACTTTAAGATTAGAACTTAGAGGACCTTAGAGTTGAAATTTTAATACTTCAGGGATATAAAATTTAGGATTTATGAAGTTTTTGGATTGAATCGTGAATTCTAAAACTTTAATAGCCTAAAAATTGAAGAAATTTTAAAACTTTAGGGTTAAAATTGAAAATTTAAAAATTTCAGTGGCCCACTTATGAAAAATTTCAACTTTAAGGGCTAAATTATTAAAATTCCATAACTATGGGTATAGATTACTTAATATTTAAAATTGTAGGGCATAGTTTTAAATTATCATAACTCGAGGGATTTAATTAATTAAGTTTTAAACTTTAGGGACTTAATGTGCAATATGACCTAAGTCTACAAAATTGCATGGAAAGCCCATGAGTCCATCTAATTCTCAATTGAACGTCCCATTTTCTAATTCGGACAAAAACCCTAGCCCATTGCCGTCGCCACCACCCCTTACTCCCAACAAAGGTGGCGTAGCCCGATCGTCGGCACCGGCACTGGCACTGGCACTGTCAATAAACGGCAGACGCAGTTCTGCCGCTGCTACAAACTTTTTTTTTTTGTTCTTTAGTTCTTCAAATTCAATCCAACAACACCAAAGGGGATCAATCGTGCTCAAAATCGCAATACACATATGATTCAAGAATATTCAGTAAGGGGGGAAATTCAAATACATATGTTTTAACATCATAATTTTAGCCAAGGATATATATACAAGTTATATACATATATGTATATGCATATACACCATACTGTCTCCAAATCAATTTTGGCAGGAAAAAAAATATGAATCTTTCTCGGCAGAAAAATATTAGCGCAAAGAAGAAGAAGGCAACATGTATTAACCCACTTTCTATTTGTACATATGTATTTGCAAGGAAGAAGACAGGCATATGAGTGGATTCATGCAGAATAAAGAGATAAGGCTAGATCTGACATACACTTTTTTCTTCATGTGTACACTTTGAGCATTTAATAAATTGGCTAAAACAATTATCATAATGATAATTCAACTTGATATTGCTGTGATACCAATGGTTAGAAATAAAATCTCTAGTCTTTAATTATATACACATAATTAAATAATCCATATATCATGCCAAATTATCAAGTACAATTAATTTAGAAGAGTACCTGTCTCTATTGGTGTTAAAATCGAGAGAGTTGTATCTTCTATAGTATTATCACCTCAATAATGTTCAATGAAATCTCTGTTTATAATGATATAGAAGAGAAGATCAAAATTTTTTTATTGACCTAGGGACTAACATTGAAATGCTATACATAAACGGTTCTACTTGCAATTTGCTTATTTAGAACTAAGGATTTTCTTGGTAATCCATCTACATGTTATGATTCGATGGTATGGAATTTTAGTAGAATACTTGAATCTTTATATTTTATCGATCGGGTTGCACTAATGAGATGTTCCTATTGAGTATTCCTATACCCACTCCTTTCATTTTCCCACTCTATAGATTATGTAGGGCTGTGAGGATGATGATAATTTGAATGGAGATGCAGTGTCATTGAGGGGACGGTCGAAGTCCCTTTCATGAACGAATTTAAGGTTCTATATATGATTAAAATTAATGTAATAGACTTGATGATATGTTAGAATTTTCATTTCCTTTATTATAGAATTGGTTTACAAGTTTTATGGTTAAACAAATGTATAGTATGCTATATTGGATTTTGAAACTATCCCGACCCCATTTAGGGTCCGTATGATATCAATAATTAATTTCAACTACACATATCATGGGACCTACAACTCTTTACAACTTTTCAACCATACATTTCATCAACTTTTCCAAAAAAAGATGATTATAATAAAAATTAAACACACTCTTAATATTATGCAATTTTTTTTATGTTTAAAGTTGTGTAGAAAATTTTATGGTTGTGTTATATGTTGGTTGATAACACGTACATTTAAGTTCAGTAGACTATGTAAAAAAAATGTGGGTTGGGGGGTGGCGAATCGAAGTGGTTTTAAAACTGGTCTCAGAGGCCAGTTTCAGTGGCCGTGGATTGGAGCTGAGAGTTTTTAAACTTTATGTTGCACTTCTCATGGCCACGAGACACTGTCTCGCTTCCCATCCATCAAATCCCTTGTTTTAAACTTCGCTTTTATTCAGCACACAATAGTAAATATCCTATCATATGTCTATACTCTTCAAAACAAAAACAAAAAAGAATAGGTCCCAAATTTTATCAAGGCACGACTCGTAGAAATTTTTTTCCTTGTTTACTTATGGTAAGTTTTGAAAGCTATGAACTCAAGCGACATTGTGAGCTGGTAAAACTCAAGGCATCACATACATATCACAAGAACTTTCCACCCACATTAAATAGGTGGAATTTCTAGGTGACTACCAATATAACGAGATGCTTTAAATTGAACAAAGCTAGATTATTATATATCACGACTTCTCTTTAGCTTTTTAACCGTCCCTTTAAATATCATTTTTTGCGCTAGAAAGAAACAATCGACCTCAATAATGAAGATATATACTTATATACAGAGGTGGTAAAAATGGGTCGGCCCAGTGGGCTAGTCCAGATAACCCGAACTCTAGGCCAGGTTGGCCCAATAAAAAGTTTACCAAATAAAAACTGGGTCAATCAGGTTGAAGTAGGGCTGACCTAATTATTTTGGGCTGGCCCGGTAAAATTTCTTTGCCAAAGTCTCCACCTCCCCACTCCCCTCTCTTGCTCTCCTTTGGCCAACTTTAAATCTTCCCCTTGTTTGACGCCTAGTTTCGCGACTATCCTAGTTTTCGCGAAACCAGGGTGTTAGTTTCGCATCATGTCTTCTAACCGTTGCTCTGGAGGAAGATGAAGATGGTGGAGTTTCACTTCTTTTTTTTTTTAGTTTTGTATATATATACATATACATATATATATATATATAATTATTTTAAAAAAATAAATTAAAGTTTTAAGTTGGGCTCGCCTAGTAGCCCTGTGGCTCAAAATCGAGCTACGTTGGCCTAGCAAATACGGGTCGTGTAAAATCAGGTAATTTTTTTTTTTTGTATGGCTCGTCTATTTTAGGGCTGGGCCATCCTGTCCGACCCATTTGCCACATCTACTTATATGTCTCCAAAACATGGTTATCGTAACGTCCACTATCTTCAACTGTTTGGAAGAGAACTTCAAATATTTGTTGTTGAATATTCAAATATGGTTGCTCCCACAATTTATACTGCTATTACTAAAGTTGTGCATATATTTCTTCATTTCTTAAAAAAAAATGTAAAAAAGGAATTTATAATTAATTCATGAGATCCAAACAGTTCATCAAGCAAAGGGTGAAATAATTGAATAATGATATTTATAGTCGCTCACTACCAGTAGTCATCTTACGTGGCATTATTAAATTTGATAAATTATTTACTCCAATTGAGTAATATATTTATAACCATTAATTATGAATAATTCATTCAATTGAGTAATGCCACATAAGATGACTACCGATAGTGAGCGACTATAAATAACATTACTCGAAATAATTAATCAATTATTTCATTTGTCAATATTAATTTTTTTTTTCGTTTTGTTTTTAGAATTTCATTGTTCATTAAAGGATAAAAACTTACAATTCATAAAACAAAATTCCTAGAGCCTATTATGTCTATGATCAAAATCAAGAGAAAGATGCCCCCACGGGCTTGGCGTAGTGGTAAAGTAATAGGGTTCTTTACGGAGTATCGAATGTTCAAATCTCTGCGGCAACTGGAAGGCAACATTTAAACAAAATAAATAAAAAATGTTGAAAGGTAGAGGTCCACATGGATGAAAACCGTCGAATGTCCGGCCCAAGTGTGTATAACTTGTGATCGCATCCGGATTTACCTGGGTGGCAAACCAAGGGGGAAGGCCACCACTGCTCAGGATTAGTTAGGCGAAGCTTCCGGAGTCATAAAAAAAATAAAAATGAAAATCTAGAGACAAAACTGCAAAATAGCTACCAAATTAGACTAAGTACATGTTTGGTACAGTTTAAAATAACTTTTATTTTTCTCACACTCATTTTTAACCACATTTTACGGGACTCACAACTTTTATCAACTTTTCAACAACATATTTCATATTTTTTAATCAAAATTTCTTCAAAAATTACTTTTAAACTCTACCAAACAAGCACTAACTATATAAGGAATAACTAATAACAAAATTTAATGAAATAGAGTCTAATACAATACTAGGTTGAAAATACACTACAAATTGAAAATGGTCATTGTTTAGTCTCTTTTAGTGCATTTTAACAAAAACGCCCTCAATGATTAAAGAGTTTCCTTTTTTGTTCTCTCTTATTTACAATTTTCCTTTTTGTTTATTTATCTCCAGTATCTCTCTCTATAAATTTATCTATCATCTTGTTTCTAAACTCTCTCCCTTCCACTTTCTTAAGCTACTTTATTGATATTTCACCCCATAGTTTCAATGACAGTCACCTTGCTTGTTTGTTTTTTAAATTTGTGAACTAAAAACGTCTCAAAGCAAGAAAGTTTTTGGAGGCACACGTGTCATTTGAGTAAGACACGCGCCTAAGTATTAAGGCATGAGCTCTTTAATTCTTCAAATTTATTTACTTTTTTTAAAGTGTGCACGCACAAAACATTAAAAATTTGATTGACCCATATTTGAAGTAGTCTATTGCCCCACTAGTTATTACTAAATCATTACAAATAAGTGTTTTCTGATTAACCCACATTAATAATTATTGTTCTTATAGACCCACTTTGATAAAGGTGCACTCCACCAACTAAAGTAATAGTTAATTTTTATTACTTTATATATATATTTTTTGGATTGTTTACACACTTTAAATTATTCAATTATGAAATTCGAAAATAGTTTATGATTTATTATGCGTTTATTTTGCTTTCGAATAATTTGTTGACATTTTTTTAGTTTAAGGTACAGCGTACGCATCATAACGCCTCGAGAAGTTCCTTGAGTTCTTGAACAAAAACCTTACATCTAGTTCACCCCAATTGCTCCTGTTTGGTTGTCCTTCTCTTTATTACCTGTGCATATCGATCCAAGGGTGTGATTTTTTGCTTTGGCTAAGATTGTGGGTATACCTTTGTGTATTGATGAGGCTACTGCGGATTTGTTGAGACCTAGTGAAACTAGGGTCTGTGTGGAGGTTAACTTAGAACATAAGTTACCTGAGCGGATTTGGATTGATAGGGGTGATGGTCGGAGTTTTTGGCAGACTGTGGTGTATGAGAAACCACCGTTATTTTGTTCTAAGTGTCGACATATGGGTCACTCTCTTGGTCAGTGTCGAGCAGGTGGCCCACCTTTTGCTCCTTATCCCCCAGTTGCTCCATCGGGCCAGCCCCCTCCTAGTACTAGTTTGCCTCATCCACTTACTCAGACTGTTTCTGCTCCTCCTGTTACTAGCACCGTTACTGAGATTACTGACAGGTCCAGAAAAGCTAAGGGTAAGGAAGTAGTTGTTGATCAGCCTCAACAGTGGGCCCCAGTACGATCGAGAGCACAGCATAGACGAGGTGTTGATATCTCCACCTCTGTGGGCCCCGCCATTTCTCTTGCAGGCCATAGTGGAGGTTCTCGCTTTGGTGTTCTTGCAGACCCCACACTTGATATAGTGCAGTGTTCTACAGTTGTTAGTTCTACTACTCTTGTTTCCACTATTTCTCAGACACAGCAGACTGTGGGCCCAGACTCGCGACATGTGGGACCCACTATTGATTTCTCGCATAGTATTCATATGGGCCCCTCTTTGGAGGCTCCTTTGCCTGCTGGACCCAGCCATTTCTCGACGGCCCCATCATACATTTCATCACTACTTTCTACTCCGATTCTCTCAGTTAGTCAGAGTCTGGATGTTTCTCGACCAGTGGACCCCGCCATATCACATGTAGGCCCCACCACTGATCTTTTGCAGACATCATCTTTTGCCTACGATTACTCATTGCATGATAGGCTATTGACTATTGCGGGCCCTACCGGCAGCCTCCCTCTCGCGGTGGAACACTATGCTGAGTCACGATCAGTTATTGATCCTGTCTATGGTTCATCATTGCATGATAGACCAGCTATCTCTGTGGGCCCCACCAGTACTTTGGCTCATTCAGAATTCTTTGACCCTTTGCTTGACCATATGCTTGCTGCACCACGTGCTGGGGTATGTTTGGATGACACAATTGATTCTAATCCTGATACTAGCCCTCTCCTGGATTGCCGAGATAATGTCGAGGCTTCTATTCCATCTATTTCATCAGCAGTTCCCTCAGATACATCTTGTTCTGTTCAGATGGGTACACACCAACAGGGTCACTTTCGTAGGAGTTCACATGGTGATTTGACTGGTTTGGATGAGCGACAAGGGGCCGATGGTTTCTTTTCAGTCTTGAGTGGGGTCCCACATAGAGTTATTGCTCATCTGCCTTCTAGACCGATCACTCGGAGTATGTCAGGTACTCATGGTTCCCTCTCTCAGTCTTTGTGATGTCAGTCCTCATATGGAATGTCAGGGGGGTGCGTGCTTCTAAGACTCGCAAGAGACTTAGGAAGCTTGTTCAGTTACATCATATTTTTTTCCTCGCTCTTTTGGAGCCTTTTCTGTTTGAGGATAGCTTTGACTTTGTTCGTCATTCTGTTAGGTTTGATATCGGTGTCCAGAACCAGTCGAGTAAGATTTGGTGTTTTTGGAATGTAGGGACGACTGTGTCTGTGATTGTTGATCATCCCCAGTTTCTTCATCTAATGATCGAGGATCCGAGATTGGCTAGACCTATATTTTTATCGCCGGTGTATGCTTCATGTTCTGTTGTAGGACGCAGGGATTTATTTGAGGGACTTCACCATGTTTCCCAGACTGTAGATGGCCCTTGGCTTGTGGGTGGTGACTTCAACGTCATTGCTCATGATGGTGAACGGACGGGAGTCAGTACTCGTGTTAGGGGGAAGACTGATTTTTGTGATATGATGATGGAGTGTGGATTGACTGATGCTGGATTTTCTGGTAGTCCTCATACTTGGCATAATAGGAGGGTGTGGAAGAGACTTGACAGGGTTTTGATGAATCATGAGGCTGCATCCTTCTTTCGACAGTTACAGTGAGGCATCTCAATCGGTCTACGTCTGATCATTCACCTTTGTTATTGAGTTGGGTTGAGGCTGATGATGGGGGTGGGCCTAGGCCTTTTCGGTTCCTCAATGTTTGGTCCCGTCATCATGACTTTTTATCCTTTGTCTCTCAAAAGTGGTCATACCCGACTCAGTTTACAGGGATGGCTGCTCTTTAGGAGAAGTGCTTTAGGATGAAGCAGGGACTTCGTTGGTGGAGTAGAAATGTGTTTGGGGATATATTTCAGAGAATTAGAGATGCTGAGAGCAGGGTGGATGAGGCTGAGATGGAATATGATTTGGATCCATCACCTGCACATAGAGAACACTTACATCAGGTTCAGGCCCTACTGAATTGTGCTTTGTTTATTGAGGAAGGCTTCTGGAAACAGAAGGCTGGGACTCGTTGGATGTGCGAGGGAGAGCACAACACGAGGTATTTTCATTCAGTGGTGCAGGGGCGCCGCATGCGGGCCCGTATACATTCTATTAGATCTCAGACGGGAGAGACTTTGTCTGCACACGAGGAGATTCAGGGTTCAGCTGTTTCCTTTTTCCAGGACCTCCTTTCTGCTCCCGCCCAGGCAACTGACCAAATTTTACCAGATATTATCCCCTCTTTGGTTACTCAGGAGGATAATCAGGAGCTGAATCGACTTCCATCATTGGCTGAGATTAGAGATGTAGTGTTCAGTATTGATGCAGATAGTGTGGCGGGTCCAGATGGGTTTACCTCTCATTTTTTTCAGTAGTGTTGGGAGATTGTCAAGGATGATGTTTTTCGTGCGGTTTTGGACTTCTTTGATGGTGGGCATCTGCCTAGGGGTTTCTCTGCTACTTCTATAATCTTGCTTCCCAAGCGAGACAACGCCTGTCGATGGACAGAGTATCGACCGATTAGTCTTTGCACGGTGTTCAACAAGATTGTCACCAAGCTCCTGAACTCTCGCTTAAGTTTTGTTTTGCCTCGTATCATCTCTCCACAGCAGAGTGGCTTTATTCAGGGAAGGCTGATTGGTGATAATGTCTTGTTGGCACAGGAGATGCTCCATACATTGGATACCCAGGCCCGTGGGGGCAATGTCATCCTTAAGCTAGATATGGCTAAGGCATATGACAGGTTAGACTGGGACTTCTTGATGACTGTGATGGAGAGATTTGGATTCGATTGGATGTGGAGGGATAGGATCAGGCGTTGTATTTCTGAGTGCCATTTTTCTGTCTTGGTGAATGGCAGGCCTTGTGGTTTCTTTCCCTCCTCTCGTGGGCTGAGACAGGGAGATCCCATATCTCCTTCGTTGTTTATCATTGCAGCAGACTACTTCTCTCGGGGTCTCACTCAAGTTTTCCAGCAGTATCCATCGATGGCATATATTCATAGAGGTGACACTCTTGTCTCACATCTTTGTTTTGCTGATGATATGATCATATTTGCTAATGGCCAAAGACAGTCAGTAAAGAGAGTACTGCATTATTTGGAGCACTATGAGAAGGTCTCTGGCCAGTTGGTGAATAGAGACAAGAGTGGTCTTATTGTGCCTAAGAGGGCACCTCCTTCTAGGATTCAGATACTTGAGCACATTACTAGCTTTCGACGTCAGCAGCAGCCTATCACATACTTGGGCATACCCTTGTTTAAGGGGGCTCGAAAGACCTTCTTATATGATGATCTATTTCAAAAGGTCAAGAGCAAGATCTCTGGATGGGCCTTTAGGCTGCTATCTTCTGGTGGCAGGATTACTTTACTGAGGTCTGTCCTTTCTTCCTTGCCTCTCTATCTTCTTCAGATTATGCAGCCTCCCAAAACAGTGTTGAAGAAGTTAGAGAGTACATTTGCTAGATTCTTGTGGGACTCTAAGGATCAGTCTCACTGTATGCATTGGAAGAGATGGAAGGATATTTGCCTTCCTACTAATGAGGGTGGTTTGGGCTTCAGAAGATTAGAGGACATGGTCCATGCTTTCTCTTTGAAGCTCTGGTGGTTATTCAGATCACAGCAGTCGCTTTGGGCTCAGTTTTTACTGGGCAAGTATTGCAGGGGTACCCATCCCCTTCTAGCATCCATGCCACATTCTGCTTCTGCGGTTTGGAGGAGGCTAAAGGGAGTGGGACTCATAGTGGAGCCCCACATCGCGTGGCAGTTGGGTCATGGGCGCATATTCTTTTGGCACGACTGTTGGATGGGTGACATGACTTTAGCTCAAATGTTTCCTCATAGAGAGCATACCTCCGTCCAGGTAGTTGAGTTTTTTGATGATACTGGATGGGATATCGATAGACTCTTGTTGGTCCTTCCACATGATATTGCAATCCAGGTTGGAAGTCTACCCCTTTGTCCCGATGTTCTTGATAGACCTATGTGGAAAGACACCCCAGATGGTAGGTTTTCTACCAAGTCGGCATGGCAGCTTGTTCGCACTGGGAGTACTCTTCAGGCCTTTTGTCGCATGATTTGGAGCCCGATCATCCCGCAGACTATCTCTTTCTTTTGTTGGCGATTATGGCAGGGTTTAGTGCCAGTGGATGTGATTATTCAGAGGAGGATTCGGGCCCACATGGCATCAAGGTGTCAGTGCTGTTCAGAGATTGAGACCATCCAGCATGTCTTTATTGATAGCCCTGTGGCTCACCAGGTATGGCAGCACTTCTCGGCTATTTTTGGCATTCCCCTCAGGGTTGGAGAGATGCTACAGCATAGATTTCAGACTTGGAGATTCTCAGGCCAGTTTGTCAGGAGTGGCCATATTCGCACTATCATCCCTTTGCTGGTCATTTGGTACATTTGGACAGCTAGGAATGATGCGAAGCATCGTAGGATTGGCATGGAGCCCAATCGTATCATCTGGAAGGTCTATCACACTATTTCTTTACTGCATATGGGAAGACTCTTTCGATTTGTGCATTGGCGTGGGGACCTTGATCTTGTCCCACATTTTGGTTTTACCCTTACTTCTCCTACCCCCAGCCCTCCTACTTTGGTTTATTGGCGTGCCCCATTGGCTGGATCTACCAAGATCAATACTGATGGATGCGTCAGGGATGGATTTGCGAGTGGCGGGGGTGTTATCAGAGATCACACTGGGCGTTGTATCAGGGCCTTCTCTACCGGCTACGGAGACATACTTATTTTGGAGGCAGAGTTGAGAGCCATTTTACAGGGCATTGAGCTTGCCCGACAGATGGGTCTTGTGGACTTATGGATTGAGACTGATTCTACACTCGCTGTTCATTGCATTTCACGTGGTGGGGGGCCGTGGGTCATTCAGTCAATACTCAGACGCATCCGACATCTTCTTTCATTCAATCGAGAAACAATTTCCCATATTTTTCGAGAAGGAAACCAGGTCGCTGACTCTTTAGCTTCTGAGGGCTGGGACCAACGACATTATCAGGAGTATGGATCTTCATACTTGCCTCGTCGTTCGCGTGGACTACTTCAGACTGACAGATATGGCCTTCCATCAGTTAGAGGTCTTTAGTTTTTTTGTTAGTTTGGTTTTCATTTGCTTTTGCTTTTGCTTTTCAGAATTATGCACCGGAAGTAGTATCTCTTTATTTGCTGTAGTTTGAGGAATTTTTTCATTCGTTGTATGCTTGGAGGTCAGGTTCATATCCCCCTCCTGTGTACTACCATTTTTATATAAATACAGTGGTAGGGGCATCCAAACTCCCACCAGCCTATCCTAGTAGAGGCCTAAAAACCATACTGGGACTGTGCTGGTGCTTCGAATAAAAAAAAAAAAAACCTTACATCTAGTTCTTGTGAGAAGTTACGAATTTTGCCTTACATCTAGTTCTCGCACAAAATCCACTATATTTCTATGTGACTTTCATCCTAACTAAGAGCATTAACGATCAATAAAAAATAATTAAAGTTTGCGCAAAGTAAAAGAGTATATCTCTATATTGTATGTGAATTCGTGTTTTCCATAGCAGTATTAAATTGGTGAGTTACCTCTCAATTTCATAACGAATTCACAAACACAGTCATAAATTGGCCAGAGTAATGGAAAGTCAAAACGAAACATGATAGAAAACTAATACAAGATTAGAAGTAGAGTCAGGTTTTAATAACTAGAATTAAACAATCAAGCTACGCCTATATTGTTTGTCCCAACACGAAGATTTTAGCCTAACATGATATTGTTCAAACACAATGAGATAATATCAATAGAGTACATCATAGGGTTTAGTAAATAGAGATGAAGAAGATAAAAATATGCTCTTGCACCAAGCTTTGATCTTCAACCCTCAAGGTCCATAGCGAAACCTTGTTGTCCAAAAAATCTTCTCTTCAATCTTGCTTTTTCTCATCCTTTGTCCCCCTAATTTGACATAAATTAGGTCTTTATATAGTTTTAATTTACCTTGAAACTCGTGCATTGGAAATGACCAAAGTACCCCCCGACTTTCACAGCCAAAACCACGGAAAACTAGCCCAATTGGTGTTTCGGTGTTGCCCGCAAGTATGCCGCAATTGGCTAAGTGCAAAAAATTGAAACTTGGTCTCCCATGTTTTAAATATTTTATGAATTGGTCCGTACTTCAAGTTTTTTGTAATTGCTTGGTCCTTTTCTGGAACTTCAGTTTTTCATACACGTTTGGTCTTTTTCGCTACCAACCTTCAACATCGATCCCATAACTTCCAAAAGATTTACATTGGACCTCAAATCTCTATAATCATGCAAAATTGGTCCTCCTCAAGTTCGAGAAGTATGCAACTCAATCTCCAAACTTTTCGTAAGTTAAATTTCACTCTTGAAACATGTGACTTTCCTCTAATGGCTCTCCTAATGCTTCTTATCACTCCCGTGTCATCATGTTAATTTTCAATTGTGTTTGTACAATTCTAATTAAGCTCAAATTTTTCCTTTTTTCTCCACTTTCCTCCAGTTTTGAGTTTTTACCTTTGACAGCTCAATTTGCAAATATATATCATGTTTATAAGCTAGGATTAGCGTGTAAAATACACTAGCGTGTAAAATACACTTATCAAACTTCCCAAACTTAATTTCATGTTCGTCCTGAAGAAGATTATTTTTTGAAACACACAAACAGATATAACAAAAATCAATTTTAGATAACTTACCGTGTTTGCCTCAGGTTTTGAAATTGCTCAAACATTATATAATGCTTCTAAATAATGCTACCAAAACCAATTTTTACTTGCCCAATGTTCAACTAGTGTGTCTGTATAATCAATCTAATCGTCATAAGCCTTCTAGTTAGTTATATCCCGATCTTCAATGGTCAATTATTTTCAACTTGATATTCAATCTCTCATCTTGATGTTAATTATTAAGTTTCTCTCAAAAAGCTTATTCATTTTCCCGTTCAAGTTTGGTTAGGCCTAACCAATAGAAGTAGCTATTTAGATATGTGATGACTTTTCCATGATTTGAGAGTCCTGACCTTCAAGTTTTCACTAGGAAAGTCAAACCCACTAGACACTTAGATCACCAAATTTGGTGTCCAATGCTTAGTCAGGCTTTGTATTGTGTCTTATGTTTCATGCACATTCTTTTATCCATATTTAGAACTTGTGTTCTTTATTTTTTTTTTCTTTTGGCGTTATTATTTGCTATCGTCTTTGGGATTTTTTATAGGGTAGCTTTCGCTCATGACAACATGACAGTTTTTTTTGTTTCTTTGCAATGTCTAGTGCATTGCCTTTTATTGGGACGAGTAGTTGGGATTAGACTCCTAGCATACGGTCAATACCTAAGCCTGTAAGCCAAAAGCACTCCACACAAATATTCAACATGCACGGAATTAACACCTTTTATAAAGCTTCCTAGGCCAATTCAACCGCCCCCCAAACTATCCTTCCATTTGGTTAAGTGATAGAGTTTTCAATTTGTGGTCTTGATTTTAACAACCCAGGTCAACAATTCTATCAATATATTGTATCTATGTAACCAACCAAAAATAATGATCATCATAAATAATGTACTCCAGATGATCATAGTCTCACATGGATAAGCATATTAACAAAATAAACACAAATAGGATTACCTAGTCACAATCTATGAATCAACAACAATTCTAAATAAGTATCCTCATTATCCGACAAGGCTATCCAACAAACAAACAAACACAAAAGCCAAAAAAATTGAATTTTTTTACTTGGAAACAACAAAGACAAACTCCACATCACACACAATTAGATATACAAAAAAATAACAAAATCACAACCCACTCTTCCAAACCTATAATAAACATTGTCCTTTTATGCAAAACAAACGGAAAGAAGAGAATGGGATAACGAAAATTCCCTGGTTTGATGTTCGAAGATGGAATGTTTATTGTAGATTTGGACCCTGGATAACATGTAGCATTCACCTTGAATTAAGCACATTAGACTTGAAAACTTGAAATATGTTATGTCTATACAATGAATGAGATATCTTTACATGTTGGGACAATGATTTATATATCTTAAAAAACAAACGTTAATCTATCTAAATTTTCAATATGCAACCTAAGCAAAAAATGTTAAACCTAAGCTCAAAAACTATGAAAATAAACTACAAATCAAAGAAGGAATAGAAAATAGGTCGTCTCCCATTAAATGCTCGATTTAGTGTTTCGAGCCCGACTTTCACAAATATCACTCATGGAGGTTCGAGTTGGACTTTGGAAGTCTTGTATTGCTTGCAATTATCGGTTTGCAAGACTTCTTCTTTGCTCTACACATTTTAAACTGACTATTTTCATATTTGATTGCTCTAACTACTCCACCTATTTCCACATCTGGTTTGTTCTTTTCTTTGCCAATTCTCACCATTTCATCTACTTTAAAGTACCCATCGAGGTCGACGGGTTTCTCAGGTACGGTGTACGTACTGTATACTATTTGTTTATCATGCACCCTCAAGATAAACTCACATTTTTCAACATTAATAAGGACTCGAGTTTTCGATAGGAATGGTTGGCCCAATACTATTAGAATTTCTCAGTCTTTTATTATATCAAGGACAATGAAGTCAATCACGGAGATAAATTTATCCACCTTGATGAGTACGTCCTTAACCACACCTTGTAGATGCTTGATTCATCTATAGTAAGTTGCCGAGACAGTCGTTGTGTCACATTTTGATTCCAGGCATGCACCTCAAAGTAAGAGATTTTTTTAAAATTCAATTTAAATAAATGTATTTTAGTAAAGTAGTAATAAAATTAAATATAAACAACGAAAGAAAAATATAGCACCCACCACTCTGATATATCTGATTAAAAGATTTTTCTTTAGAATTAGTACTTGCAGCACCAAGTATTTACAATATAAAAAAGAACAAAAAATTATATGTCAATCTTGAAGAATTGACAAGACAATTGGCAGTGGGGTGGTAGTTAGACCATTTTCAAACCAGTTTTGTACACACAAACAATATAACAGTAAACAAAAAAGAAAAATCATTTGACCTCTCTAATCGTATGGATGAAGTGGCCGGTATAGGAGTTGAATACTTCTACCATAGTATAAATATAGTCCAAAACACCTATACAAGTTTCTAATTCTTCTTCTCATCCGAATGTGTGTAAAATCGAGTATAATGCTCCATAGTCCAGATCACTTGTATGGCCGTACCATCGGTCGGAAGCTACGCATCTCCTCAGTGTATCTCATTGGCATCTACAGTACAAAATACAATATGTGAACAACCATGTTCAATAAATATGATGATATAAAAATACCTAGTGCAAGGTCAATCACACATGGGCCCAAACCCTACATTATAGTGTACCGTATGAGCTCAATAATAACATGACCAATAATAAGCGCGCACCATCTACCGATGCATGTGCTTCTGGCATGGTTTCAAACACGACTCAAGAGTTTAAACTGGTAGGAATATCACAATTAGGTCTGGCCTTACCATATATGGTGCTCAACATGCTGCTATACATTCCAGTCCACTAAGAGACCTACGACACAGCCCATATATCTCGGCTCTTTTGTTGGCCGTCCTTAATGACCGTCGAAGGCCTCAAGCAAGTGTATATATCCAGGGCGAAGTTAAGTACGGTGCAACTATAATGGGATTTACACTAATCACAACATCAATATGCTCAATATGAATGACAATACGTATAACTTAGGTTACAGAGTTCGACCAACTCCCATCAACACTCATAAGGGATCACCAAGTTTCAAAGTTTCAACATATAATCACAACAAATATCTTGCATATCCTAGTATTTTGCACTGTAGGTGAATTCATCATACTTACCATGACGGTAGGTTATGGCGTTTGGATATGTTTTTAAAGAAAATGTTTCTATGTTAGTCTACCTCAACAAAATAACTTATTTAGACTCATAAACCTCAACCAGTACCCACAGGGTTTAACGACTTGTAAACGGGTAAGGTCAGTTCTGACATTTCCGGGGCTTGAGGCGAAATTCAGAAATTAGGCCCCCCCAATGGACCCCCAAATTGTATTATGCATTTAAAATCCACAAGGATATTACGGAACTAACTGCAAACTTAAAACTTCTAAAGCTATTTCAGGAAAAAAAGTGCACACCACCTAAACTACTCCTATAAAATAAAATGGGAAAAAAAAAAAGATAAACCTTGGCAGCAATAATACCCATTAACAAAGATTATGAAAAACAAAAAAAAAAAAATTGAAGTACCTGTAACTGAGCCCGAGCCGAAAAGGAGAAGAGAATCAGAGATGGGGGAGGAAGATAATAATTTTTCTTGGACAAATTAGTGAAACTTTCCAACAATGCAATTATGGTCGGAATCAAGGTCCAACCGTCCAAGCCTCCAAGGATGAATAAATCGCCCGCAGCCCGCTCCACGGCTCTAGCTGTTGCGTGTATAAGTGTATTGATGTGTGACTAAAAGTGAAATAGTAATATGGCTTCTATTTTTGGGCTTGGTTTGTGGATATATAATGGAGTTGGTTTTTATTTTTTTCAAACTTGTTTGGTTTTTACTTTTGGGCTTTGTCTTTTGGCCAAAACTGCTGTGTTATTATTATTATTATTATTTTAAATGGGCCTCCTTTGGTTTTGGGCCCGAGGCGGTCGCCTCACTCGCCTCTGGCCAAAATTGGACCTGTAAACGGGGCTTGGGAGGCAAATTTGACTTGGAGTCAACCCTAAAAAAAGATAGAAGTAGAGGAAGACCAACCTATAGGGGTTGGAAAAGAGGGGGTCGACCCTCCTCTTGTAGTAGAAGTCGACTCCCTAAAGAACTATAAGATGGTCGACCCATTGGTCAAAAAAGTGCATGGGGTTGTCCAGCTTGGTAATAGTGCCCGGGTGATATTTAACTGCTTGGGTGTCATTTCCTACTATTTAATAAAATAAAAAATTCTTAAGGCCAAAATTACATTTTTCTGATTGAGGAGTTTGCTTCTAACTTTTCTAAAATGAACTAATCACTCTCCTATTTATAGGATGAACTAGTGGCTTGATTGCAATAATAAATTTTTCAAAGTTATATTTTTGACCAAGGATAAAAAAAAATTCAATTATTAAAATCTTATTTTTCCTTAATTAAGAAAAATCTTTAAAAATCAATCTTTCAAATAAATTTTTTAAAAATTCCCAAAAAGCTTCTAAATATTCTTAAAAATTACAGGATAAATTCAGGACGTTACACGTTTTTTTACCTCTCCCAAACCTAATCTTCTGTAGATATAAACGAGTATCAAATTAACACTTGCATCTAAATCACATAAAGCATTAAAATTATAAAAATTTCCAATTATGCAAAGTAATTTAAGACTCCATGGATCTTTTAACTTCCGAGGCAACTTATTGAGTAAAATAGCACTACACTCCTTAGTTAAAACTATTGTGTTGGATTTCTTATAAAGTTCTCTCTTCTTGGACAACATTTTCTTCATAAACTTTAAATACAGTAGCATCAGGGCCAATGCTTCTGCGAAGGAAATGTTGATGTGTAGTTTCTTGAGAAAAACAAAAAACTTAGCAAATTGTTTATCCAGGTGAGTTTTCTTGAGCCTCCGAGGAAACAGAATGGGCGGTACGTAAAGTTCAACTACCATCTTTGCCTGTGAAATGTCTGATTCTATTTTTAAACTTGCCTATTTTACCTCTTTAGACCATTCGACTTGTACCTCACCTATGGTAGGTGTAATACTCAAGCTTTACACTATTCACTTGGCCAATATAATTCATGCATTACATGCCATTCATATGTTATTTTGATTGCATCGTCTTGACATGACTCATTCTTACTTATCAAAAGTATGACAAGTGGATTGTTCTATATTCTTGTATGGTGATTATTGTCAATATTTCCCTATTTAGGTGGTGATTTTTGTATTGGAATATGGAAGAATATGGTGATTAAGGTATATGGTGTTGACGTTATAAGTGTCGGATATTGATTGGATAAGTGTTGGCAGAGTTGGAGATTCCACAAATATAATTGGTAATCTTACATGTTTTTAACTCGGTTTGATCAAATTGACTCAAAACCCTAGGTGGAAAATCAACATATCTTAGAGAAATTTTATTATATGAATTATTTTGAGGTTATATGACAAGGATAATAGAGATCTGTGATGATCAAAGTACAATTTTGCCGACCAAGCGAGAATCCAGTATAGTCGGGTGCAATCGGGTAAGAAAGTTAAACGAGCGGATCAAATCTATTGTTTTGAATTAAAATAGGATCTATTTGCAATTAATATAGGTGGTATTTGAGTCAAAATAGGATGTGGACACCGGATTTAATCTTGCAAAGGCTGAATCAAGATTAGATTTTTACTACAAGTTGACACCTCATGCTTAAAAACCACCTCATGCTTGTCCAACATTTATCTTGTAGCCCTTTTCTTAACTTTTTAGTCATTATCACGACCATAAGCCATTTCTAGACCTTATCTCACCCTCTTAACTCTCATCTTGACCTTCTAAAATTGTCTCCACGTGACTCTTAGTGAAAGAAAAGGAAAAAGGAAGTAAAGGGAAGTGAAAATCAATAACTTTGGATGTTTTTGAGAATTCTGGACATGAGTGTATAGTTTTGGTGCAAAACTTTGGATGTTTTTGAGAATTTATGATGTATTAAACCCTTGGGACTCTTTATAAACATGTTGGGGTGTTGGTGGTGCTGTTATCATGATTAAAAACTTGATGTATAGCTATAAGAACTTGAATGAAATACCAATGGCAGAAATTGGATGATTGCTGAATTTAAGTTGTTCATCCTTTAATTTTGGGTAATATCTTAAATGAA
Organism: Forsythia viridissima; assembly: GCA_030279155.1. Lineage (NCBI taxonomy): Eukaryota > Viridiplantae > Streptophyta > Magnoliopsida > Lamiales > Oleaceae > Forsythia > Forsythia viridissima. The sequence goes on from CM059038.1 coordinate 20,720,279, forward strand.
ACATATATTTATCAACATGGATGATTTTATATAAGAGTTAAAGATTTGGATATGAGCTTCCATGGGTAAATACCTAAGTTAGATGTGTTAATTCAATTGGAATTCAATGACAGTCAAGTGTTCTATGTTCTATTAAGGGGCTGATCTTGCTGCTGTAATTACATTATTTTAGAACATATATGACATGATTATCTTCATATGTATGTTATATAAGTATGGTGAAAGTTTGGGAGTGATTGAATATGGAAATAGGGTGTGAAAGGCTTCATGACATCCAAATGGACAGCAACCGAATACCAAAAATCTAAATCTGCCCAAGTAGAAATTTGGCATTTTTCCAACCTTTTCATGTTGTTATTGAACTCTAATACTTGAAGAATTTACTTGGCTATCATTTGGAGTCCTAGTATGTCAATTTTATGGGAAATTATTAGAGTTATGGTGCTGTTTTAGGATCTACTTTGTAACTTGAAAAGCTTGATGTCTAGTTAGTGTATCTTAGTACTAAGGTCTTAATATGGGATTGTGTGTATTAAGCTTACCAAGTTGAGAGGAATGTTTGATGTTGAATGGTATTACAGGTTTTGTAACACCTAGAAAGGGGGAGGAAGACTCGATTTACACCTTGAACAAGACACGCACTGAGGCAAAAAGTAAGTAAAAATCCATTTACAACTACAATGCAAGGACATAATATATCTTGAAGTAATTTCAATTGACCCTTGTCGTGACACTTTCTATATCCTTTTGATGAGTTTATTATACATTTGACGTTTGTCACGATGATTGAGAAGTTTTTTTAAAGTACATTGGATACCAGTTTGAGTGAGCATTCATGAGAATTTGCACATGCATGCATGTCATATGTGCATTGTTGAGGCTATTGCATGCACAGTGTAAATTGAGAAATGAATTTATATGATAAAAATGTTTTATTGACTCCTACTAGTGCACTAAGGCATACGATGTGTGCTATGTGATAATTGTTGGTACCGCAAGTGGGAGACTTCTCGAGTGATCACAAAGAGAGATCGGGGGAATCTTTAGTGATCATGGGAGAATGGTCCACTTGACTGTATCCTTGTGATTGAGTATTGGTGCCACATGTGGGATACTTCTTGAGTGATCACATGAGGAGATAGGGGGAACTTCTGGTGGTCCCAAGATGATGGTCCACTCAATTGCATTGATATGAAATTTGGCCATTTGATTATTGATTATTGATATTGATATTGCGCATAGCTCTTTTCTAGTACATAGTAGCTGGGTCAAGGGCCCAATGCAAAGCAAATATTATAAAAAAATGTTCTCGAGATCATTTTATGCATATTTGAATATATTACATTTCTATTGGATGTTTCAAATAGAATTAACAGTACATCCTACATTCACACTCATCGCATACATGGTTTTTACTTATTGGGCATTAGCTCATGTAGTTCTTGCATTGTAGGTGATCATGGGGAGTTTAGTGCCTTGTAGATAACTTGGCTGGCTGTTGGAGCTCCTGAAGGTTTTCGAGGCTCAATGTACATGGATGACGACCTGTTGGGTTACTTTTTTGGGTTGTGGTTTTGGTTATTAAAGTATTTTGTTTTATGATTTTAAATGACGATATCATAATAGCGTACATCTGTAACCTTATTGCAAATAAGTATGGTTTGATGTGTACTTTATGCAATATATTATGTTAAGTATGGTTTTCAAAATATACTAAGTTTTGTACGTAAAGTTGGTTATTATCTTTCGTAGTAAAAAAAAAAATTTGTTCACACACGGGTACACATGGTTGTAAAAATGTTTCTCTACAAGTACATATACATATTAGGGATTGAAAGAGGGTGTTATAGTAGGCAGCTTGCCTTTAACTTCAACTGGTCTTTTTTGTGATATTTCAAGCAACCAAACTCCACTGTGAGTTGTAATAGCATTCACTTGCTCTTTTTAGTTGTTCTCAATATTTCTTGGCAGTGTCACAAATGGTCTATCTTGTATCATTTTTTCTAATTGACAAACCTGTTTCTCAAAGGTATGATCGATACTTGCTAACTTTACATGAAAGCTTTAGTTTTTGTCATGAATCTCTCGATTTTATCCATGAAAGTATCTACGTGTGAATATAATGTGCAGTGCTCTTTGTCAGCTACTCCACTATACCTTCATGTTATGATTTCTTCTCTTGTTGTTGTTGTGGTGGTGGTGATCTTGTGGCAGTGTTTTAGTTTCCACCCAAGAGAAATTATGGTCGTTGTTCTAGCTAGAATTGTAGGTAGTGGAATAAGGATTATTATGTTGTCTTGGTGGGTTCTACACATAACTCACATGTTCCATCGAATGGTCATCCGCTTGTACAATCAGGCATTTAGAAGTATGGTGATTAGTTCCACAGTTCTCACAAACCACACTCTGAGCATGTAGTGCTTTAATTGTTTGACATGATATAAACTTTTCAAATTTCTTGGTCCTTGCATCCATCTAAGTTGATAGAGCTGTAACCACATCAAGTTCATGAACTCCTGCTACTTTTTGGTGGACAACCCCAATAGATGATGGAAATAGACAACTGGTAGATGAAAACCTTACAAGAAATTTATAGGTTTTGCTTAAAGTTTTGGTGGTTATCGATCTGTTTGCAGTTGTATCGAGAATGATTCTACATGATGGAGTTAGCCTGCCATAGAAATATTTTATTTGATAAAATTTATTCAACTAATGTGTTGGACACCCTTGAACCTTTCCCAAGCTTCACACAGAGTTTCTCTATCATATTGAGCATACATGGTGATGTCTTGCAATAATTTGGCTACTTTTTGTTGGTGGATAGTAATTGGTCAAAAACATTTTAGCCAAATCATCCCCAAGTAGTGATACTTCTGGCTAGAAAAGATGATAGCCAGTCATGAGCTACTACTTTCAGAGTGTGTGTAAAGAGTCTCATCTTCCCTGCATCGCCTTACACTCTCTAGTATGAAGCTGGATCACATAATTCTATAAACTCTTATACGTGTGCATTTGATTTTCATTTGCTCTCGTGTTTAACACAAACATGTTTATCATCATACCTATAACATTTGGTCTGAGCTAAAAAATTTCCCAACTAAATGTAGGGTGCTATGCTAGACTGTCTGTAAGGATTCAGTAAGACCACGAACTCTCCAAATGGACGATCATCGTCATTAATTACCGTTGTCGGTGGAGCAACCACTACTACTGGGAGTTCAAAAAGCTGAATCGATAGATCTGATGGGTCTCTATTGTATAGATTGTTTCCATTCAGTGGTATATAAGCTAGTTTGATTTGTTACAATATGTTGTTTTCTCTCTTTTCTCACTGTCTTTTATGGAAAGAATGCTCGATCTTTGTATCATCAACAACTAAATCCGCAAGGTCTGATCATGTGATCCATCGAACACGAGAAATTGAAAGTGGAAAAAAAAAAAGCAAATTCAAATAGTGATAGAATTACTAAAATCAAAGTAAATAACACAATTCCCCGCAATGGCACCAAAAACTTGTTCGAATAAAATCGTAAGTGCACGATATCGCCAACAAGTAGTAAAGTGGACTATATGAGTTTGGAATATCCATCATACGAGGACTAGTTTCCACTATTAATTTTAATTAATTGAGAGTTATATGAATTTAAAATCGAGATTTCAAAGAAAACAATTGATTTGATTATCTCTAAACACTGAACTAATTTTAACATAATTCCTAAAGTACTGATTTTTCACTAGAGACCTATTCGTTTTGAGAAAATTGATCAATAAAAGGAATGTCATGACTCATGATTCAAAAATAGATATCATGTTCAATTTCGTACCAAACCATATTTACTTATCTTGCATTGGCAATCAATTTCACAAAGTTGCTTGATAATCTCTTTCGAGTAATACTAAACCTACTCAATTAAGTAAACTCATTATATTTCTATGTAACTCTTAACCTAACCTAGAGCATTAACGGTCAGAAAATAATTAAGATTTGCACAAAGTAGAAGCATATATCTCTATTTTTTTATCTTTTATGTAAATTGGTATTTTCTATCGCAGCAGTAAACTGGTGAATTACTTCTCTACTTCATCACGAATTCACAAACACAATCACAAATTAGTTAGATTCACGAAAAGTCAAAACTAAACTTGACAGAAAATTAATACAAGATAAGAATAAGAGTCAGGTTTTAATTACTAGAATTGAGAAATTTAGCTACATCTATATCTTTCATCCCAAAACAAGGAGTTTAGGCTGACAAGATATTGTTCAACCTTTGAAATCTACCATGAAACCCTTGATATGTGTTGAGTTCTCCCAAAAATCTTCTCTTCAATCTTATTTATTTCCTCCCTTGTCCCCCAAATTTGACCTACCATAGGTCTTTATAAATTTTACCCTACCTTGAAACTCGTGCATAAGAAACGACCAAAGTACTCCCAACATTCAAAGCCAAATATCATTAAAATTTGTTTGGACGGGCCGTGTTATGGTCGCGGTTTGCAAACTGCAAAAAATATGCCCAATTAGTGTTTCATTGTCAACCGCGGGTAGACCATGTATTGCATCTTGGTCCCCAAGTTTTCAATAATTCGTGCATTGGTCCCAAGTTTTTTCGTACAGGTTTGGTCCTTTCTACACAAACTTCAACTTTTTGGTACATGTTTGGTCCTCTTCGCTCTCAACCTTCAACATTGACCACGTAAATTCCAAATTCTTCGACATTGTCCTTGAATCTCTATAATCATGCAAAATTGAACCTCCTCAAGTTCTAGAAGTATACTAATTAAATCAGCCTTTAAACTTTCTGTAAGTTAAATTTCATTCCCAAAATTTGTGACTTTCCTTCAAAGGCTGTTTTAATGCTTCATATCACTCTTGTGTCCTCATGTTAGTTGTCAATGGTGGGAGGTTAGATTGTATTTAAACCCCAGAAAACAAGAAATAAAAAAGAATTGAACTTTATGATTTTTTGCTTTCAAATATTAATAAATACTCCGCCACCCCTGTGGTGTTATAATTTCAAAAAATTATATGAATGTTAATTTTTGAAAGTTAATTTACCTAAGTATTAGAGCTTCTTACGATAACACATTTCAGTAAGTTGTTCAAAAGCAAGCCTAAATATAAGAGACTGTTGAAAGAATCTCAAAGAAGACGTACTTGGATTTACATAGTCTACCGTCCTTAATGACACCTAGAACCATTCAATTTTGTGGTTAATATTATGGCCAAATCACCATAGTGAATTAGCGTGGCCTAATGAACCCACGTGACATTGTATCTTTTAACGGGACATATCAAAATTACGTGGATGTAAAAATATCCACCACTTTTGTCCCTGAATCTCTATAATCATGCACTATATAAACCACGATCAAGTCAAATATTATATAAATCTTTCGAATCTGTACTCTAAATATCCCTTTCCTTAGGCACAAGTTTTATATACATTTAATTTTCCCGCACCCAACAATCGCAACATGGCCGCCGTATCAAGCGTTATGTTACTTAGCCCAGTAACTGGACTTACAAAGAGTAGTAGCCTAAAACAGTTTCTTGTTCCCAGCTATGTGCCAAGTCTCAAGAGGAATGCCAATTTTCGAGTCAGCAGCATGGCCAAGGTAACTGATGTTCGATTCCTTAAAGTTTAAGTACTTGTTTGGTATATAATTGTATTATGTAGACGTAACTATTTTTTTACTTTGAATTTAACAGGACAGCAAGAAAGAACAGCCAAAGTCAATTCCGTTGAAGCCAAAGGTTAGAGATTAACTTACAATTCGAACTATAGATTAAGAACCAATAGTCCAGCAGGTTTCTGAGTCACTTTGTTTATTTTCAACAGTTTAGTACCAACTTTAGTGACATACTAGCCTTCAGTGGACCGGGACCAGAGAGGATCAACGGCCGGCTTGCGATGATTGGTTTTGTGACGGCCATTGGTGTAGAGCTAGCCAATGGTCAGGATTTGTTTGCACAGATACAAACCGGTGGAATTCCATGGTTCATAGGGACTTCAGTTTTGCTATCTGCTGCTTCTTTGATTCCTCTGCTCAAAGGGGTGAGGGCTGAATCCAAATCGAACGTTCCGATGACGTCTGATGCTGAGTTGTGGAATGGAAGATTCGCTATGTTGGGTTTGGTTGCATTGGCATTAACTGAGTATGTCAAAGGTGGTGCTCTTGTGTGAAAAAATAGAACCATGTATATTGCAATTTTTTTATAATCACGTTGGAATAAAAATATAGTTTCTTCGAAATCAAGCAACTAAATTCATGATTAGTGAATATGGATTGGGACCCGTAAGGATGCCCGTGTGAGGCCTTCACATTCTTCTCAAACTAACCACACGACACTCCCGCATCACATGGTTCAATCGTGAAAGTTATTTTTTTAAAAAAAAAAAAAAAAACTAGTTATCATAGTTATCAAACTCGACACTATACAAGCTAAGGAATTGAATCAAAGTGTAAAAAATTATTTTTAATAAGAAATTAAATTATTAAATTGTTTACCATAAATTGTATTTTAGACATCTAAACAATATTTATTGATATTATAAACTTATTAACAAATTCATAAAATAGTTATTTTATAATAAAAAAGCTAACAAAAACATTTTCTTATAGATATAATACTTGATTATTAATATTAAATATTAACTAGAATATTTGTTTTTATATGTCTAAACTAAAATGATTCGAAATTATAAATAAAAAGATGATTTTCTTGTATTAGCAAATTATTATACATAATACAGGACTAGCAATATCAATTTGTCTTAGACACACTATGAAGGGGCTTCTGGGCAGTTGGTGAATAGAGATAAGAATGGGATTATCTTACGTAGGAGATTTTCTACTAGTCAGATACACAGGCTGGAAAATATGACAGGATTTCGTTATCAGCAGCAGCCCTTCACTTATCTTGGTGTTCCTTCATTTAAAGGAGCTAGGAAAATCTTCTTGTATGATGACCTAGTCCAGAAAGTCTGGAGTAAGATTTCTGGCTGGGCCTTGAGGCTCCTATCATTTGGAAGACGGATTACTTTGATTCGATTAATGTTATCCTCCATTCCTATCTATCTCATTGCCTCCAAAGGCTATCTTGAAAAAGTTAGAGGGCATATTTACTAGGTTCCTTTGGGACTCCAGAGACGATGCACACAGATTACACTAGAAGAGATGGAAAGACTTTTGTATTTCTACTGAGGAGGGTGGACTGGGCTTTAGGAGACTGTACGATCTTGTTTTCCCGGGCGATCGTCCAAGCAAAATGGTTTGCTCTCTGCTTGCTTTTTCAATTGTTGGGCGCTCGCCTAGCTTGGCTCTTTTAAGTTCTTGCAATTTGTCCTTCCAATTTTCACAGCCTCCAATTTGGTCCTCAAGCTTTGGTTGTTGGTCATTTTAGTCCTCAAACTTTCATATTGTCTTATTTAGTCTTCCAATTGTCCATAATCTCCAATTTGGTCCTTCGAGTTTCCAATTGAGTGCAATTGAGTCTTCATACTTCCGAGACACCTTCTAATTTATCACTTTTTCATCTATTCTTCTCTATTTGCTATTAAACAGGTCCAAAACTGAAATATAAAGAATAACACAATAAATTAAGTAGAAAATCTATAAAATGACGCGATAAAAGCGGAGTTTAAATGTCCAAATAAGTGCATAAAATGCACTTATCAAACACCCCCAAACTAAACATTTGTTCGTTCTCGAACAAAAACAAAAATAAGCTACAAATTTAAACTAAGATAAAAGAGTTAACAGTAATTGAGTCTATGTTAGATTTCTTACCATATGCCTCAAGTTCAAAAATAAAGCAACACTTTTAGAAAGAGATTAAACAACAACAAATTTTTTTTTCACTTATATGATGCTCGACCTCTAATGAGTGTGTGATTAGCCAAAAATTGAATTTATACATGTATTTGACCACGACTAATATTATGTTGTTGATATTTTTACAATCCCGAACCCTTTGTAGTCATTTATTCCTTACACCTCTCGTAAATTATCACACTTCTAATATTTTTCTCTCCAATCCCGAGGGGTTCTAGCGAATTTGGTTTCTATTGATCAACACAATGCTTTTTCAAATGAAGTAGTAAAAATTAGATCATTATATTCTTAGAACTAGGCTGGTGAGTGATTTCTAAATTCTCATCTTCAGTCTCTTAGGTTCTAATCTAGCAATCCTCACCGAGCACTTTTGACTCTTTTTATTTATTTTACTCATGTAAACAGTCTTACATCATGTGGAATACCTCTCTCTCACTAACTTTCTATGTGACCCTTGTCTCGAGCTTTAGGCCGATGACTCCCAAGTCAGATGACTATAGGGCACCAAGTTTTAAAATATCCTAACAGACTTAATTATTCGAGTCCCACAGGCTAATAGAGAAGTGAATATGTATGTTTTTTTATATATGACTTATGTAGCAAGTTTTGGGCCGATGACTCCCAAGTCAGATGACTCCCAAGTCAGATGACCATAGGGCACCAGATTTTAAGATACCTTAATAGGCTTAATTGCTCAAGTCAGATATTTTATTTTATTTTATCAGCAGTGAGTAGTGCTCAGTTTAGATTCTTTGACTATAACCTATTCAGCCAAAGATGAGACCCAGAAAACCAAAACCATCAAAATTCTCAGAACACAAGTATTAAATTTAACACCCCAAACTATTCTCAAAACAGTTTGGTTACTAGTTTAAGGATTTAGGAACAGAATTTTTCATAATCATACTCAGTCAACAATATCAACTCATACACTCAAGTTATGTTTCCAATAAATGAAAAGTCAATAGTGACTATGTGCTTCCTTAATTACGACTAACATGGATAAGTATTCTGATAAAAGCACGAGTTCAAGTGTTGTCTAATATTCTCCTAAAAATGTACTCAATTTTGAACAGATATCATCATTGGCGATAGGATATTCTACAGCAACTAGACAAATAAACTATTAAAAGTTTTTTTTTTATCAAAATTATTTCAGTTATACAGACCTGAGTGATAAGCAAATTAAAAAGCAATTAAGTATCCTGATACTTTTTAACCCACCCCCAAACAAAAACCTTACATTGTCCCCAATGTAATAATAAAATAAAGAAAATAAAGGAGGAAAAAGATCGGTTACTTCCCAGAGATAGATGTGGAGAAGATGGATCTGGCTGGCCGATGATCCAGTTGAAGTTGTCACTCGTTGACTCCTCTTTCACACCTGGATCAGTTGTAACACCACGCAGTCCTACTAAGAAAAATATGAAGAGAAAACACAATGTTTTTTTAATGGATGGGTAGGATCACTCAAATCAATTTCTTCCTCCCCCTCTCGAGAGTTAAATTCCAAATATAGTTTTAATCTTTGGCCATTAACTTTAAAAATATCACCAATTTGGGGGGTTTCAACCTCAATAGCTCCATGGGGATAAACTGTATGAACAATAAAAGGACCTGACTATATAGAACGTAACTTACTTGGAAATAAATGCAAACGAGAATTATATAAAAGTACTTTCTGACATGGGGTGAATGATTTTCTTACTATGTGCTTGTCATGGAAGACTTTCATTTTTTGCTTGTAGATTCTTGCATTCTCATAAACATCATTCCAAATCTCCTCGAGTTCTATCAGCTATAATTTTCTTTTTGACCCAGGTTCCTACAAATCAAAATTGAATTTTTTAATAAGCCCAATGCTCAAGCTCAATTGGTAAGTGGCATGCTTTCCTATACACCAATCTATAAGGAGACATTCCAATGGGTGTTTTGAAAGTTGTTCTATATGCCCACAATGCATCAGTAAGTCGTAGAGACCAATATTTTCTATTAGGTCGAACTGTCTTCTCCAAAATCTACTTGATCTCTCGATTTGAAACCTCCACTTGACCGCTAGTTTGTGGGTGATATGGAGTTGCAATCTTGTGTGTAATGGAGTACTTTGCTAATAGGGTTTCAAAATATTTATTGCAGAAGTGAGATCCACAATCACTGATAATGGCTCGTGGAGTGCCAAAGCAAGAGAAAATATTGATTTTCAAAAATGCTACTACACTTTTGTGATCATTGGTCCTACGTGGAATTGCCTCGACCCACTTGGAAAGATAATCGACACCAACCAATATGTAAAGATAACCAAATGATGAAGGAAAAGGTCCCATGAAATCAATCCTCCAGACATAAAAGATCTCAACTATGAGAATAGGATTAAGCAGCATCATGTTTCTTTTTGAAATACTTCTCATGCGTTGACACCTGTCACATGAAGAACAAAAAACATAAGTGTCACGAAAAATAGTAGGCCACTAAAAACCACATTGTAAAATTTTGGTAGTAGTGTTTTTAGCACTGAAATGGCCTCCACAAACTTGGTCATGACAAAAAGAGATAACACTATGGAATTTACTTTCTGGGACACATCTCCTTATAATTTGATCAGCACAGTATTTAAACAAATAAGGATCATCCCAAAAGAAGTTCTTCGCTTCAGTTAAGAACTTAGTTCTATCTTGTTTAGTCCAATGTTCTGGAAGTGTACCTGTAACAAGATAATTAACTATGTCAGCAAACCAATGTACAACATCAATATTTATAAGTTGTTCATCTGGAAACAACTCTTTTAACGGTAGTTCTTCCTGTACAGAATCAAGCACAATACGAGATAAGTGGTCAGCTACAACATTTTCAGAACCCTTTTTATCTCTGAACTCAATATCAAATTCTTGTAAAAGTAAAATCCACTGAATCAATCAATCTTGGTTTAGCATCTTTCTTAGTGAGAAGATATTTGAGGGCAGCATAGTCAGAAAAAATAATTACTTTATACCCTACAAGATAAGATCAAAATTTATCTAATGCAACTACAACTGCTAGCATTTTTTCTCTGTAGTAGAATAATTCAATTGAGCATTGTTAAGAGTTCTACTTGCATATTAAATAACAGTAGGCAACAATCTAATCTCTGTCCTAAAACTGCTCCTATAGCATAATCTAATGCATCACACATGAGTTCAAAAAGAAAATTCCAATCAGGTGGTCGAATGATAGGTGCAGTGGTCAACAATTTTTTAAGTCTATCAAATGCTTCTAAACAAGAATCATTAAAGACAAAAGGTGCATCCTTAACAATTAAATTGCATAAGGGTCTAGAGATTTTACTAAAATCTTGAATGAATCTTCTATAAAAGCTAGCATGCCCAAGGAAAGATCTTACTTATTTCACTGATTTTAGAGGTGGAAGATTGGAGATATGATCCACTTTGGCGTTGTCAACTTCAATACCAGTACTAGAGATAATGTGACCAAGAACAATACCTTGTTTCACTATGAAGTGACATTTTTCCCAATTCAAAACTAAGTTCTTTTCCTCGCATCTCTGCAAAACTAAAGTTAGATAGTGCAAACATTAATCAAATTAATCTCCATGAACACTTCAAGAAACCTCTCAACCATGTCAGAAAAAATACTAAGCATACATCTTTGAAAAGTAGCACGTGCATTACATAAACCAATTAGCATTCTTCTATAAGCAAAAGTTCAAAAAGGACAAGTGAAAGTAGCTTTCTCTTGATCTTCTGCATCTATAGGAATTTGATTATAGCCATAATAACAATCTAGAAAACAATAATAATCAAAACACTTAGCAACTTACCTTTTTGTGCATCATCAAGAGAAGAAGAGATAATTACTAGTAAAGTGTCGGCCTTTCCCAAGAATGCATATTGCAAAGTGTCAGGCAGTGTTTTAAGCTCTAATTTTGGTGGTTGTTGAATTGATGGAATGTTCTTCTTCTCACTTATTAGAAGTGGCTCAATTTTCTGTTTCCACTTAGTTGTATCCATGACAGGTGATGATTCAAGCAAAACATTCACTTCATTTATAGCACTATCAACATCAAAATATGAACCAAAATGAGTTAAGCACATGTTTAAAGCATCATCACAATTAGAAGAAACAAAAGAATCATCAACTAATGCTTCTGTCATATCAACATCAACAACATCCTCATTGTTGTATGGTTGCTTGTTGACATTAAAAACATTCAATTCTATTGTCATGTTGCCAAAAGATAGCTGCATAACTCCATTCCTGCAATTAATAATGGCATTAGATGTTGCTACAAAAGGACAACCAAAAATTATAGGAATATGTTTCGTAGAGTCTCGTACCAGTTGAGTATCAAATACAAAAAAATCAACAGGAAAATAAAACTTGTCAACCTGTATCAAAACATCCTCTACAATTCCACGGAGGACTTTTATAGATCTATCAAGAAGTTGTAAAATCACAAATGTTGGTTTTAACTCGCCTAATCCAAGTTGCATATACACAAAGTAATGAAGAAGATTAACACTAACTCCTAAATCTAGCAAAACCTTTTCAATCTTATGGTTTCCTATGATGTATGAGATAGTAGGACGACCTGGATCTTTAAATTTTGGAGGGGTGTTGCTTTAAATTATAGAGCTAACATGTTTAGTTAAAAAGGCATTTTTTCGCACATATAATTGTCTCTTTTTCGTACATAAGTCCTTCAAGAACTTAGCATAAGTAGGAACTTGCTTAGTAGCATCAAGTAAAAGGATATTTATACTTACCTGCTTGAAGATTTCCATGATATCATGGACCGCACTACCTTCTTTACTTTTGTTAGCATTTGAGGAAATGGGGCTTTTGGAATGTAAGATGGCTCATTGTTCTCTTCGGGAACTTTCTGAACTGAATCATCAGTTGGTGCATTACCTAGAGAAACTGGTTGAGATGTATTTCTTTTTGAAATTTCCACTTGGTTGTGAAATAGTTTGCCACGTCTCAAAGTCATGATCAATTTAGCCTCCTCTTGTGGGTTGCTTGAATTGGTCCCAATATTGTGCACTCCTTTAGGGTTACGAAATGGCTAACTAGGAAACTTTCATTTCTCAATAGTTGTTGCTAACTGTTGGACTGATGAGGCCATTTGTCCCATCATGTTTTCCATATTGGAGATGGATTGTGCCTGTGAGTGTTGGCTAGTTCGCACTTCATTCTTAAACTCGGTAATGGTGTGATTCTGGTGATCCAATGCAGCTCGTGTAGCTTTTGTCAATTTTTGAATTGCATCCTCTCATAGTTTTGGATGTGAAAAATTTTGATTGAATTATTTGGTATTTTGTTGAGGACTTGACCTGTCGTATTATCCTGTTCAACACCCCGTGACCAAGAAAATTTTGGATGGTCTCTCCATCCTGTGTTATATGTGTTGGAATAAGGATTGTAAGGTGGTTTCCTCATCATGTCATTCGCTTGATCAGAACACATCTGGCTCAATGGAATTATTGGCTGTCAACGAGGTTAACTTGCGAGAAATATCTTCTATCATGTCTTTGACTTCTTTGATTTCTGAGCTGGGTTCACTGCTTCGGATCTTATAGATTCCTCTTTTCTTTGGTTCAGTCTGATAAGATCTACTTCGCTATTGTGAATTGTCAGCCTACTTTTGAAAGAAGCTCCAAATTTCTGTTGCATTTTTGGACATAAGCTCTCCACCACTTGTGGTCATCAACCACTCTTGAATATGTGGTAGTAACTCTTCCAAAAAATATTGGCATAAGTGCCATTTTTCATAACCGTGATGTGTACATTTCATAAGGAGCCCATTAAATATATCCCAAGTTTCATGGAATGGTTCTTCATCTTTCTGCACAAATTCTGAAACATCCCTGCGAATAGCATTAGTTTTATGAACAGTAAAATATTTATTCAAAAATTTAGCAACCATTTGTTCCCAAGATGTAATACTATTGGCAGGTAACGTATTAAACCATGATCTAGATTTATCTTTCAGAGAAAAAGGGAATAGACGAAGTTTAACATTATTTAGGAGAAATATTCTTATATTTAAATGTCTCACATACAACATAAAAATCTGTCAGATGATTATATAATTCTTCACTATCTAAACCATAGAAAGATGGAAGAATTAAGCACACTCGGTTTTATAGCTCAAAATTCCTAGTAACTACTTGTGGGTATTGTATGCATGAGGTGGTCAAATTAGCTAACAGACTAAAATAGTCCCTAAAAGGTCTCTCCTCAATTTCATCACCCATAGCGATTATTACTTCGGTTCCTTCAATTTTTTCTAAAGTGGTAGTTCGTTTTCGTTGGTGAAAAGTTCTTTCAATTTCACTATTCAGGGGTTCTAGCTTAATTTCTAGAGATCTACAACCAAGCATGCACTATAATATTTTTGATTTTTTAAATAAATAAATAAAATCCTAGATTATAACTAATCAAGAATAAAATTAACTATGACTAAATTAACTTTCAAACACGGTCCTCGGCAACGGCGCCAAAAACTTGATGTCAAATTTTAATTCACTCGCAAGTATACGAATATATTGGAATATAGAAAAGTAGTAACGAGGTCGATCCCACAGAGACTGCAATGAGAAAAGTCTAAATTAATCCGAATTAACTATTATTCTAGGCTAATCGGGTCGAAATGAATTTGGTTGAAATAATTTAACTTAAAGACTAATTAATTATGCTAAAAAGTTGAGTTGAAAATTCAAGTTGTTTAAAGTACCAAAGTTTCAGAATCCACTATTGTTTAACTTAGCAATTATCTAATTATTGATTAATTCCCAAAAAATAAATGACAACTCGAAATCAATCAATTGTCGTCTCAAGATATTTACCAATTATATCCAAAAAAAAAAAAAAAGAAAATTCAGTATAGGCTCCCCTTCGCTTCAATCATAAATCACTTAAAAGCATTTTTCGTATCAAGTTCAATTAAAAGAAAACAAAGAATCAAAGATTTTCTAAGCATTCTATGTATCCAAAATCGATAAAACGATAACGGAAAATCAAAAGAAATTAATAGAACACCTTTAAGCATCAATCACGAATTAATTAAATCAATTTCTAACAATCAAGAATACATGACATTTAAGATTAAAGAAATTTTATTTAATTAATCTAACAAGAACAAACCATGAAAGTTAAAGCTCTAAAACGGAATTAAACGAATAACAAAATAATCACTTTATTTAAACAAGGTTTCATCGTCTACCTTGGTTCAAGATAATTAGAATAATATCATTATATTAAAAATAAAAGAATTGATAGAACCCGTCATGGATTGAAGGAGAAGATATCTTCTAAAAACTCTTCTTCGTCAAGTAATTTTTCTTCCTTGTTTCTTACTGTCTTCTCTTTTTTCCCTAAAATTTCAACACCCGATTATGAGAATATAACTCATATTTATAATAGCCTAACGGTGCCCCAAAATATCCTAAAAATATTCCAAAATTCGCGGCCTATAAGTTACCTAATTGTATTAGGATTCAAAAAAGGAAATAAAATTTACGTAGCCGAATTTAGCCCAAGCAACATGGTTTGCTCTCTACTTGCTTCTTCAGTTGCTGGGCGCTCGCCCAGCTTGGCTCTTTTAAGTTTTTTCAATTTGGTCCTTCCAGTTTTCAAACCCTCGAATTTGGTCCTCAAGATTTGGTTGTTGGTCATTTTAGTCCTCAAACTTTCATATTGTCTTCTTTAATCCTCCAACTTTATATAATCTCCAATTTGGTCCTTCAAGTTTCTAATTGAGTGCAATTGAGTCTCCGTACTTTTGAGACACCTTCCAATTTATCACATTTTCATCCATTTTTATCCGTTTGCTATTAAACAGGTCCGAAACTAAAATATAAAGAATAACACAATAAATTAAGTTGAAAATCTATAAAATGACGTGATAAAAGCTTAGTTTAAATTCCCAAATAAGTACATAAAATGCACTTATCAGGTGCACGATCAGATTATGTGGAAGGAAACTTCGAATGGTAGATTTGCTACCAAGTCTACATGGCAGCTACTTCACACAAGGCACAATATTCAAGCTGTATACAACATGATTTAGAGTTCTATTATCCCGATGACTGTCTCTTTCTTCTGCTGAAAACTTTGGCAGGGTCTTATCCAGTTGATGTTGTGATTTAGAGGCTGATTGGGAGTCATATGACTTCTCGTTGTTAGTGTTGCTCGGCTATTGAGACTATTCAGCATTTATTTATTGATAATTGTATTGCCGACCAGGTTTGGTGCCATTTGTTTTACATTTTTCATATAACCCTTCGACCGATAGAGGGTTTGCAGTATCGCTTTCAGTCTTAGCGTTTCTCAGGTCAATTTGTCAGGCAAGATCATATTCGTACATTCATTCATCTTTTGATTCTCTGGTCTATTTGGACTACGAGTAATGATGCAAAGTACGAGATATCTCTATGGAGCCGAGGCGGATCATATAGAGAGTATACCATACTATCTCTCTACTACATACATGCCATTTATTTCAGGTCATTCATTGGCGAGGGGATATGGATATTACTCATCTTTTTGGTATCTCTCTTGCTACTCCATCCATTCCTTTCCCTATTTTGGTTTATTGGCGTACTCCACCAGTGGGATCTTACAAGTTCAACACTGATGGATGCGTCAAAGATGGATTTACGAGTGGATAGAGGATTATTAGAGATTCATCAGGTCAGCATGTTTGTGCCTTCTTCTCTTCATTTGGCGGGTGCCCTATTTTGGAGGCCGAGCTCAGGGCTATTCTTGACGGTGTCATTCTTACGTGGAAGATTGTACTCTCAGATATATGGATTGAGGCCGACTCTACTTTGGCCATTCACTGCATCACCAGAGGTGAAGGACCTTGGTCTACTCAAGCCACTCTTTCCCACATCAGACATCTCCTTGCCTTCAACTGTGATACTATTTCTCATATTTATCGTGAGGGCAACCAAGTGGCTGACTTACTTGCTTCAGAGGTTGGGAGCGTCGTTGCTATTTCGAGTATAGCACACAAGACTTACCGCGCGGTTACCGTAACTTAGTTCAGATTGATAGACATGGGCTTCCTACAGTTAGGGGTCTATAGATTTTTTAGAACTTATTGTTTGGTAGGTAGTACCTCCTTATTTATTGCTCTATTATTTATTCATTTATTTGTTTGCTTTAGCTCTTCTAATTAGAGGTCAGGTTTTATGCCCCCCCTCCCATGTATTTTTTATGAGTTATTTGTATATAATTGGGGTATCCGAACCTCCAATCCTTTCCTGGTGGTGGTCTAACAACCACACTGGGGATGTGATGGTGTGTTGACTAAAAAAGAAAAGTTGTTTTAGAGAGGGAGAAAAAAAGATACCAAGTTGTTTGGAGCACTGGTGGACTTGCAACTTTCGAAAGTAGTGGCCTTTAATTTTACTTAGATTTCTAAATCCATTCAACTAGGTGAAGTCGGTTTACTTAGATTTTCACCAATTTTTGACCTGTTCAAATGTATATGATTATCAGTCGGTTTATAGTGAGTTTTGTTGTATACTAAAATTAAATACATGTGTAGACATTTTTTAAAAAAGAAAAAGAAAAAAAAAAGACTTTAAATCTAAATGCTACTACAATATATTGACAAAGTAAATACAACCCAAGCAGTTGAATAGAAAATCTAGAGCTAAAAAAGTAAAAACAAGGGAAATGAATCTTTCAACGAGAAAGAAGAGCCCGAGATGTCACTCAACCGGAGGTAACGGAAGACACTCAATGTTAACAATTGCGGATACTATTCAATGCGATCGAGTCATACACCTGATTAATTAGGTGAATAAACTTCACAACAAGAACAACTGATAAGTATTTACTTTTTGTCCTTCGATCACTTGTTTATGTTGATTGTTAGTAGAATAAGTTATACATTAAAGACTAGATTTTTTTAAATATAATGTTCTAAAATAATAGATAATGACGAATGATTGTTTGGTTTTATCTAAATATCTATATATTCTATCATTATTTTATAACTCTTTTTATTTTATGGTGGTGGGTGGAAAACTTTAGTGTCCATCCCACTATTCACATATTAAACTAAAACACAATACATAGAAAGATGTAATGGTAGAAAGTTCGAATCACATCTTACAAACAAAAAAACAAATCGAATATGTGATATAAAGATTTAAAGCATCATATTCGCATACCGGGAGGGAGGGGCATTGTTCAAAATAATTAGGCATGCGCCTCAATCCCACCACAAGTGAGCCTTTCATAAAACACCTTGAATACTGCACTTTAAGTGCCATTTGTGATGGTTACGTCTCAAAGTGACAAAGGTGGTCCCGTTTGTCTTGCATATTTGGACATTTAAATGATCCTAGCCTTTTGATTTATTTCTTTATAACCTAATTTTTTCACGGGCTCTTTTACATTCTTTTTTATGCCTATACGGAAGGAAAATCAAAAGGAGAATACACTATTGCAAGTGAATGATGATGATACAGAAATAGAAGAACTTATATCAACGAAGATGATGATATTAATGATTCACTTAAAGATAATATTAGTAGTGATGCGATAAGAAATTTCTGAATTGTCTCTACTTCTAGTAATATATTGTAATTTTGTTACGTGTGAACCTACTACATTCTATTTTATATTTGTTTGCAAGTTAGACTTTAATTTTTTAAATTAGTTTTATTATGGATATTTTAAGATGGTTTATAATTTTTTATGAGCATATTTTTGTATTCTTTTCTATTATTTTATTGTTCTTTTGTTATGCTTACGCTTCATAGCGCCTCAAGAGTTACACATTGTCACGGTACTCGATTAAGCTTTTTTAAACATTGGAGAGGAGAAATTAGAGATGGCAATGGGCCCGGCTGGGCCCGTGGAACAATCGGTCCGGCTCGGCCCTTAATACAGGCAGAGCTGAGGCTCGGCCCGTCTCCAAAAAAGATGGTCCGGACAACGGGTCGATCCACGGGCCAGTCCGTGGACCGGCCCGTGGTCCGCGATCCACAGGCCGGTCTGTAGACCCACGTGAAATCTATTTTTTTTAACTTAAAAACAACAAATAATAAGAAATAAGTGAAGAAAAAATTTTAAATTCAAACCCTCCTCCTTTTTCCAGGCTTGGGACCGGATACTATTAGCGTAGGCAGAATTAAAATTGTACACGAACAAGTTGTTACGTATACAATTTTTTGTAAAGTTAAATATCAAAACTTACAAGTTAAAATGAATAAAAATAGAATGAATTTATACAAAATAATAAATATACTTACATTTTACTTACTACGTATTCAGTTTGTCCATCTCTTCGGCCAATATCATGTTTACTTTATCTTGGATTCAATGTTCTGCATCCTCCCAATCTTTCAAACACATTAAACTATCTAATATATCTGGTTTAAGTCTTGACCTCAAATCATTAAGAATCCTACCACCTGTACTAAAAGCAGACTCAGATGCTACAATTGATACTGGAGGTGTTAGTAGACCACGTGCTATAATAGAAACAATTGGGTATTGGCGCTCGTTTTGTCTCCACCACCTAAGTGTATCAAAATTATTCCTCTCCTCTTCATCTAACAAATTAAGCATGTCGTGACCAAAATAACTAGCTAACTCTAATGGTATATCTCTAATATTAGTTTCAACATTTGTGGCATGGGAAAGCAAAGAAGAAGAAGAAGAAGAAGAACTAGGATTTTGAGTTCCCTTATAAATAAGGAAAATCCAATAATCATTAGGATTAGGGTTATTTGAAGAAGAAGAAGAAGGGTTTGGCGCAGGAGGTCTTCTAACGTTCCTACCAGTTTTTTCCGCATAAATTACCGTAACTTAATGGATTACCGTAACTCAAATTATTAGAAATTTCGGAAATAGTATGTTTAGTACCTTGTAAATTTACTCTAGGGTCCATAATTGACACTAACGGGAACAACATAGGCAAGTCTTCCCAATATTTTCTAAACTTCATTTCCATTGTTTCAACAATATCAAAAAAAATTGCATACGTTTTATATCTATTAAAATTATTTGCAATAAAATAAAAATGATTTAAAACTAATGGACTAGTAGGGTAGTATACACCACCACATGCATTTGTAGCGTCGTAAAATACTTATAAAAATTTTCGAACATGAAATGCAATTTGCCAATCATGTGGTTGCAAATCGTATTGTAGACCGTGTGAATGTCAGCCATTATAATAACCAGTTGCAAAATGTTCATATCCTTCACATGATTCAAGCATTAAATAAGTAGAGTTCCACCTATTACGTATATCTGTACATATAGTTTTAGTTGGAAGAGAATTTTCTACGCATAATTCATCAAATACTTGTTTTTTAGAAGGTGAAACAGTAATATAGTTCAAGGCATACATAATTTTTTCTAATTGTGGGCCTATATATTTTAAACCATCTTGGACAATTAAATTAAAAATATGGCATACACATCTAACATGAAATAAAATTCTACCGAAATCCGGTTGTAATTCCTCAATTAATTTTTCTATTACAATATTATTAGGCGGAGTATTGTCAAACGTCATACTGCGAATTCTAGATTCGCAATTAAATTCTTTAATAATTGCAATTAAATAATTAAAAATTTGTAGGCCATTATGAGGGTAGTCAATTACTTTAAAAGCAATTATTCTTTTATGCATAATCCATAGTTTATCAATATAATGTAAAGTAGCTGCAATATATCCTTTATGATTTAGACCAGACCATAAGTCCGAAGTGAATGATACAACACCAGCATATTTACTTAAATCATTTTTTATATTTTGTTTTCTTTTATTATATGCAGCAACAGTATCAGAACGAAAAGTGTTTCTAGCAAAGGGTAAATACCTTGGTTGAAGATACATTTGTACAAATCGTGTGAAATTAGAGCTTTCCACTATGCTAAGCAGGAACTCACCACTAGCCACCAACTGACACATGCCTTCTCGACGCATAGACTCTTGTGAATAAACCCAATTGTTAAGATTGGGAGAAGAACTAGTAGATCCACCCGGAGATCCGAAATGTAGTTGTGCTTAGTTGGTATCAACCCCTCCGTGCTTTTGCATACACTTCGGAAAATGTCGGCTAAGATGGCTCGTTCCACCACCCTTTTGCCATGCAAACTGTTGCTTACAATATTTACAAACTGCCTTGAAAATTGGTTGCCCATTTGCAGATGCACCGGTCTGCACTCTATTGAAATGATCCCAGCACCGAGCCTTTTGTTTTGTGGCTCTTCGTTTAGTAGTCGATTGAGTAGTGTTGGTCGTTTCTAACTCTTCGTCAATATCATCTAAATCAAAAATTGGAGCAGTGTTCCCAACTCCAAAATCATCACCAAATTCTGGAATCAAAACATTATTTAAACCACTAAAATCATCTTGAATTTGGTTTTCGACAGACTCGGCACTTCCTTGAAAATTATATTGATCCATGAATTTGGTTGTAGATAATAGAAATGTAGAAGACTAGAAGTACAAAAAATAAATATGGAAATTGGAATGTAGGGATGTAGAAGATAAGAAGAATAAGATTATAAATCTAGAAATTATATAAATTGCACAATATATGAATATAATTTTTTTGGATAATGGAAGTATGAATGTAAGATTGTAATTTGAGAGATTTGTGAAGAGAATAGAGTTAATTTATGGGATATTTATAGGGAAAAAAATAGCCGTTTGAAAAAAAAAATAATAATAATAAATTGGGGACCAAATTGCAAACGGTCATATGCAACGGTCATAAATATGACCGTTTGAAATTGTAACAATTGGTCCCCATCTTTTGCTGGGGACCAATTTTGGTCCCTGCCCTTGTGGACCACGGACTGGGCCTGGTCCGTGAAAAATTTTAAGGCCCGGGCCCGTATATTTGCGGACCGGGCGGCCCGGTCCGTTTGCCATCTCTAGGAGAAATGTAGCAAATTTGCTTGCTAACACAGGGTATAAAGAGCAGGCCAAAGGCTCAACTTCTATATCTGAAAGGAGAAATCCTAGGCTTATTAAATTGGATTAATGTTGTAGCGATCGAAAAAAAAAGTTCGTCATTTAATTGCATGTTAATAAAAATTTTAATTTTCGGCGCCGGTAACTTCCTAGTACGATTTGAAATATTTTAGTTGCATTAAATGTGTTTGCCTTAAAATTTTATTTGACGAATATAAAATATTAAATATTAAATATCATCGAGCTTCGTTAAATTTTCTTATATCAGATATTTTTTTTCCTCGAGTTAATTCTTGGATAATTTTAGGCCATCTGTTCAAACTTGGAATCAAGTAAATTAAAATTTAAACATTTTCTCGGCCCAATTTCACTTTATTTATTTACCTTAGTTTTGGTCAATTTCAGTCCATTTATTCACCTTAGTTTCAACCCAATTTCAGTCCAATTACGCACCCGTATTTATCCCAAAACCAGCCCACCTTGCAGCAAGAAAAACACCCAAACAACCATTTCTTCCCTGCCAGAAAAACACCTCCAAACAGGCCCTAAAACCTAGCAAAAAACTGCCCCATGTTTACCATTTTATCAGCCCACTATCTCCACTTCCAATTCAGCCAAGTACCCATTTCACGTGAAGGAAAAACTGCCCCCATATCCCCATGCTAATCCCCATTTTTCCACCACTCAACCCACTCCAATCCCAGCCAAACTAACCCCCCATTTTCCCTGAACAAACTGCCCAGAAATACCTAGTTTGGCTCCCCTCCCCCCTTAAGCCGTTTTCTCCTTTTATTTTTCAATCCCACACTTCATTTTTTTTTTTTGCACTTTTACCTCTAGATTTTCAGCCCCTTAAATCCCTTTAATTTACCTCATTTCAATCACCAAAAAATACTCCAGCAGATTAACTTTTCTCTCAGTGTTTTGGGCCCACAGTAATAACCACCAGTTAACATATTTTTTTGTTCCACCAATTTTCCTTCTTCCCTCATTGTCTTCGGTCTTAAATTCCAGCAAGAAGATCCACTTTCCCTCATTATTTCTACCTCATTTTACTGTCCATTTAGGACCATAAATTCTAGCAACTTGGTCCATTTTTCCTTCATCATCTTTCCCTTACACTGCTGTTTTTTTCGGCCCCCAAAAATTCCAGCAATCTGGTTCTATTTTCCTCACCATTTTCGGCCAATATATTCCTTCCATTTTCCAGCTTTTATACTACACACTACATAACACAGATTTTGGTAAAACAACAAGGCAAGTCCAGAGTTTATTTGAGGATAGGGTAACCATTTCAACTCAACAATACTTCTAAAATTGCAAAGTAGTTTTTATACTACTTAAGCTATGTTTTACAAATTTTACGTAGGAAAATTAATACGTAAAATGAATGCAATGTTAAATGAAGGAACATTATGGTAGTTATTTGAAGGTAATCACTTATGATTTTATGTGGTGCCAGCTTGCCATGTTAAATGAAGGAACGTTATGATAGTGATTTGAAGGTAATCACTTATGAATTTGTGTGGTGCCGGCTACAGAATTATGTTGTTCCTTATATATGTTTAAATATTTGGCATGTTGCATTTATGATTTCGGATGTTTTCCTCATTCTAAATTCTTGGCTTTCTAGTTAATGACATCAATCTGAAAACAAGAATCTGAAGAGCTCAAAAATTTAGTAGCTTTAAACACCCCGAATGTGATATCTTCATCGTTCAACATCAACTTTAGATGTCCCTTTTGCACATTAATTAATGCCTGACCAGTAGCCAAGAAAGGTCGACCCAAAATAAGTGGTACTTCCCTGTCTTCACACATATCTAGAATAATGAAATCAACATGGAATATGAATTTGTCCACTTTCACTAATATGTCTTCAACGATCCATCTTTGATGTTTGACGGACCTATCTGCAAGCTGCAATGATACTTTTGTTGGCTTTGCTTCTCCCAAACTGAGCTACTTAAAAATAGAATAAGGCATTAAATTCACACTAACACCCAAATCACATAAAGCTTTGTCAAAAAATAAACTACCAATAGTGCAAGGAATAGTAAAACTCCCTGGATCTTTTAGTTTTGGAGGTAGCTTGTTTTGCAATATAGCACTGCATTACTCGATAAGCATGAATGTTTCGTGCTCTTCTAACTTCGTTTTGTTTGCAAGAATTTCCTTCATAAATTTTGCATGGCTTGGCATTTGAACTAAAGCGTCAGCAAAAGGTATATTGATATGGAGTTTCTTAAATACATCGAGGAATTTCTTGAATTACTGCTCATATTTTCGCAGCCTTTGAGGAAATGGAATTGGAGGATGTAAGCCGGTGGTAGAATATAATCTGGTGGAGAGTCCCATCTTTCTTGTGCAACTTCTGTATTTGATTTATTTTCTCTCTCTTTGATGGACAGTTTCCTTTTCAACACCTTGTCTCTTTACATGAATTTCTGGCAATTCAACTCCGCTTCTCGTGGTAATTACATTTACTTGCTCTTTTGGATTGACCTCAGCATTGCTTGGCCAAGTGCCCGGTTGTCTCTCAGTTAATAGTTTAGCCAATTACCCAATCTAATTTTCTATATTCTTTACTGTGAAATCTTGTCTCTTCTGCAGTTCCTTAAGTCCCATCTCCATTCGTTCTGACAAATTTAGTGACTGTCTCTTCTAATCCTCATTCTCTTTCTTGGGTTTTTTCAGATTTTGAATATTTTGAGTATTGCCATAGGACAAGTTTGGATGATTTCTCCATCTATGATTGTAGGTCCGTGAGTATGGATTATTCTGTTGTCGCCGAAAGTTCTGAGCATATGCAACTTGTTCAGGTGATGACAATTCAACATTAGTAAGAGGGCATTCTGATGATTGATGGTTTGCCCCGCATGTTACACAGATTCGTGGGGTCATCTGAACCATATTAGCTTAGTGCGAATATTTCATTGCTTCCATCTGCTTTGCCAATGCATCGATTTTTGCCAGTACAAGCGAATTAGTGTCTACCTCATGCATCACTTTTGCTTTCTTCTGCAATCTTCTTTCTGGCCACATAATGAACTGTTCACTCATGGTTTCATATAGATCGTAAAGGTCACCGACGGATCTATTTTGGATAGAGCCACCTGCTGCAGAATCTACTAGAACGACTGGTTGGAGCTAGTTCAGAGTAGAAATAATGATTCTGAGCTGCTAAAGGAAAACCAAGACTTGGACACTTTCTGAGCAGTTGCTTGAATCTTTCCCATACCTCGTGAAAATTTTCCAACTCAGATTGTTGGAAATTGGAAATTTCATACTTCAGTCTGTTTACTCTGGCTTGAGTAGTGATGCTCCCAAGCGGTAGATAATCTAGCCATTCTCTAGCTTTATCCTTCAATGTGTGTGGGAAGAGCCTCATCTTCACTGCCTCTTCATTAACACCGTGGTATTTGAAATTTTCATAGTATTCATCGAAGCGAAAAATATGGTAATGAGGATTTTCATCTGTCATCCCATAGAACGGCAAATTGTTTGAGAACAAATTCATCACATCTTGCCTGAACTGGAAGTTATCGTGTCCATAAGGCGGATAGACTATGCTGGGCCGATTCTCAACAATCGGTGGTATAATATACTCACCTATAAGAATATCTCATTCATTAACTTCAACTGGTCGAGCTATTGGTGCTTGATTATGTATCATATTTGCATGTAATTGATCATGTACTTGGTGGTCTGCCATTGTGTCTTTTTACTGTCTTTTCTTTTTTCGTTTTTCACGTTGTCGTTGGTGAAAGCTCCGTTCAATTTCTGGATCTAAATCAAATAGATGAAGATCTTTTGTACGGGGCATACACACTTAACACCTGAAAATTTAGAAAATAAATAAAATTCAGCAGTATCACAAAAAATTGAAAATAAAAATAAGCATAAAAACAAAAATAAAAGAAAAATAAATAATACTAAAAAAATTGTTAAAACTAAATTATCAATTAATGTAGTAATTAATAAAATTAGTCCCCAGCAACGGCAGCAAAAACTTGTTGTGGTGATTCAATCCCGCAAGTGGACAGATCGATAACAAGTAATAAAGTAATGTGTAGAGTGTCGAACCCACGAGGACCACATATTAAATTAACCTATTAACTTATAACTTAAATTTTAATAATAAAAAGAAATGCAGATTTTTTTGAGCTTGTGATTCTAAAACTATTTTAATTAAATCTAAATTATCAAACAATTAAAGTAAATTTATGAGAACGAATTCAAATTATACCAACACGAGGATTTGCGAATCCACTTACACGTTCTTTAATCAATTATCCGTTTAATCGCTTTAGTTTATAATTACCTTGGATTGAAAATCGGTAATCCTAAAATAATCAAAAGACTTTCTCGATGGTCAATCCATTCTATACGATATGCAAACCTAATTATCTCTATCTTAAGCTTAGAACATAAATATATGCATTAAAATCTCAAGAACACCTAAATAGATTTCACAAAGCATAATAGTAATCTCTATCTATTATTGGACCCTATGTTATTCAATACCACGTGTTTAATCTATATTGAATCTCTCGAATTCAATATAGATTACAATATATTCTAATGGTGATCAGACATTAAAATAATAGAAATAATGAATAAAGAATAATCAACCCAAAAGCAATTAATTACTAAAACGGAAAAACTTCTAATTAATTAAATGAATGAGGTTTCATTGTTCATCCTAGAAATAAGTAAATTAGTCGGACATGATTTCGTTAATTAACGAAAAAATTGTATCAATCATGTTCCGGCGAAAGAAAAAGAAGAAAGAATAAATAAAACCCGTGACTCTGGCTGAAGAATCTTCAATCCCATGCCTTGATATTCGATTCTCTTCATGTATCTTGTTCCCCCAAATTCCTCTCCCTTGTTTCTGGCTTTTATACTTCTCTCCAAACTCCAAGACGTGAATTAGGTAGTAGTATTGTCTTAGACCTGGTAGAGTTTTATTTCCACCAGGAAACTACTAAATTGCTGACCGTTATGACCTTGCGATCGTATGGTTCAGAACCTTGCGATCGTATGGTTCATTTGATTAAGGTTATGCAGAAATTTTGGATGCCTTGCGATCGTGAAAAAGTATAACCATGCGATCGCATGGTTATCTTGGACGCATTCTTGATTTTCTTCCTTTAATATTTGCATGTCAAGTCCTTCAAGTCTCTTTATCTTTGCAATTAAGTCTTCTTTTCTTCTATTTGCTCTCTTTTAATCTTTTCGTCAGATTGACACTTGATTTTGATTAATTCCTAAAATAATAAGGAAACAACACACTATTAAACCAAAATTAAATTAAATTATTCATAATTTTTCTTTTTTGTGAGCTCAGATAAGTACAAAATTGTACTTATCAAATATCCCCAAACTTGAACGTTTATTCGTCCTCAAATAAACTAGCTAAAAACAATCATGCACATACTGATAAAAATAATAAAAATAGTCATAATATAAATAACTTGCCGTTCTTACTTCAGCTTTTGCAATAACTTATAATTAATGACGAGTATCCAGGTATTTACTATTGCAAACATGATTTTACTTAAACCATACTTGAGAAGTATGTGAGAGCAGTTAGTCTGATCCACTTAATTTCTATGGTGGTGATAGCCCAACCATTTGGTTAACTTTTCTTTTCCTTCTCGTATGGTATACTTTCCCCCAAAATGATATTTTCTTTCAATTCCCGAGATTTTTGATCTACGATTATCATTTACTTATTCTTTTCTTGCTCGAGGCTGGTTGAGAAAACTAGTAATCGTGACGACCTAGGTTTATGAAGATTCTCCAATTTATGAGCACTGTTGAATAGAAAGTTTCTACTAAGTAAGTTAAACACATTAGTTATTTAATCCCCATGTTTACTTTGCAAAGATTTTTTTTTAAATCTTATGTGCAAAACTCAATCCCTTAAGGTTTCTAGATTACTCATGTAACGAGCTTTAGGTCGATGACTCTCAAGTCTTTTGAACTTTAGGGCATCGGGTTTTGAGACACCCCTACGGACCTTTTCACTCGAGTAAAAAAGGCTACGAAAAGAGTTATAAGATATTAATAGTGTGCGAGACTCAGTCCATTAAGCTTTCTAAATGACCCATGTAACGAGCTTTAGGTCGATGACTTTATCACTCGAGTAAAAAAAGCTACGAAAAGAGTTATAATACAATAATGGTATTTTCTTTGCATGCAATAAGTTCATGCGTGAGGATTAGATTCCTAACATTCGGTCATTAATTAGTTTCCTCTAACTAGTCTAAAGTGCTCCACACAATTTTTCAACACACATAGAATCAATCATAACCTAGATAGCCACTAGGTTCAAAAAAATGTATCCTATTGTTTTCAACTTTAGTACACCAACATAGTTAAAAATCATCGACACAACACGATATCAGACATGGTTAAGTAACCCCACATTTAAACAAAGTAATGATCTGTCCACAAGTCATGATTAAAGTTAAATTAAAGAAAAAATTTTCATATTAGCCAGCATAGCTATTCATATCATATAAACACGCAAACAATCACTAATAATTAAAATTTTCTTTTTCTTTTCACATTTTTTTTCACGACAAAATATTAACAATCAATATCAAGTATCATCATCAGATCAAACATTTTAACAATCAATATCAAGTATCATCATCAGATCAAACATTTTTCCACTACCCCCAAACTTAAAATATACATTGTCCCCAATGTAAAAATTCAAAAGAAATACAAAGGTCAGAGACTTCCTGGAGGTAGATCAGATGGTGTTGAAAGAAGAGGTGTTGTAGGATCAACTGGTAGATCAATCTGTATAGATTGGTCGGTAAATCTCTGCTTGAATGTCATCCAACTAGCTTGCAAATTATAACCTTGAAAAAAGAAAAAGAAATTATTAAAATATATTTTTATATTTACTTTTTTATTATTTTTTTCTGGTTGTCCTTGCGATCGCAAGGACATAGAGTCTTTAGATCGTAAGTACATGAAAATCTGTGTAGAAAGTATTCTGCCACGACCATGCGATCGCATGGAACAAAATTGCTAAACCCGAATATTTTTTTTTATTAAATAACAGAATGACGATGATCATAGCCTCATTACCTAAGAATTGAAAGTCTACTTTAAAAATTCTAAAAGCCTAAAACTTGCAAAATGTCACTTGAAATCATAGAACTAAACTATACGAAAATTTAAGTAAAAGGGTAGAAAGATGGGTTTCCTCCCATTAAGCACTTTTTTTTTTTTTTTAAAGTCATTAGCTTGACTTTGTCGTGGTGATCGCTCAAGACACTTTGAATAGATCTTTGGAAGACTTGATTTACCTGGCTCGATTGTCTTTACACCAATTTTTGTTCACCTTTCAGAGTTTGATTTTTTCCTTATCATATTGATAGGACTCTATTTCGCCACCCTGCTCGAACTCAACTATGAAGATTACAGCTTCCTCATCAGCTTTGATCATAGAAGACTGATGAAACTTCCCATTCTCCACATACTCTTCTTCACTAATTGGTTCATCCTGATGTTGGGTGACAGCTCTATCATCAAAATTCTTGGCTTTCTAGTTAATGACATCAATTTGGAAAGAAGAATCTGAAGAGCTCGGAAATTTAGTTGCTTTAAACACCTCGAATATGATATTTTCATCGTTCAACCTCAGCTTTAGATGTCCCTTTTGCACATCAATCAATGCCCGACCAGTAGCCAAGAAAGGTCAACCCAAAAGAAGCGGTACATCCCTGTCTTCACACATATCCAGAATAATGAAATCAGCAGGGAATATGAATTTGTCCACTTTCACTAATATGTCTTCAACAATCCCTCTTAGATGTTTGATAGACCTATCTACAAGCTGCAATGATACTGTTGTTGGCTTTGCTTCTCCCAAACCGAGTTGTTTAAAAATAGAATAAGGCATTAAATTCACACTAGCACCAAAATCACATAGAACTTTGTCAAAAAATAAACTACCAATAGTGCAAGGAATTGAAAAACTCCCTACCAATAGTGAAAGGAATAGTAAAACTTCCTAGATCTTTTAATTTCGGAGGTAGCTTGTTTTGCAATATAGCACTGTATTCCTCTGTAAGCATGACTGTTTCATGCTCTTCTATCTTCTTTTTGTTTGCAAGAATTTCCATCATAAATTTTGCATAGCTTGGCATTTGAGCTAAAGCATCGGCAAAATGTATGTTGATATAGAGTTTCTTGAATACATCGAGAAATTTTTTGAATTGCTGGTCTAGTTTATGTTTTCGCAGCCTTTGAGAAAATGGAATTAAGAGACGTAAGCCGGTGGTGGAATATAATCTGGTGGAGAGTCCCATCTTTCTTGTGCAATTTCTACATTTGATTTATTTTCTCTCTCTTTACTGGACACAGTTTCCTTTTCAACACCTGGTCTCTTTACATGAATTTCTAGCAATTGCCCAATTTGATTTTCTATATTCTTTATTGCATTTACTTGCTCTTTTGAATTGACCCTGATATTGCTTAGCCAAGTGCACGGTTGTCTCTCGGTTAATAGTTTAGCCAATTGTCCAATCAGATTTTCAATATTCTTTATTGCGACATCTTGTTTCTTTTGCACTTCCTTGAGTCCTATCTTCATTCGTTCTGACAATTTAAGAACTGTCTCTTCTAATCCTCATTCTCTTTCTTGGGTTCTTCCCTGATTTGGCGGATTTTGAATATTTTGAGTATTTCCATATGAGAAGTTTGGATGATTTCTCCATCCAGGATTGTAGGTTTGTGAGTATGGATTATTCTGTTGTCGCTGAAAGTTCTGAGCATATGCAACTTGTTCAGGTGACGACAATTCAACTGTGGTTAGAGGGCATTCTGATGATTGATGGTTTGCCCCGCATGTTACACAGATTGGTGGGGTCATCTGAACCATATTAGCTGAGTGAGAATATTTTATTGCTTCCATCTGTTTTGCCAATGCATCGATTTTTGCCAGTACAAGCGAATTGGTGTCTACCTCATGCATCACTGTTGCTTTCTTCTGCAATCCTATTTCTGGCCACATAATGAACTGTTTACTTATGGTTTCATATAGATCGTAAAGGTCACCGGTGGATCTATTTTAGATAGAGCCATCTACTGCAGAATCTACTGAAGAATGACTGGTTGGAGCTAGTCCAGAGTAGAAATAATGATTCTGAGCTGCTAAAGGAAAACAATGACTTGGACACTTTCTGAGCAGTTGTTTGAACCTTTCCCATGCCTCGTGAAAATTTTCCAACTCAAATAGTTGGAAATTGGAAATTTTATACTTCAGTATGTTTACTCTGGCTAGAGGAAAATATTTCAGTGTGATTTTCTAGATCAGATTTGCCCAAGTAGTGATGCTCCCAGGTGGTAAAGAATCTAGCCATTCTCTAGCTTTATCCTTTAATGTGTGTGGGAAGAGTCTTATCTTCACCGCCTCTTCATTAACACCATGGTTTTTGAAATATCCATAGTATTGATCGAAGCGAGAAATATGGTAATGACGATTTTCATCTGTCATCCCATAAAATCACAGATTGTTTGAAAACAAATTCATCACATCTAGCCTCAACAGGAAGTTATCATGTCCATAAGGCGGATAGACTATGTTGGACCGATTCTCAACAATCGGTGGTATCATATACTCACCCATAAGAATATCTCGTCCATTAACTTCAATTGGTCGAGCTATTGGTGCTTGATTATGTATCACATTTGCAGGTAATTGATCATGTACTTGGTGGATGCTATTGTGTCTTTTTACTTCTCGTTTTTCACGTTGTCGTTGGTGAAAGCTCCGTTCAATTTATGAGTCTAAATCAAATAAATCAAGATCTTTTGTACTGGGCATACATGCTTAACACTTGAAAATTTAGAAAATAGATAAAATTCAGCAGTATCACGAAAAATTGAAAATAAAAATAAACATAAAAATAAAAATAAAAGAAAAATAAATAATACTAAAAAAAATTGTCAAAACTAAATTATCAATTAATGTAGTAATTAATAAAATTAGTCTCCAGCAACAGCGCCAAAAACTTGTTGTGGTGTTTCAATCCCGCAAGTGGACAAATCATTAACAGGTAATAAAGTGATGTGTAGAGTATCGAACCCACGAGGACTAAATATTAATTTAACCTATTAACTTATAACTTAAATTTTAACAATAAAAAGAAACACAGATTTGTTTGAGTTTGTGATTCTAAAACTAATTTAATTATATCTAAATTATCAAACAATTAAAGTAAATTTATGAGAACGAATTCAAATTATACCAACACTAGGATTTGCGAATCCACCTACACGTTCTCTAATCAATTATCCGTTTAATCGCTTTAGCTTATAATTACCTTGGATTAAAAATTGTTGATCCTAAAATAATCAAAAGTCTCGCTCGATGGTCAATCAATTCTATACGATATGCGAACCTAATTATCTCTAATTAAGTTTCGAACATATACATATAACCCGAGGGATTTAATTAATTAAGTTTTAAAATTTAGGAACTTAATGTGCAATATAACCTAAATCTCCAAAATTGCATGGAAAGCGCCTAAGTCCATCTAATTTTGAACTGAACGTCCTGTTTTCTAATTCAGACAAAAACCCTAGCCCAATTTCGTCGTCGCCGCTTCTTAGTCCCAACAAAGGCGGCGTAGCCCGATCGCCGGCACCGGCACTGGCACTGTCAATATACAGAAGACGCAGTTCTGCCGCTACTACCAACTTTTTTTTTGTTGTTTAGTTCTTCAAATCCAATCCAACAACACCAAAAGGGATCAATCATGCTCAAAAATGCAATACACATACAATTCAAGGATATTCAGTAAGGGGAAAAATTCAAATACATATGTTCAAAAATCATAATTTCAGCCATGGAAATATATATACAAGTTATATACATATATGTATATGCATATACACCATACTGTCTCCAAATCAATTTCGACAGGAAAAAAACATATGAATCTTTCTCGGCAGAAAAATATTAGAGCAAAGAAGAAGAAAACAACATATATTAACCCACTTTCTATTTGTACATATGTATTTGCAAGGAAGAAGACATGCATATAAGTGGATTCGTGCAGAATAAAGAGATAAGGCTAGATCTGACATACACATTTTTCTTCATGTGTACAGTTTGAGCATTTAATAAATTGACTAAAACAATTATCATAATGATAATTCAACCTGATATTGGCTCTAATACCAATCGTTAGAAATAAAATCTCTAGTCTTTAATTATATACACATAATTAAATAATCCATATATCATGCCAAATTATCAAGTACAATTAATTCAGAAGAGTACTTATCTCTATTGGTGTTGAAATCGAGATGGTTGGATCTTCTACAGTATTATCACCTCAATAATGCTCAATGAAATCTCTGTCTATAATGGTATAGAAGAGAAGAGCAACATTTTTTGATTGACCTATGGACCATAACCCTTATTTATAATATTATATGTACCCTAGTCTAATTATAAGTCAATCAATCCTAATTGGACTAGGAACCAGTCTCTACACATTACAAAGCCCGTACTCAGTTTAGATGTCTCTAGAGCCTAATCAACAAGTCACTTAAAAGCCCTATAAATTAGATAGCCCATATAATTGTAATTTAATATGTAACCCATTATAGAGATAAATAATCAAACATTGAAATGCTATACTATGGTCATAAACAGTTCTACTTGCAATTTGATTATATAGAACTAAGGATTTTCTCGGTAATCCATCTACATGTTATGATTCGACGGTATGGAATTTTAGTAGAATACTTGAATCTTGATATTTTATCGATCGGGTTGAACTAATGACTATACCCACTTCTTTCATTTTCCCACTCTATAGATTAAGTAGCGCTGTGAGGATGGTGACAATTTGAATGGAAATGCAGTGTCATTGAGGGGACGGTCGAAGTCCATTTCATAAACGAATTTAAGGTTCTATATATGATTAAAATTAATGTAATAGACTTGATGATATGCTAGAATTTTCATTACCTTTATTATGGAATTGGTTTACAAGTTTTATGGTTAAACAAATGTATAGTATGCTATATTGGACTTTGAAACTATCCCGACCCCATTAGGGTCAGTATGATATCAATTAAAATTTTGTTAATAAGCTGAAATCAAAGTCAATAATTAATTTCATCTACACATATCATGGGACCTACAACTATTTACAACTTTTCAACCCTACATTTCATCAACTTTTATCAACTTTTCAAAAAAATATGATTTTAATAAAAATTAAACACACTCTTAATATTACACAATTTTTTTATGTTTGAAGTTGTGTAGACAATTTTATGGTTGTGTTATATGTTGGTTGATAACACGTACGTTTAAGTTCAGTAGACAAAGTACAAAAAACGTGGGGTGGGGGGTGGCGAACCGAAGTGGTTTTAAAATTGGTCTCGGAGGCCAGTATCAGCGGCCGCAGATTGGAGCTAAGAGTTTTTAAACTCTATGTTGCATTTCTCGTGGCGACGAGACACTGTCTCGCTTCCCATCCATCAAATCCCTTGTTTTAAACTTCATTTTTATTCAGCACACATTAGATAAATATCCTATCATAAGTATTTCATTACTATACTCTTCAAAAAGAAAAAAAAAAAGAATAGGTCCCATATTTTATTAAGGCCCGACTCGTAGAAAATGTTTTCCTTGTTTACTTATGGTAAGTTTTGAAAGCTATGAACTCAAGCGACATTGTGAGCTGGTAAAACTCGGGGCATCACATACATATCACATGAACTTTCCACCCACATTAAATAGGTGGAATTTCTTGGTGCCTACCAATATAACGGGATGCTTTTAATTGAACAAAGTTAGATTATTATATATCATGAATTTTCTTTAGCTTTTTAACCGTCCCTTTAAATATCATTTTTGGCGTTAGAAAGAAACAATCGACCTAAATAATGAAGATATATACTTATATACAGAGATGGTAAAAATGGGTCGGCCCAGTAGGCTAGTCTAGATAACCCGGACTCTAGGCTAGCTTGACCCAATAAAAAGTTTGCCAAATAAAAACTGGGCCAATAGGGCTGAAGCAGGGCTGACCCAATTATTTTGGGCTGGCATGGTAAAATTTCTTGGCCAAAGTCTCCACATCCCCACTCCCCTCTCTTGCTCTCATTTTGCCAACATTAAATCTTCCCCTTGTTTGACGCCTAGTTTCGCGACTAACCTAGTTATCACGAAACCAGGAAGTTAGTTTCGCATCATGTCTTCAAACCATTGCTCTGGAGGAAGATGAAGATGGTGGAGTTTCACTTTTTTTTAGTTTTGTATATATATATAATTATTTAAAAAAATTAGAATTTTAAGTTGGACTTGCCCAGTAGCCATGTGGCTCAAAATCGGGCTACGTTGGCCCAGTAAATACTGGTCGTGTAAAATCGAGTTAGGGCTAGCCCAACCAAATTTTTTTTGTATGGCTCGTCTATTTTAGGGCTGGGCCAGCCTGTCCTGCCCATTTGCCACCTCTACTTATATATCTCCAAAATATAGTTATTGCAACGTCCACTATCTTCAACTGTCTGGAAGAGAACTTCAAATATTTGTCGTTGAATATTCGAATATGGTTGCTCCCGCAATTTATACTGCTATTACTAAAGTTGTGCAAATATTTCTTCATTTCTTTAAAAAAAAAAGTAAAAAAGGAATTTAAAATTAATTCATGAGATCCAAACAATTCATAAAGCAATGGGTGAAATAATTGAATAATGATATTCATAGTCGCTCACTACCGGTAGTCATCTTACGTGGCATTATTCAATTTGATGAATTATTTACTCCAATTGAGTAATATATTTATAACCATTAATTATGAATAATTCATTCAATTGAGTAATGTCACGTAAGATGATTACCGACAGTGAGCGACTATGAATAGTATTACTCGAAATAATTAATCAATTATTTCATTTCTCAATTTTAAATTTTTTTTTTTGTTTTTAGAATTTCATTGTTAATTAAAGGATAAAAACTTACAATTCATAAAACTAAATGCCTAGAGCCTATTATGTCTATGATCAAAATCAAGAGAAAGACGCCCCCACAGGCTTGGCGCAATGGTAAAGCAGTAAGGTTCTCTACGGAGTATCGAATGTTCGAATCCCCGCAGCAGCTGGAAGGAAACATTTTAAAAAATAAATAAAAAATGTTGGAAGGCAGTCCACAGGGATGAGAACCGTTGAATGTCTGGCCAAAATGTGTATAACCTGTGACCTCATCCGAATTTACCTGGGTGGCGAACCAAAGAGGAAAGCTGCCACTCCTCAGGATTAGTTAAGTGAAGCTTGGATACCTGAGTCATAAAAAAATAAAATCAGGAGAAAGACAAAACTGCAAAATAGCTACCAAATTAGACTAAGTACATGTTTGCTACAGTTTAAAATAAATTCTTTTTTTCCTCACATTCATTTTTAACCACAAATTTTACGTGACTCACAACTTTTATCAACTTTTTACGCATATTTCATATTTTTTAATCAAAATTTATTCAAAAATTACTTTTAAACTCCACCAAACAAGCACTAACTATATAAGGAATAACTAATAACAAAATTTAATGAAATAGAGTCTAATACAATACTAGGTTGAAAATACACTACAAATTGAAAATGGTCATTGTTTAGTCTCTTTTAGTGCATTTTAACAAAAACGCCCTCAATGATTAAAAAAAAAAAAAGTTTCCTTTTTTGTTCTCTCTCTTATTTACAATTTTCCTTTTTTTTTTTATTTACCTCCAGTATCTCTCTCTGTAAATTTATCTATCATCTTGTTTCTAAACTCTCTCCCTTCCACTTTCTTAAGCTACTTCATTGATATTTCGCCCCATAGTTTCAATGACAGTCACCTTGCTCGTTTGTTTTTTAAATTTGCGAACTAAAAACGTCTCAAAGCAAGAAAGTTTTTGGAGGCACACGTGTCACTTGAGTAAGACTCGCGCCTAAGTACTAAGGCATGAGCTTTTTCATTCTTCAGATTTATTTACTTTGTTTTAAGTGTGGACGCACAAAACATTAAAAATTTGATTGACCCATATTAGAAGTAGTCTATTGCCCCACTAGCTATTACTAAATCATTACAAATATGTGTTTTCTGATTAACCAACATTAATAATTTTTGTTCTTATAGACCCACTTTGATAAAAGTGCACTCAACCAACTAAAGTAATAGTTATTTTTTTATTACTTTATATATATTTCTTTTGGATTGCTTATACACTTTAAATTATTCAATTATGACTTTGAAGATAGTTTATGATTTATTATGAGTTTATTTTTCTTTCGAATAATTTTTTGACCTTTTTTTTAGGTTAAGGTGTAGCTTACGCATCAAAACACCTCGAGATGTTCCTTGAGTTCTCGCACAAAAACCTTACATCTAGTTCATGTGAGAAGTTACGGAGTTTGCCTTACATCTAGTTCTCGCACAAAATCCACTATATTTCTATGTGACTTTCATCCTAACTAAGAGCATTAATGATCAATAAAAAAAATTACAGTTTACGCAAAGTCAAAGAGTATATCTCTATCTCATATGTAAATTCGTGTTTTCCATAGTAGTATTAAATTAGTGAGTTACTTCTCAATTTCATAACGAATTTACAAACACAGTCATAAATTGGCCAAAGTCGTGAAAAGCTAAAACGAAACAAAATAGAAAACTAATACAAGATAAGAATTAGAGTCATGTTTTAATAAATAGAATTAAACAATCAAGCTACACCTATATCATTTGTCCCAACACGAAGATTTTAGCCTAACATGATATTGTTCAAACACAATGAGGTAATATCAATAGAGTACATCATGGGGTTTAGTAAATAGAGATGAAGAAGATAAAAATATGCTCTTGCACCAAGCTTTGATCATCAATCGTCAAAGTCTACAGCGAAACCTTGTTGTCCCAAAAATCTTCTCTTCAATCTTGCTTTTCTCATCCCTTGCCCCCCTAATTTGACATAAATTAGGTCTTTATACAGTTTTACTTTACCTTTAAACTCGTGCATTGGAAATGACCAAAGTACCCCCCGACTTTCAAAGCCAAAAATATTAAAATTTGCTCTGACGGGCAGTTTGCAAATCACAGCCAAAACGACGGCAAACTGGCCCAGTTGGTGTTTCGATGTTGCCCGCAAGTAGGCCACAATTGGCAAATTGCACAAAATTGAAGCTTGGTCTCCCATATTTTCAATATTTTATGAATTTGTCCCTACTTCATGTTTTTTGTAATTGCTTGGTCCTTTTCCCACAAACTTCAAGTTTTTCATACATGTTTGGTCTTTTTCGTTCCCAACCTTCAACATCGATCCCGTAACTTCCAAAAGATTCACATTGGACCTCAAATCTCTATAATCATGCAAAATTGGTCCTCCTCAAGTTCGTGAAGTATGCAACTCAATCTCCAAACTTTTCGTAAGTTAAATTTCACTCTTGAAACATGTGACTTTCCTCCAATGACTCTCTTAATACTTCTTATCACTCCCGTGTCATCATGTTAATTTTCAATTGTGTCTGTACAATTCTAATTAAGCTCAAAATTTTCCTTTTTTCTCCACTTTCCTCCACTTTTGAGTTTACCTGTGACAGGTCAATTTGCAAATATATATCATGTTTATATGCTAGGATTAGCGTGTAAAATACACTTATCAAACCTCCCAAACATAATTTCATGTTCATCTTGAATAAGATTATTTTTTGAAACACACAAATAGATATAATAAAAATCAATTTTAGATAACTTACTGTGTTTGCCTCAGGTTTTGAAATTGCTCAAACATTATATAATGCTTCTAAATAATGCTACCAAAACCAATTTTTACTTGCCCAATTGTCAACCAGTGTGTCTGTATAATCAATCTAATCGTCATAAGCCTTCAAGTTAGTTATATCCCAATCTTCAATGGTCAATTATTTTCAACTTGCTATTCAATCTCTCATCTTGCTGTTAATTATTAAGTTGCTCTCAAAACGCTTATTCATTTTCCTATTCAAGTTTGGTTGGGCCTAACCAATAGAAATAACTATTTAGATATATGATGACTTTTCCAAGATTTGAGAGTCCCGACCTTCAAGTTTTCACTAGGAAAGTCAAATCCACTAGATACCTAGATCACCAAATTTAGTGTCCAATGCTTAGTCAGGCTTTGTAATGTGTCTTTTGTTTCATGCACATGCTTTTATCCATATTTAGAACTTGTGTTCTTTATTTTTTTCTTTTGGGGTTATTATTTGCTATCGTCTTTGGGATTTTTTATAGGGTAGCTTTCGCTCATGACAACATGATAGCTTTTTTTTTTCCTTTCTTTGCAATGACTAGTGCAATACCTTTTATTGGGACGAATAGTTGGGATCAGACTCATAGCATACGGTCAATACCTAAGCCTGTAAGCTAAGAGCACTCACACAAATATTCAACATGCACGGAATTAACACATTTTATATAGCTTCCTTCGCCAATTCAACCACCCCCAAACCATCCTTCCATTTGGTTAAGTCATAGAGTTTCAATTTGTGGTCTTGATTTTAACAACCCAGGTCAACAATTCTATCAATATATTGTATCTATGTAACCAACCAAAAATAACGATCATCATAACTACTGTACTCCAGTTGATCATAGTCTCACATGGATAAGCATATTAACAAAATAAACACAAATAGCATCATCTAGTCACAATCTATGAATCAACAACGATTCTAAATAAGTATCCTCATTAGCTGACAAGGCTATCCAACAAACAAACAAACACATAGGCCAAAAAAATTGATTTTTTTTTCTTGGAAACAACAAAGACAAACTCCACATCACACACAATCAGACATACCAAAAAAATAACAAAATCACAAACAACTCTTCCAAACCTATAATAAACATTGTCCTCAATGTTGTTTTATGCAAAACAAACAGAAATAAGAGAATGGGATAACGAAAATTCCATGGTTTGATGTTCGAAGATGGAATGCTTATTGTAGATTTGGACCCTGGATCGCATGTAGCATTCACCTAGAATTAAGCACATTAGACCTGAAAACTTGAAATATGTGATGTCTATACAATGAATGAGATATCTTGACATGTTGGAACAATGATTTATATAGCCTAAAAAACAAACGTGAATCTATCTAAATATTCAATATGCAACCTAAGCAAAATATGTAAAACCTAAGCTCAAAAACTATGAAAATAAACTACAAATCAAAGAAGGAATAGAAAATAGGTCGTCTCCCATTAAACACTCGATTTAGAGTTTTGAGCCGGACTTTCACAAATATCACTCATGGAGGCTCGAGTCAGACTTTGGAAGTCTTGTATTGCTTGCAATTATCGGTTTGCAAGATTTCTTCTTTGCTCTACACATTTTAAATTGACTATTTTCATCTTTGATTGCTCTAACTAGTACACCTATATCCACATCCGGTTCATATTTTTCTTTGCCAATTCTCACCATTTCATCTACTTTAAAGCACCCATCGAGGTCGACTGGTTTTAAGGTGCGGGGTACGTACCGTATACTGTTTGTTTATCATGGACCCTTGAGATAAACTCACATTTTTCAACATTAATAAGGACTCGACTTTTCGGTAGGAATGGTTGGCCCAATACTATTAGAATTTCTCAGTCTTTTTTGATATCAAGGACAACGAAGTTAATCACAAAGATAATTTTATCCACATTGATGAGTACGTCCTTAACCACACCTTGTGGATGCTTGATTGATATATTAGTAAGTTGCGGAGACACAGTCGTTGTGTCAAATTTTGATTCCAGGCATGCGCCTCAAAGTAAGAGATTTTTTTTAAAAATTCAATTTATATAGATGTATTTTAATAAATCAGTAATAAATTTAAATATAAACAACAGAAGAAAAAGATAGCACCCTCCACTCTAATATATCAGATTAAAAGATTTTTCTTTACAATTAGTACTGATAGTACCAAGTATTTACAATATAAAAAAGAACAAAAAAATATATATCAATCTTGAAGAATTGACAAGACAATTGGCAGTGGGGTGGCAGATAGACCATTTCCAAACTAGTTTTGTACACTCAAACTATAACAGTGAACAAAAAAGAAAAATCATTCGACCTCTCTCATCGTATGGATGAAGTGGACGGTAAAGGAGTTGAATACTTCTACCATAGTGTAAATATAGTCCAAAACATCTATATAAGTTTCTAATTCTTCTTCTCATCTGAAAGTGTATAAAATCGAATATAGTGCTCCCTAGTCCAGATCACATATATGGCCGTACCATCGGTCGAAAGCTACGCATCTCCTCAGTGTATCTCATTGGCATTTATAATACAAAATACAATATGTGAACAACCATGTTCAATAAATATGATGATATAAAAATACCTAGTGCAATTTCAATCACACATGGGCCCAAACCCTACATTATAGTATACCGTATGAACTCAATAATGACATGGCCAATAATAAACGCGTACCATCTACCGATGCATGTGCTTCTGGCATTGTTTTAAACACGACTCTATAATCATGAAAAATTGAACCTCCTCAAGTTCCAGAAATGTACAATAAATCGGCCTTTGAACTTTCCGTAAGTTAAATTTGACTCTCAAAATTTGTGACTTTCCTCCAATGGCTCTTTTAATGCTTCATATCACTCCTTTGTCCTCATGTTAGTTGTCAATGGTGGGAGGTTCGATTGTATTTAAACCCCAAAAAACAAGAAATAAAAAAGAATTGAACTTTATGAGTTTTTGCTTTCAAGTATTAATAAATACTCCGCCACCCATGTGGTGTTATAATTTCAAAAAATTATATGAATGTTAATTTTTGAAAGTTAATTTACCTAAGTATTAGATTTTCTTACGATAACACATTTCAGTAAGTTGTTCAAAAGCAAGCCTAAATATAAGAGACTGTTGAAAGAATCTCAAAGAAGACGTACTTGGATTTACATAGTCTACCGTCCTTAATGACACCTAGAACCATTCAATTTTGTGGTTAATATTATGGCCAAATCACCATAGTGAATTAGCGTGGCCTAATGAACCCACGTGACATTAATTGTATCTTTTAACGGGACATATCAAAATTACGTGGATGTAAAAATATCCACCACTTTGTCTCCTCTCATGCACTATATAAACCACCCTCGATCAAGTCAAATATTAAATAAATCTTTCGAATCTGTACTCTAAATATCCCTTACCTTAGGCACAAGATTTATATACATTTAATTTTCCTGCAACCAACAATCGCAACATGGCCGCTGTATCAAGCGTTATGTTACTTAGCCCAGCTACTGGACTTACAAAGAGGAGTAGCCTAAAACAGTTTCTTGTTCCCAGCTATGTACCAAGTCTCAAGAGGAATGCCAATTTTCGAGTCAGAAGCATGGCCGAGGTAACTGATGTTCGATTCCTAAAGTTTAAGTGTTTGTTTGGTATATAATTGTATTATGTAGACGTAACTATTTTTTTGACTTTGAATCTGATAGGACAGCAAGAAAGAACAGCCAAAGTCAATCCCGTTGAAGCCAAAGGTTAGAGATTAACTTACAATTCAAACTATAGATTAAGAACCAATGGTCCAGCAGGTTTCTGAGTCACTTTGTTTATTTTCAACAGTTTAGTACCAACATTAGTGACATACTAGCCTTCAGTGGGCCGGGACCAGAGAGGATCAACGGCCGGCTTGCAATGATTGGGTTTGTGACGGCCATTGGTGTAGAGCTAGCCAATGGTCAGGATTTGTTTGCACAGATACAAACCGGTGGAATTCCATGGTTCATAGGGACTTCAGTTTTGCTATCTGCTGCTTCTTTGATTCCTCTGCTCAAAGGGGTGAGGGCTGAATCCAAATCGAACGTTCCGATGACGTCTGATGCTGAGTTGTGGAATGGAAGATTCGCTATGTTGGGTTTGGTTGCATTGGCATTAACTGAATATGTCAAAGGTGGTGCTCTTGTGTGAAAAAATAGAACCATGTATATTGCAATTTTTTATAATCATGTTGGAATAAAAATATAGTTTCTTCGAAATCAAGCAACTAAATTCATAAATTAGTGAATATGGATTGGGACCCGTAAGGATGCCCGTGTCGGGCCTTCACATTCTTCTCAAACTAACCACACGACACTCCCGCATCACATGGTTCAATCGTGAAAGTTAATTTAAAAAAAAAAAAAAATAACTAATTGTCAAACTCGACACTATACAGGCTAAGGAATTGAATCAAAGTATAAAAAATTATTTTTAATAAGAAATTAAATTATTAAATTGTATTTTAGACATCTAAACATTATTTATTGATATTATAAACTTATTAACAAATTCATAAAATAGTTATTTTATAATAATAAAGCTAACGAAAACATTTTCTTATAGATTTAATACTTGATTATTAATATTAAATATTAACTAGAAATTTTTTTTTATATGTCTAAACTGTCTAAAATGATTCGAAATTATAAATAAAATGATGATTTTCTTGTATTAGAAAATTATAAAGAATACAGGACTAGCAATATCAAGTTGTTTTAGAGAGGGGGGAAAAAGATACCAAGTTGTTTGGAGCACTGGTGGACTTGCAACTTTCGAAAGCAGTGGCCTTTAATTTTACTTAGATTTCTAAATCCATTCAACTAGGTGAAGTCGGTTTACTTAGATTTTCACCAATTCTTGACCTGTTCAAATGTATATGACTATCAGTCGGTTT
Organism: Forsythia viridissima; assembly: GCA_030279155.1. Classification (NCBI taxonomy): domain Eukaryota; kingdom Viridiplantae; phylum Streptophyta; class Magnoliopsida; order Lamiales; family Oleaceae; genus Forsythia; species Forsythia viridissima. The sequence goes on from CM059038.1 coordinate 20,763,798, forward strand.
ATAGTGAGTTTTGTTGTACACTAAAATTAAATACATGTGTGTGTAGACATTTTTTCAAAAAAGAAAAAAGAAAAAAAACTTTAAATATAAATGCTACTACAATATATTGACAAAGTAAATACAACCCAAGCAGGTGAATAGAAAATCTAGAGCTAAAAAAGTAAAAACAAGCTGGGAAATGAATCTTTCAACAAGAAAGAAGAGCCCGAGATGTCACTCAACGGAGGTAACGGACGACACTCAATGTTAACAAATGCAGATACTACTCAATGCGATCGAGTCATACACCTATTAATTAGGTGAATAAACTTCCCAACAAGAACAACTGCTAAGTATTTACTTTTTGTCCTTCGATCACTCGTCTATGTTGACTGTTAGTAGAGTAAGTTATACATTAAAGACTGGATTTTTTTAAATATAGTGTTGTAAAATAATAGATAATGACGAATGACTATTTGGTTTTATCTAGATATCTATATGTTCTATCATTATTTTATAATTCCTTTTATTTTATTGTGGTGGGTGGAAAAGTTTACTATCCATCCCACTATTCACATATTAAACCACAACACAATACATAGAAAGATGTAATGGTAGAAAGTTTGAATCACATTTTACAAAGAAAAAACAAATCAAATATGTGATATAAAGATTTAAAGCATCATATTTGCATACCAGGAGGGAGGGGCATTGTTCAAAATAATTAGGCATGCGTCTCGAATCCCACCTCAAGTGAGCCTTTCATAAAACACCTTGAAAAACCGCACTTTGAGTGCTATTTGTGAGGGTTACGTCTCAAAGTGACAAAGGTGGTCCCTTTTGTCTTGCATATTTGGACATTTAATAAATGTTCTTAGCGTTTTGATTTGTTTCTTTATAACCTAATTTTTTTCATGGGCTCTTTTACATTCTTTTTTATGCCTATACGAAAGGAAAATCAGAAGGAGAATACACTATTGCAAGTGAAGGATGATGATACAGAATTAGAAGAACTTATAATGACGATGATGATGATATTAATGATTCCCTTAAAGATAATATTAGTAGTGATGTTATAAGAAATTTCTGAATTGTCTCTACTTCTAGTAATATATTATAATTTTGTTACGTGCAAATTAACTTACTACATTCTATTTTATATTTTTTTGCAAGTTAGACTTTAATTTTTTAAATTAGTTTTGTTATGGATATTTTAAGATGGTTTATAATTTTTTTTTTGGAGCATATTTTTGTATTCTTTTCTATTATTTTATTGTTCTTTCTTTAAGCTTACGCCTCATAGCGCCTCAAGAGTTACGCATTGCCACGGTATTCGATTAAGCTTTTTTAAACATTGGAGCAGAGAAATGTAGCAAATTCGCTTGCTAACACAGGGTATAAAGAGCAGGCCAAAGGCTCAACTTCTATAGCTGAAATGAGAAATCATATGCTTATTAAAGTTGGATTAATGTTGTAGCGATCGGAAAAAAAATTTGTCATTTAATTGCATGTTAATAAAAATTTTAATTTTTGGTGTCGCTAACTTCCTAGTACGATTTGAATTATTTTAGTTGCGTTAAATGTTACATGTGTTTGCCTTAAAATTTTATTTGACGATTATAAAATATTAAATATCATCGAGCTTCGTTAAATTTTCTTACATCAGATATTTTTTCTCGAGTTAATTCTTTGATAATTTTAGGCCATCCGTTCAAACTTGGAACCAAGCAAAATTTAAACATTTTCTCGGCCAATTTTCACTTTATTTATTTACCTTAGTTTTGGTCAATTTGAGTACATTTATTCACCTTAGTTTCAACTCAATTTCAGTCCAATTACGCACCCGTATTTAGGCCAAAACTGGCCCACCTTGCAGCCAGAAAAAAACCCGAACAACCACTTTTTCCCTGCCAGAAAAACACCTCCAAACAGGCCCTAAAACCTAGCAAAAAACTACCCCATGTTCACCATTTTATCAGCCCACTATCTCCACTTCCAATTCAGCCAAGTACCCATTTCACCTGAAGGAAAAACTGCCCCCATATCCCCATGTTAAGCCCCATTTTTCCACCACTCTACCCACTCCAATCCCAGCCAAACTAACCCCCCAATTTTCCTGAACAAACTGACCAGACATACCTAGTTTGGTCCCCCTCCCCCCTTAAGCCCTTTTCTCCTTTTATTTTTCAATCCCACACTTCATTTATTTTGCACTTTTCTCTCTAGATTTTCAGCCCCTTAAATCCCTTGAATTTACCTCATTTCAATCACCAAAAAATACTCCAGCAGATTACCTTTTCTCTCAGTGTTTTTGGCCCACAGCAATAACCACCAGTTAACATATTTTTTTGTTCCACCAATTTTCCTTCTTCTCTCATCATCTTCGGTCTTAAATTCCAGCAACAAGATCCACTTTCCCTCATTATTTCTACCTCATTTTACTGTCCATTTTAGGACCATATATTCTAGCAACTTGGTCCATTTTTCCTTCATAATCTTTCCCTTACACTACAGTGTTTTTCGGCCCCCAAAAATTCCAGCAATCTGGTTTTACTTTCCTCACCATTTTAGGCCAATAAATTCCTTCCATTTTCCAGCTTTTATACTACACACTACATCACACAGATTTTGGTAAAACAACAAGGCAAGTGCGGAGTTTATTTGAGGATAGGGCAACCATTTCAACTCAACAAAACTTATAATATTGCAAAGTAGTTTTTATACTACTTAAGCTATGTTTTACAAATTTTACTTAGGAAAATTAATACGTAAAATGAATGTCATGTTAAATGAAGGAACTTTATGATAGTGATTTGAAGATAATCACTTATGAATTTATGTGGTACTGGCTACCGAATTATGTTGTTCCTTGTATATGTTTAAAGTTTTGGCATGTCGCATTTATGATTTCGGATGTTTTCCTCATATGTTAGTATAATTTCTACAAAGTGTTTCTTCTCACTCCCCAAAATTATTTACTATTCAAATTGATATGCTTGGTGGCGAAGCGACGGCGTAGAGTAGCGACAATAAAAGAAAAGAAGTAGTCTTATGTCTTTTATATTTTGGTGTCAATATGATCGAACCCTTTATAATGTAAATTATGGTAGAATATTGGAATATCTTTTGTAATACCGAAGCCTCTCGTTACTCACTTGGCTAATATAATTCATGCATTATATATATATCACTCCTATGTTATTTTCGTAGCATCATCATGCCATGGGTCATTTTACTTATCACGATATAATTTACAATTGGATTTGTACATTCTTGTATGTTGTTAGTTGTCAATTTCCCCTTTGTATTGGAATATGGAATAATATATGGTGAATAAGGTATTGGACATTGATGGGATAAGTGTCGGATACCGATAGGATAAATATTGGTGGTTTAGTAGATGCCACAAACGTAGTCGATAATCTTACACGCTTTTAACTTGGTTTGATCATGTTGGCCCGAAACCCTAGGTGGATGATCAACATATTGTAGATATATTTTATTGTATGAATGGTTTTTGAGGTTATATGATAAGGATACAAAAGATAGGTGATGATCAAAGTGTAATTATTCAACTAGGGAAGAATTGAGTATAGTCGGGTGCAATCGGGTACAAAAAATTAAACGAGCGGCCCAAAATTTATGTTGTGAATTAAAGTAGGACTTACTAGCAATTAAATTAGGTTGCAATTAAGAAAAAAACCATAGTGGCCACACCTGATTTAGGCTTTAAATGATGAGTGTAAGATCAGATTTTTCTCAATTGAACACCTCATGCTTGTGACTTGAACTTATCTATCAGCCTCCTTATCCTTTGAACGACTTCTAACAGACTTTCACACCTTATTTCATTCATCTTACTCTCATATCAGCACTTCTAAGTTGGCCTCGAGTAAATCCAATTGTAAGAGAAAGCAAAGGAAGCAAAAAGTGACAAGTAAACCAACAACTTGAGACTGAAATCTGGACAGGTATATTCTCTCACGGTTTTGGTGTAATTTCTTATAAATTTTGAGTGTATTAAGAGTTCTAAATGATATAATCTTATTTATAAGAATGTTAAGGAGTTATTGAAGTTAATTACTATGATTAAAAGAGGATTTCAATGGTAGGTTTTTGATTAAAGCCACAAAGGGCAGGAGCTGGATATAAGTGCATATATCTGAAATTGTAGCCAACTTTTAAAGACAATATCTTAAATATAAGATGAATTTGTAATTCTATATTGGATTCCCAACATGTTAAGGATTTGTATATCAATTTATAGCTGTTTTATGATATTTTGGAATAGGAAACAAGCATGAACTACCACAACCTACAATCTGAAAACTTCTGGCAACATGTAGTTTATGTATATTTACCTAAGGTACTTGACCTATAATGCTTGGGAATGCAACTTTAAAAGGTTATAGAGTCATATTAATTTGACAAAAATATGTTAAGATGATTTTATGGTTATAGAGTTTGTGTTATGGCATGCTAGTTTCATGAAACTCCATAGCAGCTGTTGTGAGATCAAGTGTTCTGTGTTCTGATTTGTTGGTTGATCTTGTCACAATAATTTCCCTATTCTAGTGAAGCTATAACATGATTGCCTTTATATATATGTTACCTACTTGTGTTAAAAATTCGTGGCTCATTGGGTATGCCTAAGGACATGAATAGATTTAAGAAATTGAATCATGACTGCAACTCAAACATAAAACCAAAACCTGTCTGAAATAATACCTGGTGGAGGATGGTTCGAGGTGTTTCGACAGTCACGTTATTTGATTGCTCCGATACCTGAAAAGGAGGCGGGGAACTCTCCCCCGGTTTATCCTCCGGCGTGAAAGTTAGATATTGAGGGGAAAAGAGTGGACGGAATAGAGTGAAATATGATAATAGCAAATGTATGATTTTTTTGTCATTCTTTACCTGGCTCGCCTTCTGAGGTATTTATAGGTGGGTGATTTTCCTCTACGCGCCAGGCGGTTTTCTCCAGACTGCTCGGCAGTTGTTACCCACGTACTGACGATTATCATCACGTGGCAGCGGTTTCAATAGTGCGTCAGTTGGCTTCGGGACGCGGGGTGGTTACTTTATCGTTCATATAACCATTATGTGACGTCAGCTAGTCGCCCGTTGATGTTGTCGACTGACTGCCCTTCTTAGTGACTGGTGGTCCACTGGTCCGATGCCATGATCAGTCGACTACCATTCGTTATAATGATTGGTCGACTGCCTGCCGCCTAGTGGCAGTCAACTGACTACCACTCACATAGAACGTCTACTAAGTCTGACACAATTTGGCTCTAGTCTATTTCTAGTCGACTGCCTGCCGCCTAGTGGCAGTCAACTGACTACCACTCACATAGAACGTCTACTAAGTCTAGCATAATTTGGCTCTAGTCTATTTCTAGTACAGCATCATTAGCCCCTCTACCTCTTAAAGATTCTTGTCATTAAGAGGTAGCGATATTTTCTTCCACTCTTCGAATAATTCTGATTACTCGATTTTTTTTTTTTAAAGAGAATGCCTAGAGTTATAAGTTCGTCCAATAGTCAAGAAAATTCTTCACCTTCTTCAAATTTTTTCCCCTGAATCGAGTGGATCTCACTTAAGTGTCGACCGCCCATTTGGGGTGGCATGCCGCCCTATCACAAGCAGTCAGCCGACCACTCACTTGGAAGCAGTCGACCGAGGCAGTCGACTGCCACCTGAGAGCAGTCGGTCGACTGCCCCCTCGTAGGTGGTCGACGGTAACTCTTTGGCTGACCGTCATATTTGTGATAATATCGAAATTGAGAGAAGTTCGGCTGGTAACATAATTGCACTTGAGATTCTCAAAGCATGTAATCTTTCTAGTTCACAAACAAAATTGAATAGGATGCTTGGAAAAATTTTCCTTTATGATATAGCCCCTAGCGCTTGAACGACTTTATTTTGTTCTTGTATGACCGTGTTTATGCGATTAGATCACCATTTTTTAGCAACAATTTATCTTTTCAATTAATCGACCATGCGACACAATCGGCTACCGACGTGTGAAGTAGTGTGGTGAACAGTTTATCGTATAACTTTGGGGCAATCCAAATTATGTAAGGCGGTTTAGAGACTTATCCAAATTTTGGTTTTATTGCTCACCGCCAAGTTACTTTTGGGCACTTTTCGTATAATATACCACTTTGTGGCTATTATCTTGGCTGTAGGGCGATTTAGAGACTTAACCAAATTTTGGTTTTATTGCTAACCGCCAAGCTTCTTTTGAGCGCTCTTTTGTATAGTAGACCACTTTGTGGTTGCCGTCTAGCTGTATGACGATTTAGAGACTTAACCAAATTTTGGTTTTATTGCTCACCGTCAAGCTTCTTTTGGGCACTCTTTGTATAGTAGACCACTCTGTGGTTACCGTCTAGCTGTATGACGATTTAGAGACTTAACCAAATTTTGGTTTTATTGCTCACCGTCAAGCTTCTTTTGGGCACTCTTTGTATAGTAGACCACTTTGTGGTTGCCGTCTAGCTGTATGATGATTTAGAGACTTAACCAAATTTTGGTTTTATTGCTCACCGTCAAGCTTCTTTTGGGCATTCTTTGTATAGTAGACCACTTTGTGGCTGCCGTCTAGCTGTAAAGCGATTTAGAGACTTAACCAAATTTTGGTTTTATTGCTCACCACCAAGCTTCTTTTGGCCACTCGTTGTATAGTAGACCACTTTGTGGTTACCGTCTAGCTGTAAGGCGATTTAGAGACTTAACCAAATTTTGGTTTTATTGCTCATCGCCAAACTACTTTTGGTTTTTCCTTGATGGCTCGTAGATCAAGATGATTTGTTCACACAACAGATTGCCCAGAATGGTGGACTCAGTAGGCGCACCGGGACGACCCAGCTAGGCTGGCCCTTCCTTAGCACCCTCATCATCTGCCGCTACCTAGGCTTTTCATTAAACATTTCTTAGGACTACAAACGTGTCCAAGCAAACATCATTACAAAAAGAAATGAGCATAAACAAGTCTAGAAAATAGAAAGCACCGATGTCCTTTAGGAGGACTAACAATCGGTGTTACATTGAGGAAAGGTAACAAGAGCCCTAGAATAATAAAAAAGGAAAATAGTAAAAGTCTTAACTATATTTACAAAGATGAGTACCAACTTCATCCTGTGTTTTTCTTTTCTAATGGTAGTATTTTTTAAGATGCTCGGCGTTTCATAGTCTGCTCATCGACTTCTCCATTGGTGGCTCGAAGTCTAACATCAAGATTACTGAAGCATTTCTGATTTGAAAATTTTCAACATAGCACCTTCGGGAAGCGTTCTGGTCTCCTCTTATACATACAATTCCTCTACTAGTAAGAAATTTTAACACCTGATGATAAGTGGAGGCGACCACTCGAGCAGCATTCAAGATAGGTCGTCCATATATTGCATTGTAAGACATGGGAGCTTTGACTACCAAGAAGTTCGTCATAATAACCACGCTCGTCGGGTAAGTCCCTAATGTCACCGGTAACTCTATGGTTCCTTCCGGGACAACAGTAGCTCCTCCAAAACCCACCAAGGGAGTATTTACTGATTTCAGTTGACTCGAAGAGATTTTTAAGCCCAAAAAGGCATCCCAACTGAGGACATCTGCTGCACTACCGCCGTCGACCAATATCCTTCTGACGTCGAAATCTGCAATATCGCCTACCACTACAAAAGCATCATCGTGGGGGCATTGCACGCCTACCAGGTCCTCCTTACCAAAGATGATGTCTTGATCGAACATTTCTTTCCTCTGTATTGAGCAGACTCTAGTTGAACGGGCATAAATCTTTCTGGCAGAGTTGGAATCTCCGCCTGCTGCTGTTCCGCCAACAATCATATTAATTACTCCCGCTCGAGGCTGGAGATGTTCCTCTACTTTCTCTTTACCACGATCATTTCTCACATACTTGGATAAAGATCCTCTTTTTAACAACCGTTCGATTTCCTCTTTTAGTTGAATACAATCTTCTGTGTCATGCCCATGATCTCTATGGAATTGACAATATTTTCTCTTATCTCTTTTCATGGCAGGCGCGGCCATTGGTTTAGGCCATTCGAGGTCTTTCAGATCTCGTATTCCCATCAACACTTTTGTACGTGGAGTGTTCAGGGAGGTATATATTCGGGTATCCTCATACTTATGTCTAGTTGATCAGTCTCGGGCGTTGTCTTTACTTGTGTGTACAACACTTTGTTTTCCCTTGTCAGTCATCTTTCGGTCATCATGAGATTTTCACTTGTGAGTTTCTGGCTCCCTTCCTTCCCCCAGGCTTTTGGTTACTATGTCTGCCTCTTCTGCGTCTACGTACTTATCTCCTTTTTTCAACAGTTCATGCATTGACTCCGGAGGATTTTTTGAGAGAGACATTTTGAAAGCCCTGTTTCGCTTACCATTCATTATAGCCGTGACAACAGCAGACATTTGGAGATCTTTGATACCAAGAGTGGCTCTGCTGAACCTTGCCAAGTATCCTTGCAGTGATTCATCCTTCTCTTGGACTACTTGCATTAGGCCAATGGCGGTTTTTCTCTTCCTTTTGCTACTTAAAAAGTATGCTACAAAGCTTCGAGAAAGTTCATCAAATGTTTTGATAGATCGCGGAGCAAGAGTGGCTACCCAGTCTCTAGCTTCTCTCCTCAACGTTGGCGGAAAAGATCGGCACATTACTGCGTCTGGCGCCGCATACAGCCTCATCAGGTCTACAAAAGTCCACAAGTGATCTAAGGGGTTTGTTACTCCATCGTATGCTTCTATCATTGGTTGCTTAAAACCTATTGGTAGGGGGACCGCCATAATTTCTGGTGCAAACGGGTCCTCTTCCAAAACCATCTGCATACGTCGATTCTTTCTTTTTGACAAGGCATCGTCAATCTTTTACGCCATCATCTCTTCCATTTTCTTTTCCAAACTTACCATTGGTCGCATCCCATGCGAATCTGCCTCTCCATAAACCGTCACCGGGGGTGTGACTGCTGGCCCCATTTGTGGTATGGCGTCAGGCGGATAGAATCCTTGGCCCATCCCAGTTGGTTGAATACCTGGTGGTGCGTTTTGATGCTCCACCAACTGCGGTGGCCCGTTGTGATTTTCTGATGATTTAGGAGCTAGCTCGGCGGCCTTTTGAGTTTGATTGTACAAAAAGGCCATAAGAGTTTCTATCTTTGTTTCCAATGAGTTGAACTGTATTTGAGTAACGTACGGGAGCGGTGGCAGTTGGTCATCTCGAGCCACATACTCCGATTCCGCCGTGGTTGCTGTCATTCGTGTTCCACTTTTAGTTTGCCGACCCGTCATAGCTTTTATGTCAAATCTTTCCCACAGACGGCGCCAATGAAATAATACCTGGTGGAGGATGGTTCGAGGTGTTTCGACAGTCACGTTATTTGATTGCTCCGATACCTGAAAAGGAGGCGGGGAACTCTCCCCTGGTTTATCCTCCGGCGTGAAAGTTAGATATTGAGGAGAAAAGAGTGGACGGAATAGAGTGAAATATGATAATAGCAAATGTATGATTTTTTTGTCATTCTTTACCTGGCTCGCCTTCTGAGGTATTTATAGGTGCGTGATTTTCCTCTACGCGCCAGGCGGTTTTCTCCAGACTGCTCGGCAGTTGTTACCCACGTACTGACGATTATCATCACGTGGCAGCGGTTTCAATAGTGCGTCAGTTGGCTTCGGGACGCGGGGTGGTTACTTTATCGTTCATATAACCATTATGTGACGTCAGCTAGTCGCCCGTTGATGTTGTCGACTGACTGCCCTTCTTAGTGACTGGTGGTCCACTGGTCCGATGCCATGATCAGTCAACTACCATTCGTTATAATGATTGGTCGACTGCCTGCCGCCTAGTGGCAGTCAACTGACTACCACTCACATAGAACGTCTACTAAGTCTGACACAATTTGGCTCTAGTCTATTTCTAGTCGACTGCCTGCCGCCTAGTGGTAGTCAACTGACTACCACTCACATAGAACGTCTACTAAGTCTAGCATAATTTGGCTCTAGTCTATTTCTAGTATAGCATCACTGTCCATGTTTACGTTCTACCTATTTCCAACCTCTAAATGTTATTATTGAACTATGATTTTTGTGGAATTAATTTGGTTATATATTTGGATCATAATGCTTCATCTATAGTTTGATTACATACACTTAACTTGAGAAATTATGGAACTCGTAGGCTTGCCTTCAGGTAGTAGTGGTAACTCAAACTATAAATATTATCTGAATTACATTGGTATCAAAAGTCTTAGCATGAGTACTCGAGGACAAAGTTTAATTTGATATTAGGTGGTATTACAGGTTATTTGTCACGTAGAAAGAGGGAAAAATACTCGACTTACACATAGAACAAGACAAACTCAACAGTTAAAAAGGTAAGTAAAAATTCATTTAGAACTACAATGCAAGGATATAATATGTCTTGAAGTAATTTCTATTGACCCTTGTGACACTTTCGGCATCCTTTTGATGAGTTTATTATGCATTTGACGTGGGTCATGACGATTGAGAAGTTGTATTTTTGTTTAAATCACATTGGATACTAGTTTGATTAAGATTTCATGAGAATTTACACATGCATGCATGTCATATGCGTATAGTTGAGAATATTGCATGCACGATGTAAATTTGGAAACGAATTTACATGATAAAAATGTTTTATTGACCACTACTAGTGCATTGAAGCATGCAAGGTATGCTTTTGTGATATTTGTTGGTACTGCAAGTGGGAGACTTATCGAGTGATCACAAAGAGAGATAGGGGGAGTCTTTGGTGATCATGGGAGGATGGTCCACTTGACTGTATCATTGTGATTGAGTATTGGTGTCGCACGTGGGATACTTCTTGGGTGATCACAAGAGGAGATAGGGGGAGCTTTTGATGGTCCCAAGAGGATGGTCCACTCTACTGCATTGATATGATATTGGCCATTTGATTACTGCTTATTGATATTGATATTGATATTGCGATGAGCTCTTTTCCATTGTATAGTAGGTGGGTCAAGGGCCCAATGCAAAGAAAATATTTTAAAAGAAATATTCTCGAGATCATTTTATGCATATTTGAATATATTACATTTTTGTTGGGTGTTTCAAACGAAAATAACAGTACATCCTACATTCACACTCATCGCATATATAGTTTTTACTTATTGGGCATTAGCTCATATAGTTCTTGCATTGCAAGTGATCATGGGGATTCTAGTGCCTAGTAGATAACTTGGCTGGCTGTTGGAGCTTCTGAATGTTTTCAAGGCTCAATGTACATAGATGATGACCTATTGGGTTACTTTTGTGGATTGTGATATTGGTTATTAAAGTAGTTTGTATCAAATTTTAAATGGAGATATTATAATAGTGTACTTTTGTAACCTTATAGTAAATAAGTATGGTTTGATGCAATATATTATGTTAAGTACGGTTTTCAAAATATACTAAGTTATGTGTATAAAGTTGGCTATTATCTTTCAAAAAAAGAAATGTTCACACACGGGTGCACCTGGTTATGAAAATGTTTCTCTACAAGTACATATACATATTAAGGATTGAAAGAAGGTGTTACAGAGAGTGGTATCAGAGCATGGTTTAAATGGTTCTGTAGACTATCTATGTACATGAGCTCGAAAAATGAAAGAGCACAACCATGCCAGTAAGTTTTATTTGTTAAATTATTCGTTGCATGTCTCATGAAGAATATTGGCCAAAATTTTGTTACAATTTGTGCAATAGGTATTGTAGTCATGGTGAGGACAAAAGGCAATACTAGTAGTGGATCTAGAACCCCAGGACAAGAGGCACCTATCCCATATAATAATCACGATGTTGTCATTACTAGACTTACAGAGCTTGTTGAGCATCAATCACAACAGATCCAACAACTTATGCAGCACAGAGATATAGGAGAACAACATAGGGCTTAGTTTGTACAACCACAACAAAGAGAAGGGTAGTTCGAATTAGCTGGTGAAAGCTTTTGAAAGCTGAATCCACCGATATTCGTGGATGCATTAGATCCTACAGAAGCATAGGATTAGTTGAGAACTCTGGAGAACATGTTCAGATATACCAGTATTTCAGAAGAAGAAAAAGTAATATGTGCATCTTTTATGCTTAGAGATAGTGTTGGGCATTGGTGGGATACTATAAAAAGTATAGAAGACACCAATGTTATGACTTGGGATAGATTTAAAGAGTTGTTCCGCAATAAGTATTTCACATCCCCAGTCCATACTATGAAAATGAATGAATTCATACAGTTGCGACAGGGAAGTATGAAAGTTGGAGAATATATTTGCAAATTTGAACAACTATCTAGGTTTGCTGCACATATGGTCAACACTAATGCATTGAAAGTTGAAAGATTTCTTGAGGGGTTAAGGCCTGAATCGTATCGAGACGTGAACTTGGCTGGAATCCAAGGTGTATCTTATTCTCAAATAGATGAAAGGGCACTAGTAGCCGAACAAGCACAACAAAGAATCAGTCATGTTCGAGAAAATCAGCGACATTTTAGACAGGGTCAGGGACATCGTTGGGGCAGAAATGAAAAAAATAGAGCATTTCAAGACCAGGTTCAAAAACCTAAATTTCAGCCAAGACAAGGACAACAATTGTGGGATCAGAACAAACATCTTAAGACTAACCAAGGTAAAGCACCAACACAATCTTCTTCCCCTAGATGTGGAGGTCAGCATATTGGAGCCTGCCCTATTGAGACCAGGACATGTTATGTATGTTGAAAAGTAGGGCATCTTGCCAAGGCATGCCCCAATAATTCCAATACTACAGGACAGAAGACAGTGCCAGCTAGAGTGTTCACTATCACTAGAGCAAATGCTGAGATAAATCCAGCAGTGGTAACAGGTAAATTTTCTATCTCTGGCATCCCAGCATTTGTATTATTTGACTCTGGAGCTACGCATTCATTTGCATCTACTGAGTATGTGAAGAGGCTGGGTAGGACACCTGATACTGAAGAAATTAATTATAACGTGACTATTCTATCTGGAGATATGCAGCAAACTAATCAAATATTGAGAGCTTGTGTTATTAGAATAGAAAATCAAGAACTCTATGTTGATTGGATTACATTGAAAATGAAGGATTATGAGGTGATTTTGGGCATGGATTCATTATGCAAATATCAGGCTACTATAAACTGTAAAGAAAGGTCATTAACATTTCAACCTACAGGGAAGGAAGTTTTCACATTTATTGGGACTAGAAAGGACTTTAAGGTTCCAATCATATCAGTATTAAAAGCACAACGTTTGTTAGACAGTGGTTATGATGGATATTTGGTTAGTGTTATGAATACTGAAGTACAGCAGACCTTGGTCCCTAGTGATATACCTATAGTACAAGAATTCCCAAAGGTATTTTCTGATGATCTACCTGGGGTACCACTTGATCGTGAGATAGAGTTTGTAATTGATATAGTTCCAGGTACTTCACTTATATCTAAATCTCCATATAGAATGGCCCCATCATAATTGAAAGAGTTAAAAATTCAATTACAAGAATTATTGGATAAAGGTTTTATTAGACCAAGCTTTTCTCCATGGGATACACCAGTACTTTTTGTTCCAAAGAAGGATGGTACGATGAAATTGTGCATTAACTATCAAGAGTTGAACAAGGTCAAAATCAAAAATAAATATCCACTTCTGAGAATTGATGACTTATTTGATCAACTCCAAGGTGCATCTATATTTTCTAAGATTGATTTGAGATCTGGTTATCGTTAGCTAAAGATAAAAGAAAATGATGTTCTCAAGATAGCATTTAGTACGAGATATGGACATTATGAATTTTTGGTGATGCCATTTGGATTAACAAATGCCCCAGCAGCTTTTATGGATTTGATGAATCGAGTATTTAAGGATTTTGTTGATAAGTTTGTTATTATATTTATTGATGATATCCTAATTTATTCTCGTACTAAAGAAGAGCATATTGAACATTTGAGAAAGATGCTTCAAATTTTAAAAGAAAAGCAGTTATATGCTAAATTTAAAAAATGTGAATTTTGGCTCGATCGAGTAGTATTCTTGGGACATGTAATTTCTGGAGAAGGGATATCAGTTGACCCAAGTAAGATAGAAGTTGTCAATAACTGGCCATAACCTAAGAACCCTTCAGAAGTTCGAAGTTTTATGGGCTTAGTTGGGTATTATCGTAGATTTGTAGAGGGATTTTCTAAAATAGCTACTCCATTGATGTAGTTAACGCGAAAGAATGTGACATTTAGATGGACAGATGTTTGTGAACAAAGCTTTCAAAAATTAAAGAAAAAGTTAACATCAGCTCCAATCCTTTCAATACCATCAGGTACATGAGGTTTTTTGGTCTATAGTGATGCTTCAAAACATGGTTTGGGATGTGTATTGATGAAAATGGGAAAGTGATTGCATATGCATCTAGGCAACTCAAGGAGTATGAGAAGAACTATCCTACACATGATTTAGAACTGGCTGCAGTAGTTTTTGTGCTTAAAATATGGAGACATTATTTGTATGTTGAACGATGTGAGATATACACTGATTACAAGAGCTTAAAGTACTTCTTCACAAAGAAAGAATTGAATATGAGACAGTGGAGGTGGTTAGAATTTGTAAAAGATTATGATTGTGTTATCAACTATCATCCTGGCAAGGCTAATGTCGAGCTGATGCATTGAGTAGAAAATCAACATTAAGTGCTGTAAATATGGTGGTGACTCAAATATTAGTATTAATTGATTTACAAAGAGTGTGTATAGAAATTGTACTGCCAGGATCGTTGGAGGCCAAATTTGCAGCTCTTACACTTCAGCCAACCTTGATTGATAAAATTCAACAATGTCAACAAGTGGATGAGTATTTTTCAAAGGTGAAGGAAATATAAATTCTGGGAAATCTTCAAATTTTCAGCTATCCAAGAACAATATTTTATAATTTAGAGGGCGGTTGTATGTGCCAAATGTGGAAAACATTCAAGATGATATTCTAGCTGAAGCACACGCAACACCTTATTCAGTACACCCGGGAGCTACCAAGATGTATAGAGATTTGAAAATGCATTATACGTGGCCAAACATGAAAGGTGACATAGTTAAATATGTGGAACAATGTTTAACCTGTCAACAAATCAAAGAAAAACATCAAAGACCCGTTGGAACCTTACAACCATTGCTTATCCAGAATGGAAATGGGAAAGAATTACAATGGATTTTGTGGTAGGATTACCAAAGACTGTTAAGGGATATGATGCTATTTGAGTTATTGTCTATTTGGGTTATTGTTGATATGTTAACTAAATCCGCTCATTTCCTTCCAATCTACTCTACTTATTCAATGGACCGATATGCACAACTATATATACAAGAAGTGGTCAGACTTCATGGAGTGCCACTATCTATTGTATAAGATAGAGATTCCAGATTCATATCTTCTTTTTGGAAAAGTTTACATAAGGCTTTGGGAACACGGTTATCTTTTAGCACATTATACCATCCCCAATTTGATGGGCAATCAGAGCGAATAATACCAACATTGGAAGATATGCTCAAAGCTTGTGTGTTGGATTTCCAAGGTCAATGGAGTAAATTTTTGTCTTTGGTGGAATTTTCATATAACAACAGTTATCAAGCTACAATTAAAATGGCTCCTTATGAAGCATTATATGATAGAAAATGTCGATCTACGGTTCATTGGGATGAGGTTGGAGAAAATAGATTACTAGGTCCGAGAAATGACAGAAGCTGTAACTCAAATACGTCAACGTATGCAAATTGCCCAAAGTCGACAAAAGAGCTATGCCGATCGACGGAGAAGAATGTTGGAATTTTCAGTAGGGGATCAAGTGTTTCTTAAAATTGCAACAATGAAAGGTATAATGAGGTTTGGAAAGAAAGGAAAGCTTAGCCCGAGATACATTGGACCGTTTGCCCAAAGTCGACAAAAGAGCTATGCAGATCGACGGAGAAGAATGTTGGAATTTTCAGTAGGGGGTCAAGTGTTTCTTAAAGTTGCACCAATGAAAGGTATAATGAGGTTTGGAAAGAAATGAAAGCTTAGCCCGAGGTACATTGGACCGTTTCAGATTGTTGAGAGAAGTGGAGATGTTGCTTATAAATTAGACCTACCTTCATCATTATCTTAAGTACACAACGTATTTCATGTATCCATGTTAAGGAAGTATATCGCAAACCCCTATCATGTATTAAGGAATAAATCCATGTAGTTGAAACCAGATTTGGGCTATGAAGAAAAGCCTGTTGAAATTCTTCAAAAGGAAGTAAAGAAACTAAGAAACAAGAGAATCCCATTGGTTAAAGTATTGTGGTGCAATTAGAAGAAGCAACCTGGGAAAGAGAATATCAAATGAAAACAAAGTATCCAGGACTATTTCGGCAAGCAAATTTCGAGGACGAAAGTTTTATAAGGAAGTGAGGATGTAATACCCAAGCATCTCGTTACTCACTTGACCAATATAATTCATGCACTATATATATATATATATATATATATATATATATATATATCACTCCTATGTTATTTTCGTAGCATCATCATGCCATGGCTCATTTTACTTATCACTATATAATTTACAATTGGATTTGTACATTCTTGTATGTTGTTAGTTGTCAATTTCCCCCAACTTAAGTAATAATTTTGTATTGGAATATGGAATAATATATGGTGAATAAGGTATTGGACATTGATGGGAAAAGTGTCAGATACCGATAGGATAAATGTTGGTGGTTTTGTAGATGCCACAAACGTAATCGGTAATCTTACACACTTTTAACTCGGTTTGATCATGTTGGCCCGAAACCCTAGGTGGATGATCAACATATTGTGGAGATATTTTATTGTATGAATGGTTTTTGAGGTTATATGATAATGATAAGAAAGACAGGTGATGATCAAAGTGTAATTATTCAACTAGGGAAGAATCAAGTATAGTCGGGTGCAATCGGGTACGGAAATTAAACAAGCGGTCCAAAATTTAAGTTGAGAATTAAAGTAGGACTTACTAGCAATTAAATTAGGTTGTAATTAAGAAAAGCCATAGTGGCCACACCTGATTTAGGCTTTAAATGATGAGTGTAAGATCAGATTTTTCTCAATTGAACACCTCACGCTTGTGACTTGAACTTATCTATCAGCCTACTTATCCCTTGCACGACTTCTAACAGACTTTCACACCTTATTTCATTCCTCTTACTCTCATATTAGTACTTCTAAGTTGGCCTTAGGTAAATCCAATTGTAAGACAAAGCAAAGGAAGCAAAAAGTGACAAGTAAACCAACAACTTGAGCCTGAAATCTGAACAGGTATATTATCTCACGGTTTTGGTGTAATTTCTTGTAGGTTTTGAGCGTATTAAGAGTTCTAAATGATATAATCTTATTTATACGGATGTTAAGGAGTTATTGAAGTTAATTACTATGATTAAAAGATGATTTCAATGGTAGGTTTTTTATTAAAGCCACAAAGGGCAGGAGCTGGATATAAGTGCATATATCTGAAATTGTAGCCAACTTTTAGAGACAATATCTTAAACATAAGATGAATTTGTGATGCTATATTGGATTCCCAACATGTTAAGGAGTTGTATGTCAATTTATAGCTGTTTTTATGATATTTTGGAATAGGAAACAAGCATGAACTACCACAACCTACAATCTGAAAATTTCTGGCAGCATGTAGTTTATGTATATTAACCTAAGGTTCTTGACCTATTATGCTTGGGAATGCAACTTTAAAAGTTTATAGAGTTATATTAATTTGACAAAAATATGTTAAGATGATTTTATGGTAATAGAGTTTGAGTTATGTCATGCTAGTTTCATGGAACTCCATAGTAGCCGTTGTGTGATCAAGTGTTATGTTCTGATTTATGGGTTGATCTTGTCACAATTATAATTTTCCTATTCTGGTGAAGCTATAACATGATTACCTTTATATAAAAATTCGTGGCTCATTGGGTATGCCTAAGGACATGAATAGACTTAAGAAATTGAATCATGACGGCAACTCAAACATAAAACCAAAACCTGTCCATGTTTATGTTCTACCTATTTCCAACCTCTAAATGTTATTATTGAAATATGATGTTTGTGGAATTAATTTGCTTATATATTAGGATCATAATGCTTCATCTATAGTTTGATTACATGCACTTAACTTGAGAAATTATGGAAGTTGTAGGCTTGCCTTCAGGTTGTAGTGGTAACTCAAAGTATAAATACAATCTAGAATTACATTGGTATCAAAAGTCTTAGCATGAGTACTCGAGGATAAGGTTGATATTAGGTGGTATTACAGGATAATCTCCACGTAGAGAAGGGGAGAAAGACTCGGCTTATACATAGAACAAGACAAACTCAACAGTTAAAAAGGTAAGTAAAAATCCATTTACAACTACAATGCAAAGGACATAATATGTCTTGAAGAAATTTCTATTGACCCTTGTTGTGACACTTTCGGTATCCTTTTGATGAGTTTATTATGCATTTGACGTGGGTCACGACGATTGAGAAGTTATATTTTTGTTTAAAGCACATTGGACACTAGTTTGATTAAGCATTCATGAGAATTTACACATGCATGCATGTCATATGTGTATAGTTTAGAATATTGCATGCACAATGTAAATTGATAAATGAATTTACATGATAAAAATGTGTTATTGACCACTACTAGTGCACTGAAGCTTGCGAGATGTGCTTATGTGATATTTGTTGGTACCGCAAGTGAGAGACTTATCGAGTGATCACAGAGAGATAAGGGAAGTCTTTGGTGATCATGGGAGGATGGTCTACTTGACTGTATCTTTGTGATTGAGTATTGGTGTCGTGGGTGTGATACTTCTTGGGTGATCACATGAAGAGATAGGATGAGCTTCTGGTGGTCCCAAGAGGATGGTCCACTCGGCTGCATTGATAAAATATTGGCCATTTGATTACTGCTTATTGATATTGATATTGCGCAGAGCACTTTTTTAGTGCATAGTAGTTGGGTCAAGGGCCCAATGCAAAGAAAATATTTTAAAAGAAATGTTCTCGAGATCATTTTATGCATATTTGAATATATTACATTTCTGTTGGATGTTTCAAACGAAAATAACAGTACATCCTACATTCACACTCATCAGATATATAGTTTTTACTTATTAGGTATTAGCTCATATAGTTCTTGCATTGTAGGTAATCATGGGGAGTCTAGTGCCTAGTAGATAACTTGGCTAGCTGTTGGAGCTCCTGAAGGTTTTCGAGACTCAATGTACATAGATGATGACCTGTTGGGTTACTTTTGTGGATTGTGATATTGGTTATTAAAGTAGTTTGTATTATAATTTTAAATGGAGATATTATAATAGTGTACTTTTGTAACCTTGTTGTAAATAAGTATGGTTTGATGCAATATATTATGTTAAGTATGGTTTTCAAAATATTCTAAGTTATGTGTATAAAGTTGGCTATTATCTTTCAAAAAAAAAATGTTCACACACGGGTGCACCTAGTTATGAAAATGTTTCTCCACAAGTACATATACATATTAGGGATTGAAAGAGGGTGTTACATGTTTTAAGGTTGTAAATTGGAAGAATGCTGAATTTATATTCAATTAGCCGTTTTGGAAATTAAAGCTGAAGTTATAGTTAAAGTATTGAATTTTCCACCTTTCTGCCCCTGACTTCAAAACGCCTTAACTCTCTATGTACTGAGAATTTATTAGTCAAATTAGGGTTGTTTGATAGCTTTATAAGTCATCTGTTAGTAGGATTTAAAATCATATTAAAATTACGTCGTATGAATTTATTATGATCATTTTTTCGGACAGCATTAGTGATACATGAGACAATTTTTTAGAAAACTCTAGCTATGTTATTCTCATATCAAACGATTTGGCTAAGGTCTGGATTTTTTATATGTTGTAGCCTAAGGTGTCAAATACTTACAGTCCAAAAATAAAAATAAAAATTTAGCATGCGTTTATATGGTCAAATAATTATTGGCGACACAATGTGTTAACATTTAAAACTACGATGTTTTGGGAGTCTTTGTGAGTTTTTCTTGCGCGCTTGCTATTTTCCAATTACAATTAAATTTTAAAAACCATTCAAGGGCACGGAAAATTAAGATTTAGAGTTGTCAAGTGTAGTTCAAGATTTTAAGTGACCCTTCAGGTTAAGAAAATCCAAGGTCTTACAAGATAACGGTATTACTTTTTTGTAGACTCGCAAAAACTTTGAAATTTTAATTTATTTTATTTAATCTTTATTTATTGTGTCAAGTTAAAATTTAAGAAGTTAGGAATTTAAAGTTTCAGTGTCACTACTTGCCTTCGCCACGCTACACTAATTATGAGGTAGAAAGTTTGAGAATTTCATGAAACTTATATTTATAAAATTTTATATTTGTTTCATTAATGATAAAATATTAGGTTTAGACATGTTGGGCTGAAAATGTAACGTGGATATTCAATTTTTGCACCATAATTGTTTTGAAAAACGTAACTAAATTTTATGAAAGGTTATTTAATCATCGAAATTTAATTAAAAGATGATAGAAACCCACCTAATTGGACTCTTCATAATTGACATTTCAGATATGGTTCCATCCAGTTCGCTACGAATCTCGAGTGGTCGATTGGCCATCAGGTCGGTACCCATACCGTAGCACGAATCAGGGTGATGAACTGCAGTTTGGTGACAACGAATGCTTAGTACATTGTACAACTAGTTGATTCACTAATTGGTCTGGGATAGCCATTTGCCATCTAGATTCTGAGACACCTAGAAAAGGTCACCATCATGAGATGGAGTATGACGTGTATTGTGAGCTGCATATTAGTAGAGTTGTTATTTTATTGCAGTTTAAGCGCTAGGCGCTCTCTTTATGTTATTTTATCCTCTCAAATAATTATTTAATAATAAAAGATATTAACTAAATATTTCCTACTATGTTAGCTCTTTTGGATATTTTGATATCATTGTGTTGCGTATATATTTTTGATGGGTTACAAATTTAATTTTGCTTGTCCTAAAGGAAATGGCATCAACTACGCAAGCAAGAGCTATCCAAGACTTGAAACTTGAAGTTGAAGAGATGAAACGAGCTCTAGTAGCACCTCAAACCCAAAGGGAGCTGCTGGCACCACAAGTGCCTCAAGTGCAGCATGCCCCCACCGTCACATCCAATGCACCAGTTGTTCAGGTGATAAAACAATTCCGTTGGTGTCGCCCACCTTCTTTCAATGGTGGAAATGGATCATCTGTCAGCCAAAGAGTGGTTGAGAACTATTGAGAAAATCTTCAGCACATATCTTGTTTGAAAAATCCAAACGTCCTATGTGCTGAGTTCTTGTTGATTGGTTGAGCAGGTCACTGATGGGAGTTAGCATCTCGTACCCATACCGATGAAGAATAAAATAATCTCTCTGGGACACAGTTCAATGTCGAGCTGATGCAAGCTCTACGAGACTACAATTAGTTAGAGCTTCTTCATCTAGTAAGGAGAGACATGGAAATCACCAAATATAAAAAACAAATTGAAGAATTGTTACGCAATGCTCCATATTGGGTCAGTATTGAATTAATAAAGGTAAGATGCTATCCAAAAATTAGACAGGTTGTTAGTTCACATGATCTTCCTACCTTTCGATAAGTGGTTAAGAAGGCTCAGACCGTGTCATTCTCGGGTTTAATTATCTGAGTTTAGGGGCAACAGAATGACTCGGGAAAAAGAAAGTGGCAAGGTCAAAATAGAAAACAGAATTCGGATCAATTCAAGACATGGAATCAGGGACCCAACGGAAGGTAGTCAAGCAATCTCAATTCTTAGTGCCCTAAGTGTAAAAAGAACCATGGTTGTAAGTGTTTCTTTGGCAAGAATGTCTGATATCAGTGCAGAAAATCAAGCCACTATGTGTCGCAGTTACTGGCAGTGCCGAAAATGGTTAATAATCAGGCAAAGAAAAGAAAAGCCAGAGTTTTCACCATGACTTATGAAGAGGCCGCCCAAAATCCGAACGTTACTATGAGTATGTTATTTGTCTATAGCGTACCTGTTTACATTCTTATTGATTCTGGTGCGAAACATTCATTTATATTTGATGCATGCCCAGCTAAAATTAATATTTCATGACATAAAACGATAGTATACTAGAAGTTACTATGCCATCAGGAAAAACTACATATACTAATAAATTAGATAGGGCAATTCACATAGATTTGGACGATTTAGTGTTGATAGTAGGTCTGCATGTTATAAATATGAGAAATTTTGATATCAACTTGAGTATAGATTGGTTGGGTAATAATCACGTTACCATTGCATGTTTTGAGACGGAAGTAATCTTTCGAAGGTGGAAGAGAATGAGTTCAAATTTTATGGTTCGAAGATTACAACACTTTCTCACCTTATCTCAACTTTGCAGGTAGAGAAGTTGTTAAAGAAGTGAGACTGTCAAGGTTTTCTTATCAATCTCACTGGCACCTCATCTGAGAAATTATTAGTAGATACTATGCCAGTAGTTCAAGAATACACCATCATGTTTCCAAATTACCTATCAAGTATCCCACCAGATGGAATTCACATTAGATCTGATACCTGGAGCTGTACACATGTCAAAGGCTCCGTATAAGATGGCACCAAAAGAATTACTAGAGTTAAAAATACAATTGGAGGAGTTGATGGATAAATGATTTATCAGGCCAAGTATTTCTTTGTGGAGAGCCACGGTTCCCTTTGTAAAGAAGAAAAAAAAGGACGATGAGAATGTTTATTGACTTTGCAAGCCGAAAAAATTGACGATCAAGAATAAGTGTCCACTTCCAAGAATTGAAGATTTGTTTGACCAATTGAATGGTGCTTCAGTATTTTCAAAGATCGACTTGAGGTCGGGCTATCATCAACTAAAGATTAAACCGTCGAATATACCAAAGTCAGAAACTAGTTATGGGCATTATGAGTTTGTAGTAATGTCCTTCATATTGACGAATGCTCCCACAGTATGTATGGATTTGATGAACTATGTTTTCATCAGTACTTAGATTGGCTCATCATTGTGTTCATTGATGACATTCTAATTTATTCCAGAAATCCTCAGCAACATCAACAACAACTGAGGACAGTATTGCAGACTCTACAGAGGGAAAATTTGTATACCAAATTCAAGAAATGTGAATTTTGGATGGACCAAGTAGTATTTCTTGATCATGTTGTGATAGCTAAAGGAATTGAAGTGGTTCCGTCAAATGTTGATGCTGTGTCAAATTGGCCAGCACCGTCGAATGTGGGAGAAGTGAGAATCTTTCTAGATTTAGCCAGGTCTATCGGTGATTTATAGAAGGATTTTCTAAAATAGTTGGCCCATTGACGCAATTGACTCGAAAGGGTGTTAAAGGGCTAGTATCTCCATTGATAAGTGTCATTTTACACTTATCTGGACCATCAAAAGTAGATGATTGTAAGTACCATTAAGTAAATTTCTACTTAATTGTGTGTTGGTTTGACTGCTTTAGGTCAAAACCCAAGTTCATATGGAATTGGAGGAAAAAAAACCAAATTAGCAAAAAAGGATTGAACGTGCATGAAGATTTGGAAATGGGGACCAACTTTCAAGCATCCAAAAGTTGAAGGACTTATCATACAAATAATCATGGACTTAAGTGCAATTCATGACCAAAATTTTAGTTTCCTTATTTTAGTCAAATTCTAGTTTGGTAATTCTTGGAGGACAAGATCTCTACACCATATTAGGGTTTTTGGACATATAAAAAGGGTAATGATTTAAAACAAATACCATATACCATAAACAAGAATGAAATGAGAAAAGAATGAGCAAAAAGGAAAAAAGATGAAGAATGACCAAGATCTTGAAGATTGGAACATGAAGATGAAGAATTCTTGGTACAAAATATTCAACTTCTTCTCATCGTTTATTCAAGATCTGGTTATTTATTCCAAACTTTTCATCTTTTCATTCTACCAAATTATGAGTAGCTAAATCTTTATTTTTGATGAACAATCTAACTTTGTTTAGATTATTTAATTTCGACTCTCAAGTTTTGCTTATAAATTAATTATGTTTTGATTTTACTTCTTTTCTTAATGCTTAAAATAACTGGCCATTATTTCATTGATTTGTGGATTGTGACAATAGAGGTAAGTTATTAATTTAGACTACATAGTAAAATTTGACAATGGGATAAAAGGTAGAGATACACTTTTATTATTGTTGCAGTCCTGAATTGAATTCTTATGAGATTTAATGCATCTAATTAATGATCATCCTGACTTCATAAGTTGACTCAATTTGATAGGACAAATTTGAACTCAAGAGAGGGAAATTATGTTAAATTCGTGAATTTGACCGATTACAACATTATGAATAAATCTTGAGAGGAGAAATTAGAGATGACAACTATGGTAAACTCGTGAATCCAAATCCTATAATAATTATACTTTATAAAATCTTGACTTTTGCATTCACATTATTTAATACATTGTTTTCTAAAATTAATAGTTATAAGTTAATTGTTTAAATAAACATATTTCAACTTATTTTCAATAGATTAGGAATATGATTAATTGAACTAATATCTTATTAGTCTACGTGAGAACGATAATCCGAACTCATCAGGTTCACTTTATTACTTGTTAACGATATTGTGCATTTGCAATCATATATTTTTCCATAATAAGTTTTTGGCGCCGTTGCCGGGTACTATTCTTATTTGATATTAATTTAGATTAATTGTTAGTGTTGGTTTTATTTTTTTATGATTATTTTTTTTATTTTAGTGTTTGATTTTTTTATTTTCAAACCACAACACAAGATGGAAGACCTTGAGATTGATGAGGAAAACATGATTTTTGGAGATTTCATCGCAATGCACTAGGCTAATATATCGAGACATGATGCGACTTCTGAAATTGATGAGGACGACATGTTTTTTGGAGATTTCATCGCAATGCACCAAGCTAATATAGCGAGATATGATGAGGACATGATGCTTTTTGTAGATTTCATTGCAATTCAACAGGCTAATATAGTGAGATTTAATGCAACTTCTGAAATTGATGATGACAACATGCTTTTTAGAGATTTCATCGCAATGCATCAGGCTAATACAACGAGATATGATGAAACTTCTGAAATTGATGAGAATGACTTGATCTTGGGAGATATATGGAAACTACTGGTCACACAAAGTTTTTGTCCCTACTCATACACCTTCTCAAGTGACGTTGAAGCCAACCCAATGGAATACATGCCAAGCATTACAACAATTGGTGAGGAGCAACTGCCTGAGATTTTGGATAATAGACTTGTCATCCAACCTGATGAAGCACCAACTAAAGAAGAAGAGTATATGGAAAAGAGAAATTGATCTTAAATAAGCAAAATAAAAAAGTGACATTTAATGATGTTGCACTTATCAAGCAATTCTTTGACTCCCGTCTTTCTTCTAAAATTGATTTTGTGATCAAGGCGGATGAAGAAGTTGAAGTTTTCGTAGTGGTGTTCGAGCAAGGTGCTAAACTACAATCATATTTTTATGAGAAGCACAAATAAAATTTTTTGAGGACAAAGTCAATAGATGCAAGCAAAGCACGACCTCCAAAGCACTATTTAAAGTACCATAAAACGATTGTTACAAAGTCAAGCTAACGACTATAAATCGAGCGCTTAATGGGAGGCAACCCTTATTTTATGATTGCACGTAGAATTTTATGACTATCACTTATCTGTTTATTGTATTGCACGTAGAATTTTATGAATTCAATAGAAATTAGAGCAAGTTTCCCAATTTTTAATAATTAAGAAAATTTAAATTTTCTAAACTTAGGCTAAGCATCGTCATTCAGATTTCAAAAAATAAAAATAAAAAAAAAAAATTATGGTTGACCGCGGCAAACAGTTACTCTTTTTTAAAAAAAAAATTTACATTTCATTTTCTCGACTTCATAGCAATTTAGGACTCAACTTCTTACATTTTCATCTTTTTCATTAGGATTGCACAAACGTACAGGTGTCATCAAGACTCAGCTCCCGATGCTTACTGATCGAATACCATTCTGATGGTTTATCCACGCCTTCGAAATGGAGTACACTCTTTCTTTTTTAATTTATTTTGCTTTCTTTTATCACATTGAGGACAATGTGTACTTTAAGCTTGGGGTGACTTTGACTTTTTTATTTTCGTTACGTTTGTGTGTGCTGTTGATAATATTATGTGATTTATAAAAATTGAAAAAATCCTTTTTGTTTGTGTGCTTGTATATTGGATAGTCTTGCCGTCTAATGATGACACCTAATTGAAACTGTTATCGATTCATGAATTATGACTAGATGATGCCATTTATGTCTTTTTATATACTATACTTATCCATGTGAGATATGATTAAGTATGAGCACAATAGTCATGAATATCACTACCTTTGGTTGGTTTATTGAATAGAATACAATGAAAGATTATGAAACCTAAGTTGTAAAAACCAAGACCACAAATTGACAACTCAATTACTTAACCAGTTAAAAGGATATTTTGGGGGTGGCTAAACCAATGCAGAAAGTATTTATATAGGTGTTGATTCTGTGCTTGAGTAATATTTGTGTGGAGTGTATTCGGCTACCAGGTGGAATCTAGGTATTGACTGGATGCTAGGAATCTAATTCTCGCTTATTTATCTTGTACAAAAAAATAAAAGGCATTGCATTTGCTTTATCTTATGCCTCTCTTTGTAGCCTATTTGACTCGAGTGATAAAGCCCGTAGGAGTTCTCAAAAATCGGTGCCCTAAGATCTATCAGACCTGGGAGCCATCGGCCTAAAGCTCGCTACAAGGGTCATCTAGATAGCTTAAAGGAGTGAGGTCTTACACGTAAGATATATATAATAACTAGTGGGTTTGACTTATCTAGTTGAAGCTTGATAGTTGAAGCACTCAATAAAGGGAAAATTATCACAGATCTAGATAGTTATTGTATTGACTAGACCTAACCAAATTTTGAGCAGTAAAAAAATAGGTGTTTTGCAGGCAACTTTAGAATTAACACCCGTGTATGAGATTGAATATCAATATGTGTGTATTCTTAAGAGAGAAAAATGAAATATTTGACCATTAAGGGGCGGAATATTACCAACCTAAAGGTTTATAGTGATTGGATTGGCTATTTGCACACACACACACGTCGGTCGAGCATCGGATGAGTAAAAAAATTGATTTTTGTATCATGATTTACATATTTCTTATGAATTGTTTAATGTGTTTCAAAAACACGAGGCAAATACGGTAAGCTATCTATTATAGTAAATTTTAATTTTTTTTGCTTGATTGTTTAAGTAAATAGTCATGTTCGAAGATGAACAAATGTTCAAGTTTGGGGGTATTTGATAAGTGTTGTTCTACACTTCTCTGGACCATCAAAAGTAGACGACTGTAAGTACTCTTAAGTGAATTTGTACTTAATTGTGTGTTGATTTTATTGCTTTAGGTCAAAACCCAAGTTCATATGGAATTAGAGAAAAACAAAGCAAAATAGGCGAAAAATGACTTAAAGTGCACGAAGACTTGGAAATGGGGACCAACTTGCAAGCATCCAAAAGTGGAAGGACTTATTGTGCAAATAATCAGGGACTTAAGTTGAATTCATGAATAGAATTTTAGTTTCCTTATTTTAGTTAAATTCTAGTTTGGTAATTCTTGGGAGGACAAGATCTCTACACTATATTAGGGTTTTTGGACATATAAATAAGGATGACGATTTAAAACAAAAACGATATACTATATAAAAGAATGAAAGGAGAAAAGAGAGAGCAAAAAAAGAAAAAGAGGAAGAACGACCAAGATCTTGAAGATTGGAACGTGAATACAAATAATTCTTGGTGCAAGATATTTAACTTCTTCTCATCTTTTATTCAAGATCTGGTTATGTATTCCAAACTTTTCATCTTTTCTTTCTACCGAATTATGAGTAGCTAAATATTTATTTTGGATGAACAATGTAACCTAATTTAGATTTTTTAATTTCGACTCTCAAGTTTTGCTTGTAAATTAATTATGTTTTGATTTTACTTCTTTTCATAATGTATGAAATAATTGGCCATTATTTCATTGATTTGTGGATTGTAACAAACCGAGAGGTAAGTTATTAATTTAGACAACGTAGTAAAGTCTGGCAATTGGATAAAATGTAGAGATACGCTTTTATTATTATTGCGGTCTTGAATTGAATTCTTAGGAGATTTAATGCATCTAGTTAAGGACCATTCTGGCTTCATATATTGACTTAATTAAATATGACTAATTTGAACTCGAGAGTGAGAAATTATGTTAAATTCGTGAATTCGACTGATTACAACATTAGGAATAAATCTTGAGAAGAGAAATTAGATATGGCAACTATGGTGAACTTGTGAATCCAAATCCTTTAATAATTATACTTGATTAAATCTTGACTTTGCATTCACATAATTTAATACATTGTTTTCTAAAATTAATAGTTATAAGTTAATTGTTCAAATAAACCTATTTCAACTTATTTTGAATTGATTATGATTGAGATTAATTGAACTAATATTTAAATAAGATAGTCTTCATGGGTACGATAATATGAATTTATCAGGTCCACTTTATTACATGTTAACGATATTGTACATTTGCAATCATATATTTTTCCCCAACAAGTTTTTGCCACTTTATTACTTGTTAACAATAATGTGCACTTGCAATCATATATTTTTCCACAACAAGTTTTTCCACCAGGGCTAGTATCTGCACCAGTGCACATTTCAAAAAATTTAGCACACGTTTATATGGTCAAATAATTATCAGCGACACATTGTGTTAAAATTTAAAACTATGAAGTTTTAGTAGTCTTTATGAGTTTACTTGCGCGTTTGCTATTTTCCACTGTAATTAAATTTTAAAAATCATTCAAGATCATGGAAAATTGAAATTTAGAATTGTCAAGTAGGGGATTGATCTCCTACCCATGATGGGTAGGAGATATATTGCCCATTGCTGATGTAGGTTGATGTAGGAATGCCACATCAGTATAGGGGCACAAAACTGTGTGGACACAAATGTTATCCACACACAGGGGGCAACATATCTCCTGCCTACTATGAGCAGGAGATCATTCCCCATGTCAATTATAATACAAGATTTTTAAGTGACATCAAGGTTAAGAAGAAGAATAATATGCAAAAGGCATAGGTAACACATATGTCTAGGTGTGAATTGCTTGCACGGAAAATAATCTCTAGTTAAGAATTAGATTTGCGAACTATTTTAGATTTTTTTTTTTTTTTTTTTTTTTTTTTTTGTTTTTGTGCTCTTTCTATGGAACCTTAAATTTAGAACCAATAAAAAATTTACATAGTGGCAGCTAAAGAGTGTGGCGATAGGCCAATTAAAACAAAAGACAATGATCAATTTTGGATGTAATTTTCAGCATCATTTTCTACCAATTTGAAAAGAAATTCGTTATAACATTCATTATATTGACGTGGGAATCACCTCAAATAGCCTTTGAAAAGATTTAATAGACTTTTGAGGCCTTTGACCAAAATTAAGGGGAAAAAAATGAAGAAATTGTTTAGTTTGTGTTTTCCCATTTTAACCGTACTTTCAACGTAATTTTAATTCCCATCTTTCATCTCCATCCACTTAACGTCCGTCTTTCCTCACGACTTTAGGCCCATTCAAAGAATCAGAAAAATTGCAACGACACTGGTGTTCAAATTTGACAACATTCCCGTGAATCCTCGGGACGCAAAGAAAAATGTGATACTAATTTGTATGGCTGAGGTACACTGTTTATTTGTTATTGATTTTTCCAGAAGCTAGGTAACATTTTTTTTTACTATTTATCATTGATATAAGTCGGAACTTCATGGGTAATGTTAGCCATATGCAATTGCCTATGATGCTGGATATTTATTGAATGTGTGATTTATGGAAAACCCAGATGTGTAGAACGATTTATGAAACTACATCAATTCGTCACGGAACGACAGTCGTCGTTTTGGATTGGAACGACTATTGTCGTTTTGGAAAGACCATGCTAATTTTATAACATTTGAACATATGGCATTAAATAAATCGAATTGAACATATGGCATTAAATAAATTGAATGGCTAATGAGACACTAAAGTTTGTCATATTCATTTTGTGTTAAAAAATTTTGTTAAAGAATAATTTGATTGATCATCCCTGGACTGAGGCTTTTCCCCTTTCTGCTGTGTTAATAACTCTTGGTCTATTCTATTATGTGCTGTAAGTTACGCATGTTTTTCAATTCTTTTATCATTACTTGCTACTATTGGTATTTTCATTGGTCTATTTCTATCGTACTGATGGCAGGTAACGAACCTCTTCTCTAACTAATTCAACCCCAGGGAGCATCAGCTCCATTTGCTAATACGGAGTCATCGGAATTATTTCAAAACTAAACACTTCGTCCATCTTTCACTCATGGAAACCGCCTAGACAATGTGGTAGGAGTGTCAATTCAGTAGGGATCATTTTGATCTTTTCTTCTTCAACCCTCATATTTCATTGGCTACAATTAAGATGCAGTTAGACGAGCGCATATTTGACGTCTTTCTTGACAAGCATGAACGCCAGTGGAAAGTTCAGGAATACCCACCAAATATTGTTGCGCATTGGAAAGTAGAAGCTTTGCTTGACATGTTTTTGCACCCTTATGAGTATTTTAATGAAGTCTACTCTCGCTATTTGGAAAGTGATGACATGGAGGACAAGATTGAGAAGTCGAGTTCAGAGGAAGGGATTAAGCAGTCAGGGAGAAGAGGATTTGTCTTGGTCGCTTGTGAAGTTTGATTGGAATGGTTGTTATAGTTTTTTTTTTTATTGTTTTGAAAAAAATGATGTTTATGTTGGTTTTGTTGTATTTTTTTTTTTTTTTTTTGTAGTATTTTGGCATCGATGAAGTTTTGGTTTTGCTTTACAATTTTGTTTGAATGGATGTATTATCAGTTTTCAATGATAATAGTAACATCAATTTCTTATTAGAGTTTCACACAATTATGGTCGTAATGAAAATTGTGTAATGACAATGAACACGAGATATAACGTAAAATGAAAACTCTGTAGAATCCCAAACACAATATGAATTAACCAACAAAATTCTTAATCTCATAAGTGCATAAAAATTACAAAGGGATCTGCCAAAGTTAGTTCACAAAAGTCTAAAACGAGTACTGATGTTTTAAAACACATAGAGGAGTTTTAAAACAACAACACATGTTTTTGAACTATTGTTGTTGTTCTAAAACTATTGTCATCGTTTATAAACTACTGCAGACGTTTCAGTATGCTATCGGCCTAAAATGTACATCTTAAACAACGTTTGCAACTGTCCTACCCTGATTTCAACATCATTAAACTGAACAAAAAGCACATCAAAATAAAAAACCAAAACAAATGAGAAATTATTTTTATGGGGTACAATTGAGGGTGTATAACTCAATAGCCAATTTTCTTCTCCACTTCTGCATGTGGAATCCGTTAACTAGCTCTGCTTGTATGTCGATGCTCAAGAATTCTATGTATTTGATGGTATAAACACTACAATCACCCCTACAACACATTTTCAAAGTTGGACATTAATAGTGCAAATTAAAATAGATGATCGCAGTTGAGCAGTTGCATAATGTCATATGAAACTTACGAGTTGGATTTTTTCGAGGTTGTCGTTATCCGTTCTATTGCTAGAGCATTGATGACAATGTTGATTTTCTTTAGAAGCATGGGAAAAATCGTTGTCATGGGCTTCAAGTCAGCTCTAATTAGATCATCCGTAAAACAGCTCCTATCTGTAGGTTGTAAACTTGTACAAGTAAAATAAATGCGATCGTACATTGTAAACTTGTACAAGTGAGAATATTGTGGACCACTCACTGTCGTTCATTATAAAGGTGTGTTTGGGACAACTTTCTTATAGGAATGTCAACAAATGTTTGGAACCCAAATGTTCCAAACATTGAGACATTGTAATTTTAGCTAAAAAAAATCCTAAATTCAAAATCAACTTTACCAAACAACCCTATTTTCTGAAACAACTACACAAATAACTCCTAATTTTGAAATTAATTTGACAACAAACTTAATAGTGGAGATTTGGAATCTTTATGACAATCCAGTCACCTGACTCTGCTTCTTGACAGTGGGAGTTAGGGTGTAGAACTTCAATAATACAGTTATGTACGAACAGCAGCGAGGTTTTACGTCGCGAACTTTCTCCTTTTTTTTAATAGTCATTCAGTGAGTGAGTGAATGTATCATATACAGTAAAGTAAAATATAAGTAAAAAAATATAAAAGTGGTAGTTTTTAAAAACGTCTAGAGACGCTATAAAATGACGACATCATTTTATACATATCATCGTAAACAACCCTAGGATTTTTCAAAAATGTCTAGAGATGTTTCCAACACGACTTCAATCATTTTAAAACAACTACATAAATCTACATTATGATCGACACGATCGAGTTTGAAAATTGAAGTAATATACAATTGATTGATTGACACGATCGAAGTAATGTACAATTGATCGAGTTCGACGATCGAAGTAATATACAATTGATTGATCGACTCGAT
Source organism: Forsythia viridissima (assembly GCA_030279155.1). Taxonomy (NCBI): domain Eukaryota; kingdom Viridiplantae; phylum Streptophyta; class Magnoliopsida; order Lamiales; family Oleaceae; genus Forsythia; species Forsythia viridissima. Next base: position 20,796,420 of record CM059038.1, read on the forward strand.
CGAGTTTGTCGATCGAAATAACGTAAAATTGATTGATCGACACAATCGAGTTCGACGATCAATTTAATGTATAACTATATGGTCGACACGATCGAGTTCAACGATTGAAGCAATGTACAATTGATTGATCCACGCGATCGAGTTCGACGATCGAAGTAATGTACAATTGATTCATCGACACAATCGAGTTCAACGATCGAAGTAATATACAATTGATTGATCCACATGATCAAGTTCGATTATCGAAGTAATGTGTAATTGATTGATCGACACGATCGAGTTCAACGACCGAAGTTATGTACAATTGATTGATCCACACGATTGAGTTTGACGATCGAAGTAATGTACAATTGATTGATCCACATGATTGAGTTCGATGATCAAAGTAATGTACAATTGATTGATCCACATGATAGAGTTCAACGATCGAAGTAATATACAACTATATGATCGACATGATTGAGTTCGACGATCGAAGTAATGTACAATTGAATTGATCAACACGATCAAGTTCGATGATCGAAGTAATGTACCAACTATATGATGTACACGATCAAGTTCGACAATCAAAGTAATATACAATTGATTGATAGACATGATCGAATTCAATGATCGAAGTAATGTAAGATTGATTGATCGACACGATCGAGTTTGACGATCGAAGTAATGTACAATTGATTGTATATCATTGATGGGGTTTTTTTTTTTTAAATGTCTATAGACGTTGAAAACAATTGTAGTTGTTCTATACTAAACGTTAGTAGTTTTTTAAAACAACTGCAGTAATTCTATATTAAACGTCATTGGTTGTTTAAAACAAATGTCCTTGTTATGTTCGTCTATACTAACATACTAAACGTCGTTGGTTGTTTTCAATAACAGTATACGTTTCATAACATGTTCAATTTATTGGTTCGTCAACTTTACCAAAAACGTGTAGGGTCGTTCAAAACAATTCTACTTGTTATGTACTAAACCTCTATGGTTGTTTAAAACGACTGGTGTTGTTATGTTATTTTCTACACACATAAGGGATAGTAAGTAGCTAAAAAACACAACATCTGCAATCCAAAATAAAGAAAAAAACATAAACACAACATCTGCATTCGACATAACGATAAATCAAATATATTACGTTCACATTTGTTGTCCATAGAACAAATTAATATTTTTCGTGCCCTTAAAGGTTTTTAAAAATGTAACTATTGCAAAAAATAACAAACGCACAAGGGAAAAAAGGATTTTACTTCTAATTTCCAAGGTTTTTGCCTATTCTGTGATAGGTGCCGCCACCAATTATTTGACCATCCAAACAAACTCCAAAAAATTCCAAAATTTTTTTTGTAGATACTTGGGACTACAGACTAAAACATGTTAAAATTTCAAATCTTAGCTACGTCGTTTGATAGGTGAAAATGTTGGTCGAAGTTGCTTGAAAAACTACCTCGGATGCCTTAAGGCAGCCCGCTAAAACGTTCATAAAGATTTCATACAATAAAATTTTTGAGTGATTCCAAATGCTTCCGTTAGAACACATATAAGGATTTGTATAGCTACTGATTTCACTCAAATACTCCAAACGTATAGGATGTTATGATTTTTCAAAGTAAAGGCAGTAAACTGAAAATTCAGAAAAATGAAACTGGCCAATTTCTATCTTTAAACTTTAAACGGTAATTAAACCAACATCTTGTTTTCCATACATATTACATAATTAAATACTGAAAATCCAACACTTAAAATATCATATTTACATCATGATTGACTCGATCATCTCGACGTCAAAATTTAATTTAAAAAATGAAGTTCACTACGCGTTCGCTTGCCTACTACACCGCGTTAGCACCACCCTTTTCAATCTGAAAATTTGTTCATTTTGGGGTGAGTATTTCATAAAAAATTACTCACTATAAATGTATACTAACATGTGGGAAAAAATACACAGAAACATAAATGTTAATGCCATCATTTCAAATGTATACATGAACAACATAAATTTGTAACCGGCACCATGAACTTAAATGTGATTTTCTTCAATCACCATCATGCATATGTAATTACCTTCAATCATAATCATAAAATTCCTTCATGAATAATTTACATGGCATTTACATAACATAATAATTTTCCCAAACATCATTTAAAAATCATTGTCAAAGTAATAAATACAACTACCTCGAATTACAGTTTTCGGTTGAAGTTGTGATGGAGAATGAATTGTTACTGCACCTTTTCCAAAATCAAACCCGCACACTATATATATATAAAGAAATTTTGTGAAGTTAGAAGCAAGGTTAAAGCCTTTTATTGCTGGTCAAAAATCTAGACAGAAAAGTGAGTGAAAATGGTAGTCGAGTTCTCACTGCTACAACTGAATTCATGACAAAAAAGAGAAAAACAAATGTTGAAAAGTGGAAGATTTGTTGCTGGAACTTTGGGGTCGACAATGAAGAATAAGAATATGAAATTTATGGATCAAAACCAAGGCTAAAAGCCAATTGTTGGGCCGAGTTTGCTGAAGGAACAAAATAGAGAGATGCTGGAGTATTTTTGGTGATTGAGGCTAAAGGAATTAAAGGTGCTTCAGGGGCTAAAAATGAGGACTTGTTGGGGCTAGAAATCTGTAGTTTTTTTTTGTTAAGAAAATGGGAAAAAGAATGGACTTAAGGACCAAATTTTTGGGACCTGATAAATGGAATAAAGATGGTAGAAAATCAGTGAAAAGCTGAAAGGGAAAAACAATGCTGTAGGGGCCGAATTCTAAGTAAAAGGGGGGAGGAAAAGCTAAGGAGTTAATGAGAGGTAGTTATAGGGTCATGGTAGTTTCTTAGTTGATCATGGGGGCTGTTTCTTTTGGCTGAAATTTGGGCAGCAAGGTGGGCGGTTTTTTTAGAGAAATGGGAGGATAATGGATCACGGGTTGGGCGTTTTTTTTTATGGCCGACAAGTGGGTATTCTTTTTTTATGGCTGAAAACTAGGCGATTTTATGGCAGCAAAGAGAGTCGGTTATTGGCTCAATTTTGGAGTCGAAATGAACTGGGTTTTGGGCTAATTATAGGTGAACTTTTTGGTCGAAAAATAAGTCGGGTGTTAGGCTAGAGGAGACCGGTTTTTATTGGGTTTAAATGGGTTTACATTAATAAATAAAAAAATTTAACATTTGAGCTTAATTTTTTAATTTAAAACTGCGCTCTAAATTTATCAAGAAATTAACTCAAGATAATTAATTCGATTGAAGAAAATTAACGAAGCTCAAATAAAAAATATTCCATATTCGACAAATAAAATTTAAAGCAAACGTGCGCAATATTTAATGTGACAAAAATATTTTAAAACATACTAGGAGGTTCATAATGATGTCGGAAGTTACAATTTTATTTACATGAAATTAAAAACCAAAATTTTTTTCGGTCATTACAACCTTCCCCAATAAAAATTATTTCATTTTCGAAATATAACTTACTTGGTTTATAAGGTCCGGGTACTTAACTAAAATATATTATTCTCTTTCCCAAGTGATCCCATCCTACTATTGTCTATCCCACTGAACTTTGGCCAAAGGGATCTCCCAATTTCTCATAATATGGACTTTTCTTTCTAGGATCACTGTAGGAGCTTCTTTATAAGTCATATCATTCTTTAAATCAAACAACTCATATTTTACCACATGCGTAAGATCATGCACTTACTTTCTTAACATCGAAACGTGGAATACATCGTGTAATGTGGAGAGCTCAGGTGGCAATGCCAAACGATTTGCCACATTTCCAATTTTTTCAAGAATCTCAAATAGGCCGATGAAACTCGGTCTCAAATAGACCGTAACGTAGTATTCCTTTCATAGGAGCCACCTTTAGAAAAACTTTTCTGCTAACCTCTAACTCTAATTATTTTCTTCTTCGACTGGCATAACTTTTCTGGAGATCTTACGCTGTCTTAATTATGGACATGATCTTGTCTATTGCCACCATTGTTTTCTCAACCAACTCTGATTCTAAAATTCTTCTTTAGCTAACTTCATCTCAACTAATTGGCGAACGACATTGGCGACCATACAGTTCCTCATATGGTGCCATGCCGATGGTAGCTTGGAAGCTATTATTGTAAGTAAATTCCACCAACGGTAGGTGACTTTTCCATTTACCACCCAAATCTAAGACGCGTGCTCTCAACATATCTTCAAGGATTTGAATAGTTCGTTCTGATTGCCCGTCAGTCTGAGGATGATAAGCTATGCTAAATTTCAATTTAGTACCCATAGCTCCTTGAAGAATTTTCCAAAAATTTGAGGTAAGCCTCAGGTCTCGATCTGATACGATGGATGTTGGTAACCCATAAAGTTTGACAATTTCTTTAACATACAAATGTGCTAATTGCTCCAAACTGAAATTCATTCAAATGGGCAGAAAATGCGTAGATTTTGTCAAACGATCTACTATAACCCATATGGCATCATGACCTCTCGTCGATCTAGGAAACCCCACAACAAAATCCGTTGAAATTTTCTTCCATTTCCACTCTGGTATATCCATCGGATTTAATGGCCCTAACGGCCTTTATTGCTATGTTTCACTTGTTGATATACCAAACATTTTTACATAAAACGAGCTACAACTCTTTTCATGTTTCTCTACCAAAATGTATTACATAAATCTTTATACATTTTAGTTCATCCTAGATGTGCAACGTAAGAAGTGGAATGAGCTTTAGATAAAATTTCATTTCTCAGACCTTTATCCTTAGGCACACACATTCGACCTTTGAACATCAAAACTTTGTCCTCTGCTACTTCAAAATCTTTCCTTTTTTAGGTTCTTACTTCAGTCCTAATCTTTTCCAAGAAAAGATCATGTTTTTGAGCTATTAAAATTCTATCTCTAAGGGTCAACTTTACTATCAGACTTGTTATCAATGCCGATATCTGCACCGGTGGTGTAATGCTTCAATTTTCATACTCTTAAAGTCCTTAATTAGATTATCTTGTATCGATTACAGTGCAGAAAACTGACCTATATTCTTTCTACTTAGAGCATCTGCGATTACATTTCCCTTACTCAGATGGTATAGTATAGAGCATTCATAGTCCTTTAGTAATTCCAACGAACGCCGTTGTCTTATATTAACTCCTTTCGGGTGAAAAAGAACTTGAGACTCTTATGATCAATATAAATTTCACACTTGCTTCCATAAAAGGTAATGATGCCAAATTTTCAAGGCGTGAACTACCGCCGCAAGTTCAAGATCGTGCGACAGGTAATTCTGCTCATATTGCTTTAGCTACCTTGAAGCATAAGCTAACTTTTCCATTTTGCGTCAATACACAACCCAAACCAAGATTTGATGCATCACTACAAGTTATATAGCCTTCTGAACCTTCGGATAAAGCTAGTACTAGTGTAGATACTAGCTTGTCCTTTAACTCTTGAAAACTATGTTTACATTTCTTGGACTAAACAGACTTAACACCATTTCGAGTCAACTGTGTCATATGACTAGCTATTTTGAAAAATCCTTATATGAAATGTCGATAACAGTCGGCTAAACCCAAAAAACCACTTATTACACCAACATTTGACAATGCCGGCCAATTTGATGCAGCCTCAACTTTTGATGGATCTACTTCAATTCCTTTAGCTGTCACAAGATGTCCAAGAAATCCGATTCAGTCCAGCTAAAATTCACATTTCTTGAATTTGACATTCAACTTTTCTTTCTGCAATGTCTCCAATAATATTCTCAATTGCTATTGATGTTGCTTGGGATTCTTGGAATAAATCAAGATGTTATCAATGAATACAATGACGAACTGATCCAAATATTGATGAAAAACTCGGTTCATTAAATCCACAAATACCACCGTACCATTCGTCACTCCAAAGGGCATTACTATAAATTCATAATGCCCATAACGAGTTTGGAATGCTGACTTTAGTATTTCCGATGGTCTGATTTTTAGTATATGATAGTCTGACCTCAAGTCGATCTTCGAAAACAATGAAGCACCATTCAATTGATCAAAAAATCCTCAATTTTGGAAGTGGGTACTTATTCTTAATCGTCAATTTATTTAACTCACGGTAGTCGATACACATTCTCATCGATCCATCTTTTTTCTTTACGAAGATAACTGGTGCTCTCCATAGAGAATCACTTGGTCTGATAAATCTTTTATCCAATAGTTCTTCCAATTGTATTTTTAACTCCTGTAATTCTTTTGTTACCATCCAATACGGAGCCTTTGATATGGGTGTAGCTCCAGGTATCAGATCTCTCGTAAATTCTACTTGCCTATTAGGCAAAATGCCTACTAAGTCATCTAGAAACACATCGGCGTACTCTTGAACAACTGCCACATTAACCAAATATACTTCCTCAGATGGAGTGCCAGTGAAATTGACAAGAAAACCTTGACAATCTCTCTTTTTAGCAACTTTTCCGCCTACAAAGCTGAGATAAGGTGGGAAAGTGCTTTAATTTTTTATCCATAAAATTTGGACTCCTTCTTTCCTAGTCTTCGAAAGATTATTTCCTTCTCAAAACTTACAATGGTAGCACGATTACTACCCAACCAATCCATCAACAGGATTGTCCTAACTAATTTATTTGTCTCTATACTTATAATGTATGTCTGCTTACAAAACTAACCCATCAAAGTGGAAATCACCACTATGATTCTTCTTACATTTAGGGAACTGTAGAATGGAATTACTTAACTAACCCATGTTGGGACCTTGATTCTGTCTTTTTAATTAGCCTGAGTTTCGGTTCCCATTCTGATCCTGTCAATTTTTCTTTCCCTAGTCATTATGTTGTCCTTGAACTCTAACTTTTAAACCTGAGAAGGACACAGTTTGGGCCATCTTGACCACTGCTTTGAAAGTAAGAAACTCTTGAAAACTAACAATCTATCTGATCTCTGAAGGCAAACCTCTTTTCATAATATCTTGCCTTCATTAGTTAAGTGTTGACAAAATAAGGAGCATAGCACAATAGTTCTTCAAATTTTTGCTCATACTCAGTGATTTTCACATTTTCCTGAACGAGATGTAGAAAATTCTGACTCCTTATAATCTCGTAGAGCCTATGAAAAATATTTTTCTGTTGGCTTGACCTTGAAATGGGCCCATGACAAATTATTCTATTTGTTCTCAGTAAGGGTGCGGGATGCCAACTCCCACAGTGATGTGCTCGGCCATTTAGCATGAACTCTACACAAAGGACATTCTAATTTTCAGGAGAAGCGATGTACCAAAAAAAAATTCTAGATCGTTCGCAACAATTCTTCAACTACAAGAAGATCCTTCCTACTGTCGAATGTAGGAGTGCGGTATCGATAAAATTGCTCAATCACCGGCACGACAGGGGCCACGTGATGTGCCGGTGGGGCCTGATGCGTTTGGGGCACTTGCGGTGCCTACGGCGCCATTGGTAGTTGTTGCACTAGGGCTACCTAAGCTGCTAACGCTCATCTCATTTTCCCAACCAGTAGTTGCAAGTCTCTGATAGCTCTTGTTTGCGTGGTCGGTGCCATTTCCTTAAAATAAACAAAATGAAAAGATTTTGTAATTCATCGAAGTAAACACCATACGCAAAGCCATGAATATCTTAAATGCTATCAACAAATGAGAATTCAAATAACATATTTTATATATTTAAATCATCCTTCAATAGGTACAATGAGTAAAAACATCTAGCGCCAAACAACGGTAAAATAACTGTACATGGAAAACTGAAATTCTGAAAGGAAAACCATCTAACTACTTTGGTATCTCTAAGCATCTTCATCGCTAACCCATCATCTGTGTACTCTAGGCCTCTTTGGCCGTAGAGCCTCATCATTCGAGGTAACACAAGACTCGTCCTTATACTCTACCTCAAGATCCTTCTCTAGGTCTTCATCGACCTCGATACCTAGATCAGCCTCAAACACTAACACTAGCTCCAGGTCTGGCTCAACTATTAGAACAGGCTTGAAAATGGGATGGAGACCTGCACCATATAAATTGTACTACTCTCTGTGCATAATAAGCGCTTCAAAATGCACGTCGTATTCCATCTCAGGATAGTAGATCTCACCTAGATCTCTTAAGATCTCCACAGAAACTGGCTTCCCTGGGCCAATCATTAAGTCAATCACATGAGCAATAGACTTCGCAATGATAGTTCATTGCCCTGACACGTAATGCCCTGTGGTTACCGATATGATAGCCAATTGACTAATCGGGATCTGACGCAAAATTATATAACCCTTCCTTGCCAATGCGTCACGTTCTAGGAAATAATCACTCAGTGGAACCATGTTTGAAATACAAATTAGGAAGAGTCCAATTAGGTAGATTTCTATCGTCTTTTAATTTAAATTATGAGGAATAACATAAATTTTTATCTCGTCTTAACATTTTATCATAAATGAAACAATTAAAATTTTTACATAAAATTTAAGTTTCATTTATCATACTTAACAACATAAAATAAAATTTTAATCAACCTTTCATTATCTCAGAATTGGCGTAGCGCGACGATGGTGAGTAGTGACATTTAAATTCAAAAATTCTTAACTTCTAAAATTTCAACTTGACATAATAAAATAAAGACCATAAAAATAATAAAATAAATAAATAAATAAATTTTGTTAAAAAATTTACGTGAGTCTACAGAAAAGTAAAACTGTGCTATTATACCAAGATGTAACACCCCAAATTTTCTCAATATGAATGGTCACTAAAATAATCTCTAAATAATATTCGACGACTCCAAATAATATTTACCGTGCCCTTGAAGGGTTTAAAAAAGTAAATATTGCGAAAAATAACAAGCGCGCAAGGAAAGAATAATTTTACTACTAATTTTCAAGGTTTTTGCCAATTCCGTGATAGGTGTCGCCACTAATTATTTAATCATCCAAACGAACTCCAAAAAATTCCAGAATTTTTACTGTAGATACTTGGTTTTAAGATTAAAACATGTTAAAATTTCAAAAATTAGCAAAGTCGTTAGGTAGGTAAAAATGTTGGCCGAAGTTGCTTGAAAAACTGCCCTAGGTACCTTAAGGCAGTCTGCTAAAACGTTCATAAAAATTTCATACAATGGAATTTGTTGAGCAATTGCAAATTATTCCATTAGATCACATATAAGGCTTTCCATAGTCACTGATTTCACTCAAAATATCAAACATACAAAGAGTTGTGATTTTTCAAAACAATGGCAGTAAGCTGAAAATTCAGAAAAATGAAACTATGACAATCTCTAACTTAAAACTTTGAGCGGCAATTAAACCAACATCTTGTTTTCCATACATAATACATAATTACATACTGAAAATTCAACTCTTAAAATATTGTATTTGCATCATGATTGACTCGATCATCTCGACTTCAAAACATAATTTAAATAAGGAAATTCACTTCGTGTTTGCTAGCCTACGCCATGCTTTTGAATATGAAAATTTGTTCATTTTGTGGTGATTATTTCAAAGGATAAAATCAAAATCAATAGCAACATAAACTAACATGTGGGAAAAATTACACGGAAACATAAATGTTCATGCCAACATTTCAAACGTACACAGGAGCAACATAAATTGGTAAGCGGCACCATGAACTTAAATGTATTTCCTTCGATCACCATCATGCATATGTGATTACCTTCAATCACAATCATAAAATTCATTCATAAATAATTTACGTGGCAATTACATAATATAATAAGTTTTTCCCAAACATCATTTATAAATCACTTTAAAGTAGTAAATAAAACTACATCGAATTAGAGTTTTCGTTTGAAATTGTGATGGAGGATGAATTGTTACTACACCTTTCCATATACAAGAAAATTTGTGAAATTAAAAGCAAGGTTAAGTAACAAAAATATGGAAAGGTAAGTGAGTGAAAATGGACAGAAAAGAAAGGTCCATATTTTTACATAAAAGTGAGTGAAAATGGTTGTCGATTGCTCACTGTTGGGACCGAATTCTTGACAGAAAAGAGAGGAAAATAAATGACGAAAAGTAGAAGATTTGTTGTTTGGAACTTTGGGGCCGACAATGAGGAAGAAGGATATGGAATATATGGATCAAAACCAAGGCTAAAAGCCTACTGCTGGGCCGAGTTTGCTAAAGGAAAAAAATGGAGAGATGCCGGAGTACTTGGGTGATTAAGGCTAAGGGAATTAAATGTGCTTCAGGGGCCGAAAGCGAGTACTTGTTGGGGCTAGAAATATGTAGTTTTTGTGCTGAGAAAATGGGGAAAAGAATGGACTTAAGGACCAAATTTTTGGGACCTGATAAATGGAATGAAGATGGCAGAAAATTAGTGAAAAGCTGGAGGGGAAAAACTATGTTGTAGGGGCCAAATTCTCAGTAAAAGGGAGGGAGAAATGAGCTTTAGATCGGGGCTGAAAAGGGAGGGAAAGCTAGAGAGTTAATAGGAGGTAGTTATATGGTCATGGGTAGTTTTTTAGTTCTCATTGGGGCTGTTTCTATTGGCTGAAATATGGGCAGCAGGGTGGGTGGTTTGTTTAGAGATGGGAGGGTAATGGATCATGGGTTGGGTGGTTTTTTTTTTTTTTTTTGCTGCAAGGTGGGTGGTTTTATGGTAGCAAAGAGAGTCGGTTATTGGCTGAATTTTGGAGTCGAAATGAAACGGGTTTTGGGCTACTTATAGGTGAACCTTTGGGCTAAAAAATAAGTCGGGTGTTGGGCTAGAGGAGACCGGTTTTTATTGGGTTTAAATGGATCGACAATAATAATAAAAAATGTTTAACGTTTGCGCTTAATTTTTTAATTTAAAACTGCGCTCTAATTTTATCAAGAAATTAAATCAAGATAATTTATTCAATCTAAGAAAATTAACGAGGCTCAAATAAAAAAAAAAATTCCATATTCGACAAATAAAATTTAAAGCAAACGTGCGCAACATTTAACATGACAAAAATATTTTAAAACTACTAGGAGGTTCGTAGTGACGCCGGAAGTTACAATTTTATTTACATGAAATTTAAAACATATGGAAAAAATTTCCATTCGTTACAACGTAATTATACGACGTTTTAGGCTACAATTCTAGTAATGTATTGACTTATTAACATTAATTTTATGTTATTTTTTTTAAAAAAAAAGTTGTATCTATATTTTTTACCACACAATGACAATTGTCTGACTCTGCCCCTGAGTGGAAGTGTCTTATAGCATATCTCCTCATATTGTTGAAGCCGTCAACAAAGTGTATCTAAGAAATCAAAAGTATACTACAATATATTGTTTGTCAAGAAAACAATGCACTATGGTGTAAAACTACTAACCCAAAGTCCTATCAAGATTTACGGCCAGACTATGTGTTGTTGATTGGAAGATGTTACGGTACACTACAAGAAAGGAGGTCAATAGTGACGACAAAAATCATCGCTAAAGGATACATTATCGTCTCTTTACATGTATGGAGACAACAAAGTCATCGCTCAATGTCGCCCCAATAGTGTAGTGGCTCTATAGTAATATGTCGTCGCTACATATATTTGAAACTATAGCGATGACAAGTTCGTCGCAACATTGTCATTGTCTATATCTCGAAAATAGATAAAAAGGGACGACAATGTCGTCACCAAAGTCGTCCCTGTTATTTGAAATAGCAGCGACGTGAAATACGTCGCTATTATCTTTTATATACAACAACTATTAGCAATGACACAGTTGTCGCTATATGTCCTCCTAATATAGAGACGACTGTGTCATCGCTTATACTAAATGATTTGTTTTAATACAGCGACAACAATGTCGCCGCTATAAATATTTTGAATTTTTTAAAAAAAAAAATTCGAATATTTGAATTAATGTATAAAAGATTCTAAAAATCTACAGATCCCCCAAACCCTCATCCTCGTCCTTCTTCTCGACCTCCTCAGGCACAACCACTAGTATGCTATTTTCAGAAGCTCAATTTTCTACTGCATTCAGCGTAGCTAAGCCTTGTACATGGCAAACCGATGATCATTATTCTAGGGTCTCCAGAGAACTAATGGGAAGTTCCTTGTGGGGCTTTCGATGCAGAGGTCAAATCTAGGGAGGGAGAGGTGCCCTTCGGAACCCGTCCAACCACACGGACATGACCTCGTCGTTCTCCGAGAACCTAATTTGCAATAGCACGCTCGTCTAACGAAGCACCACTGGAGGCGACCTGTGTATGTTGAGTCTCCCTCAACACAACAAGTTTATCCTATTTGGTGAAAAATAAAAAATAATATCATGTCAGATAAAATTATATTAACATCATTTAAAAGTCCTCACATAGTCATCAGCCGCCTACGGCTTCACCCAATTGCCATCCCGAAAGGTGTGAAACGTCCAAAACGAATAAATAATCCCCGGCCACTGCTGGGTACAACAATTTAAACGTGAAATGTAGTTAGTAAACATTGTTACGTAATATAGTGAAGAATTGTATATTGATATTGAAAATATTAGTTGTATCTCATCGTAACGCGTGGCAGAGAAGCTTTTCGACCCCTGCACGCTCGGGTATTTAGCCTTACCCCGATTGGCCTTATTTTTCGAGGACCATTCCTGAAGGTATAAAAAATAATTGATATGCAGAAAACTTAATAGTTAAAAAAAAAATTTTAAAAAATCGTAAAAAGTAAATAAACAATGTATACCACGAAAGTATAACTAGTAAAGATGTCAATGCACTTCTACCAGTCCTCGGTAGACATCTCGCCGTACGGTTGGCTAGGTCCATGCGCTTTTAAGTGATTATGCACCTGGAGTTTGTAATTGCGATAACAATCGGCCGCCAGGCGATCTACAGCAGTACAGACCGCCCGGTACTCGTCGGGCGACCGATCGCCATGCAGATCGAAGTAGCTCTGCAAAAGTGGAAAAAATTACGTTAATGTATATTACATGGAACAATTATTTATTGACTGTGCTAATAACAAAACTAATGTAAGTTAATACCTAGATGATGCTACATAACCGTGCCCGCTGCTCCTCTGGAACCTCTGTCCATGAAGGGTAACACAGGGGCACGGTGAATCTCACTTGGTTCCCAACTAAGCACGTGAAGTACTTCGCTTTATTCCCGATCGTCTGCATTGTGCGTTTGACATGGGAAGTGGCATCTTCCCATTGGCGTGCCAAACCTTCTCAAGGTTGATGCCTCGAGAGATACCCCGTCGCTTTGGCAGGGGCGTTGAAAAAGAACAAATACGAACCATATTTATCATACGAAATTCAACGATATTTATAAAATACAAAAAAAAAATGATTTGAACGAAAATTATTACCAGACTCACAGGCCGAAGCGAGGCGGTGAGGTGGCTGCTGTGGAGGATCCCCTGCACCATCACCTTCGTGCGACATCACGTCGGCCATACTAACACATGAAATAATTGCGAACATCAATTAGTGCGGAATAGGTCCCAACACTTAGTGAAATTGATCCCTAGCTTTTAAATTATTACTTAATTGGTCCCTAACTTAGTAGAAATATGAACAATCCATAAACTTTGGATGATGAATCGGTCCCAAAACTTTTTTTATTTTCATAAGTCCATACACTTTGAATTTATGTTAAATTCGTAATAAGTTTTAATGTGTCTATTAATAGGTCCCTCAATTTTGAATATATAACAAATCGGTCCCTAGACTTTGAATTTATTTCAAATCGATCCCTGAACTTTGAATTTTTTAGTAATTTCTAATAAGTTTTAAGTTGTTGATTAATTGGTACTTAAACTTTTAATTTATATCAAATAAGTCTCTAAACTTTGAATTTTGCATGTAAATTCTAATAAGTTTTGATTTTTTTATGAATATGTCCATAAACTTTTAATTTATTTCAAATAGGTCCCAAAATGTTGAATGTATTTCAAATAGGTCCCTAAACGTTGAATTTATTTCTAATAAATCCCTAAACTTTTACTTTATTTCAAATTGTTCCATAAACTTTGAATGTATTCGTAATTTCTAATAAGTTTTTGCGTGTTGAAGAATTGGTCCCTAAACTTTTACTTTATTTTAAATAGGTCTCTAAATTTTTAGTTTATTTCAAATACGTCCCTGAACTTTGAATTTATTCGTAATTTCTAATAATTTTTTACTGTGTTGAAGATTTGGTCCCTAAACTTTTACCTTATTGTAAATAGGTCCATAAACTTTTTACTGTATTTCAAATAGGTCCCTGAACTTTGAATTTTTTCATAGTTTCTAATAAGTTTTAAATTGTTGATGAATTGGTCTGTAAACTTCTACTTTATTTTAAATAGGTCCCTAAACTTTGACTTTTTTTCAAATAGGTCTCTAAACTTTGAATTTATTTCATATAGGTCCCTGAACCTTAATTTTTACGTGGTTTCTAATAAGTTTTAAGTTGTTGATGAATTGGTCCTTAAACTTTTAATTTATATCTAATAGGTCCCTCAACTTTGAATTTTTTCGTAATTTCTAATAAGTTTTAATTTGTTGATTAATTTGTTCCTAAACTTATGAAATTTCAAATAAGTCTTTACACTTTGAATTTTAGCGTAATTTCTAATATGTTTTAATTTTTTATGAATAGGTCCCTAATGAAATTTTTTATTTCAAATGGGTCCCTAAACTTTTAATTTTTTTTTAATTTCTAATAAATTTTAATTTGTTGCTTAATTGGTCCCTAAACTTATGGAATTTCAAATAGGTCCTTACACTTTGATCAAAGGTCCCTAGACTTTGAATTTTTTTCAAATAAGTCCCTAATTGATGAACACAAATGCACACAACTAATTACAACTCCAGTGAACCTACTCCAACTCCCTTTTGATCCAACTCCAACTCAGTGAACCAACCCCAACTCCATTCATCAACTCAATAAATCAACTAAATGAAATCAACAAAATCAAACAATCAAAAAATTAAAAAAATGGCATAACACAAATGGAATTCGGCAGAACAGAATTGGAAAATCAAAATGAACATCAAAAATAAAAATAAAATCAGAAATCTGAACCTTTAGTGAAAGAACAGAAGACGGCGGCAAAACGGAAGTTTAGGGAAAGAAATTAGAAATCAAAAATCAAAATAAAAAGCAGTGGGTACTTACTGCTTGTCACGGTAGAAGAACGGAAGACAGTGGCAGAAGGCAGTGAAGACAGAAGATGAAAGACGACGGCGAAGACAATCAGGCGAAGAAAACGAAAGAAGAAGAACAAGCAAAATAGAAAAGAAGAAGGTTAGGCGTGAAATAAAAGGTCTGACTCTATAGCGACGACATATGTCGTCGCTATTGGTCCCTCTCTATAGCAACGACACGCGCCTGAAACGTGGCGCCCAATTTTCAAAAATATACTGACAACATGTGTCGTTGTTATTGACAATACAATAAGTTAACTAAATTACATATCTATTTATAAAGGGGTTTTTTCATTTTATTAATTTTTAATATTTAATATTACCAAAACATTTATTTTTAAAATTGTCAAAAAAATTTATTTTTTAATTGTTAATAATTAAAATAATAAAGTATAAATTAACAAATTCAGTGATACAAAAAATATTGTACATTTGTTGGAGTCTAAAAAATATTCTAAAAATATTTCTCTTTTTAGGACATTTTTCATATTTAATTTAATATATTAAATGTTTTAAAAATGTAATTTTATATTTAATAAATTATTTAAATTTTAATGTACAACGATAATAATGAACAACTCATAGTTAACTAAATAATTTATAAATAAATTAAGTACTTTATGATAATTAACTACAATCTGTGATGCAGTGAAAACGTTCAATCTGATTCACTATTATGATACGATTGATCCTCATCATCGTCATTGTCGTCCTCATTGATTTTACTCGATGTTTAGTCATCCTCGTATTCTGGATTTGTATCGTCTTCCACATCATCGTCATTGGTAAACGAAGTTTCTCTTGCAGTATCAAATGAGGTTCCCATGATAACCGATGCTTCTATCTCATCAACTTCACCATCATCCCGGTGCAAAGATACGTGCTCTATGTTGCCAAGATCAACGATCAGAGATAAATCGGAAGAGTAGTTATTGTGGAGCAGGTCAATCTCTGTGATGTTAGATCCCACTATGACTCACGTACTCTTGTGATGAACAATTTTTACTACTCGCCAGTTTAGACCACGAGACAGATCTTCAATGTAGAACACTTGTTGTGCTTGGCTCGCAAGTATGAACTGATCATCCTTGAACGTCTCTGCATTGATGTCAATACTGGTAACGTTATGCTCAGTTACCATCTGTCTCTCACCACACCTAAACCACTTGTATCAGAATAGATAAACTAAAAGTTTTGATCCATACTGTAGCTTCAGTATTTTTTACAGCTGCCCGTAGTAAACCTCACCCCAGTCCTTGGGACGGACACACCACTGTTCTGAATTTTTCTTCAAATATCACGATCATATGTCAAGAACCGGACTTCTTTCACAACACAAGCCGTGTATCACATAACTTGCTGGTAACATCCATTGGCCAATGAAAACAGCTCATGAGAAACTTAATGGCTGTTGCTTTGACGCATTGTATATACTTGCATGACAAGGATTATTCTCAGTTATTGAAATAAAGAATGTGGAAAACTTTGAAATTTATTCGGTCGTTGTTCGTTTACCTTTCTGTAGAACCAACCATGAAAGTCTCTTATGAACACTATTTCGATATTTAGACAGCCATTGTTCAGTAGCTCCTGCCTATGTTCCTTATACAAAGCATGGAAGATTAAAGTTCATTAGTTCGTTTCACATGACAAAGATTATTTGAGATAAATGAATAATAATCCATAAACGCCGTCTTACTACAAGAATGTCTCAACTTCATAACAGTTTTCAGGACGTAAAAAATCGCTTGATTTCGAACATGAGTAAGAAATGTCGTTGGTGACTTCTTTCCAAGTGGACGACACTACGACTGAAAAACAGAAAGTTGTATCTGCGGAACACTAGCATCCTTGTTTCTATCTGGTCGGTTGAACTTTGTTCCTATGTCCTCGAAGTACCTCGAACAAAAATTCAATGCCTCGTCCACATCATACCCTTCAACTATTGATCCCTCGGGCTGAGCTCGATTTCTGTCGTAGCCCTTCAATTTCTCCAGATATCGCTCAAATAGATACATCCATCTTATGTGCACCGGACCTTCAAGGATTGCCTTTTCTGGAAAATGTATTACGAGGTGAATCATGATGTCGAAGAAGGTTGGCGGAAAGATCCGTTCCAACTTACAGAGAATGAGTACCAAGTAATCGTGGGAAGCCATCATGTCGCTAACATTTAGTGTTCTTGCACAAAGCTGCTTGAAGAATGTGCACAATTCAATAATTGTAGTGGAAATAGTTTTATTCAAGAACTCTAGACATCCGATTGACAATAACCGTTGCATGATAATACGGCAATTATGTGACTTCAACCCGATAATGTGGTTGTCATTAGGAGCATTATTCTTCCAAAGAGTAGAAGCGAAGCCATCTGTAAACTCAACCGATCGAATAAATTTACAAAACGTTTTACGATTTGCAGACGACATGGTATAACATGTGGCAGGCTTCATCCACCTATTCCCGTTCTGATACAAGTGCAACTCACTGTTGATCCCTAATTGCATCAGATCGTGCCTCTCATTGACTGTGTCCTTTGATTTGAAATGATCATCCATAATTGTGCCGAGCAAGCTATTACAACATTCTTCTCTACGTGCATGACATCGATGTTATGTTTTAGCTCTTTAGAAGTCCAATACAAAAACTCATAGAAAATGCTCTTTTTTCTCCAATTTAGCTCATCACCACTTCTCTGAATTGTTGCACCCCTGTTGTTAGGGTGCTTTCCTGGACTTCTATATCTGACACGGCTTAACTGTGCTAAAATGTCTTTAGGCGTTAACCAACGCGAAGGTGATCACCTCTCTGTCCTTCCATCGAAGTCTAATTGCTCCAAAATTGATACTTGGATGGCAGGAACCGACGGTGACCTACATAAGATGTCTTACCTATCACACAGACTGAAGGAGTATCCTCGTTGCACGTAGGACATGCCATGTACCTTGGCCACTCCAACCCGACAAACTACATCTCGCTGGAAAATTGTTAACATTCCACAACAACACTGCACGCAGATTGAATACCGACATGTTGTTGGTTTCAATGTCACATGTGTCAATCCCATCGGCCCACAACTCCTTCAACTCGTCCACTAATGGTCGTAAAAATATATCAATGCCCTTACCCGGTGCTTTAGGACTAGGTATCAACAGAGTATGCATGAGATATTCAAGCTTCATGCATAACCATGGTGGCAAGTTGTAAACTTCTACAACTACTGGCCACATGTTATACGCCAGACTCATGTCACTGAATGAATTGAATTCTTCTGCAGCTAAACCTAACCTGACAATTCTGATCTCACTTGCGAACAGTGGATGTTTCATGTCAAAATCCAGCCATGCCTTTCCATCAACGGGATGATACATTTCATCATCGTCCCTAAACCTTTCTATATTATGCCACCACATGCATTTTGTAGTATCCTTCATCGCGAACATACGTTTTAGTCTGGGGGCTAAGGAAAAATAACGCAACACCTTAGTTTGTCTATCAGCATATTCACCCCAAAACAGTGCACAGTCGTTCTTGCAGGCGTGAATGGATTTGTAACCCAAACCAAGCTTCGTCATCATCTTCTTAGCTTCGTAGTGAAAGTCAACTAGGTTCATGTTTGGGAAAGCTAACTGCAGCAATTTCGTAGTGAGAGTCAACCAGGTTCATGTTTGGAAAAGCTAACTTCAGTAATTTCAAAAGATCATCGATAGACTTGTTTGTCCATTTGTTCATAATCTTAATATGCATCAACTTGACTAAAAAATTTAGAGACGAAAATGATGAAACTCCCAGATACAGTTCTGAATGCAGAGCCTGAAACAATTCATCATAGTAACCATCAGTGCTTGTATCAGCATGCTCATCACCAGATACATTGTCCATGACATCCATCATCTCATCTTCCACACCAGCTCGCTCATTCTATCTATACACATTCGCAGTATGAACATCATTCTCACCATGATATATCCAGGTGACATAACTCTCCGCAAAACCATTACGAAATATGTAAGCCTCGAAATTTCCAATGGATGTGTGAGACCGTTTAAACATTTTTTACACGAACATTTAATTATCCCCCTGTCATTTACGTATAGCCTCACCATGTTTATAAATGCTTGCAAACCGTTCTGAAAATCTACAGATTTTGTACAATTTCTAATTACTGTCCAAGTTTATCAATATCCATACTTGAAAAATACTATATTTTCACAATTACAGTAAGGATAATAAATAGAGATGAAGAAATGAAATATAAAGAAGATGATTATGGAGGAAAACAATAGAATTGCAAATATTTATGCTGATGGAGAAAAGAAAAAATATTTTTGTAGAAATACAATGCAGAACTGCGGGGATGGGGAGAAGAAAAAGAAGACTTTATAGCGGTGACATTTGTCGTTGCTATAGATCAATAAGTCGTCGCTACAGAGTTCATCACATGTTACGAGGAAATTATTAACACACATGTCAATCAAAATCATCAATACGTATATTGCGACGACAAATGTCATCGCTACAGACAAGAAATGGGCGCCAATTTTCCTGTCTAAATTAATACAAGTCTATAGCGACGACTATTGTCGTCACAAGATATCTCAGCACATTTTACAAGAAAAATCATGATTCACGTGATTGACAACATCATCCACAAATCTATTGTGATGACATATGTCTTCACTATTTGCGCAACAAAATGGCACAAATTGTTCCTGCCATATCCAAAAGTAATTAGCGACGACATTAAAAGACGTCGTTATAAATTACAAGTAATAGAGACAATTCATTATTTATTGCGACGACCTTTGTTGTTGCTATAATTTTTGAACTTGTAGGGACGACGTATTGTCATCGCAATTGGTGTCGCCACTATAGACACATTTTCTTGTAGTGGTATGAGGAAATATTCTATAAGATTTTGTATACATACTAGAGCTAGGTCCATCTTTCTGTTATGTCAAAAAATATTGGCAATATCAAGACAAAGATTTAAAGCTAAATATCATTCGATGGCTTGCATTGAAGTTAGGTTTAAATGAATTATGTTTTAGCTTCAAGACATAGACGTAAGTTGGATTGCCTTTGTAAATGTTGTTTAGTTAGCGAAAAAATTAGTTAAATAAAAATTCATCTAAGATCAAAAACTTGATAAACCTAAATGAAGTCTTTGATTGTAATTAGCAAAAACAACTAAAGAGTAAAAACAACCCTTATAATTAAATTATTGTCGAACCGTAGATGTAAAGAAATACAAATATAAAAAAAAAAAAAAAAACCTAGATATAATACTTACTTTGTTTCCAGTTTAAGATTTATTCACATTTCCGAAGTTGGAGGCCTTCTTTTGGTTGCTAGAGTTAGGTTGAGGAGTGATAAAGTTCTCTTGAGAAGTAAGTTTTCTCAAATTAAAAGTGTAACCTAAAGAAAGTTGGTGCGAAAGGATACAAAGAGCATATATATTACTCCCTCTGTCCCAAATATATAGGCTGATTGGATTTTTCACACGGATTAAGAATGATATTAAAAATAGTAAATTTTACCAATAGTTTTCCTAATTTACCCTTATTTAATAAGTATTATTTAAAAATAATGATTATTCCTCATTCACCTTCAATTCTCAAATATCTATGAATTGAGTGAACATATTAATTAATTCCCCATTGACTCCATGCCTATACCAGAAAGCAAAGCTCCTAATGTGTAGAAACCATTAAATATTTGAAATTTTCAAGCATTGAATAATAAATATGAGTAAATTATGAATGTATAATTTCAAGATTAAGTTGGAAAAAATGGTTATAAATAAGCAAATTAAATAAGGGTATTTTAGTAAATGAACAAAAAAAATATCTCAAAATAGAAACAAGCCTATATATTTGGGACAAGAGAAAAAGGAAATGTGGCCTATATATTTGGGACGGAGGGAGTACACAAAAATTCCTCATATTTTTGAAGCCATGAACCAAGTGTATCCAAGAAGTCAAAATAATACTACAATATCTCAAGAGAACTATGCAATTCAGAGTAAAATTGCTGACATGAAATCCTATCAAGATTCATGGATTATGAGATGTTGATTGGAGGATGCTACGGTATAGAGAAAAATTATATAGGATTATTTATACATTTGGGAACTAAGTTCATTTTTTTGGCATCTAAAAATGGTGCAATATCATAATAAAGTTTGAAAGATAAATATCATTCGATGACTTACATTGTTAGAATATATTAATATTGTTACAATATATTAATATATTGCTTAGGGTTATAATATTACTTACTGTAGTTTAGTCTCTTCCTTTTGTTTTCATTATATATACTAAATGTAACCCTAAAACTAATTAGTCGTTTATGCTCAATAATAATTAGTTTTTGGTTCTCTCTTTGTTCTTCTCCTCTTAATTTGGTTTTTCGTATTGTGATATATTGATTTAGAATCTTCAACATTATACCTTGGTTTAAATGGATTACGTTTTTACTTCGAAACATCATCACAAGTTGGATTGGCCACCGAAAAAATGGTAAAATCAGCGCAACGTACTTCAATAAAAATCCATATAAGTTGGAAGACTTTATAAACCTAAATGAAATCCTTCATTGTAATCAGAAAAAAAAATGAAAAAATAAAAACACCCCTTGTAATTACGTTCATTTCATGGCGAACCCTAGATACAAAGAAAGGCCTACTTGGGAGGTTTTTTTTTTCTCCGATTTTGACTAGTTTTAGGTGATACTGTTTATAAAAGATTGAGAAAATCGATGCTTGTTAGTTTTTTAGAGCACATGTTTTGGGCTGTTTAAAAACTGTCCAAAATCGGAGTAGTGTAATTTGAAGTGTATCTCTCAATCCCACAAATAGGTTATTTTTTGCCATTCTTCAAAATTTTTCCAATTTGTAACCCTTTCAAACAATTATTTTCAAAACTACCCTATACTTCATATTTGTAAAAATAAAAGAAAAAATACAAAAGAAAAAACACATGCAAGAACATAAATTTAATTTTATATTTTCAATGATAGGTGGACATATAAAATTTTTAAAATTTAATTTAATTTTTTCTATATATGGGCACATATGTAATTTGATTCTCTAAAAAAAATTTAGAACCGCTAGATAATAAACCCACAAGCATTGGATATATCGTTTAAAAAACTGCTACTAAAAACCACCAAAAACCGCTCCACTCATAAACGGCGCCCAAAACCAGTATTTTAAAAAAACCTTCATAACCGATACTCCAAAACTCCCAAGCACACCCTAAAGAAATAAAAATAACATAAAACCACCTAGATATAAAACTTACTTTGTTGCTGGTGTAATTTGGAGGCCATTTCTTGACTATTTGAGTCGAGTAGAGGAGAAAATAAATATTTGTCGAGTAAAGCATATGAAATTGGATTTGGTGTATAACGCCCCGAGTCCTAATAAGGTCCATAACGTCACTTGAAAATGTACTTTCATTTCATAATTTGACACTTAGCGCAAAAAATACACTTCAAAAAATACACTTTAACCCAATCAAGCCCACAAATTTTTTTTTAAATAATTATATTCTAAATTCACATGATAAACTACAAATTTTATCAATTTATCATGTGATTGGAAAAGTAAGAAAAAAATCCGGATGAAACAGAACCAAAAAAGGGATGAAGACGGAACCCGACCATAGCATGGCACACTCCTAGGTAGTGGGCAAACACTTTCTGGCCCCCCTTAGGCAGCCGCAAGGTACTGCCTCGTTGGGATAGCTTTTCGTCTGCCTCCCGCCTTCGTTTTTGTCTCCCTTTATTCTTCGTTTTGATACAAAACCTCATTTCATGGTTTATTACTAAAAATCCTGTATGTTTTTCATTTTTATTAGCACACCAAACCTCATAAAAACTAGGAACAAAGGATGGGATTAAGCCTAAGGAACTTTCTACCATAAACATTTTCTCATAATGGTTTGATGCCAACTGTTATTTCACCCATCAAATGAACTCACAAAATCACAAAATTTATACAGAAACACAATAACTAGTTCATGCTCAACATATTAAAATTTCACAGCCTAACCTGATCGTTTAATTTGTGCAAATTGTTTTCATTCACGTGGATAAACATGCTCTCGGGTACATGCTAATAGAAAAGGCCATCACTAACACCACAAACCTCGATTTGATATTGATGAAAAATGATTTTTCTTCTCCTCTGAGCATGGCGGCGATAGTGGTGGAGACCTGCAAAAAGTGGCGGGGATTTTTTCTCCCGTGTCCACTCCGGCGTGATAATCAGTATATGATTAAAGTATTTGTGCTAAATAGCAATATGAAGTGTATAAGAGTTGTGTGTCGTTTTTACCTGGGGGATTGGCCTCTATTTATAGGGATGGCCTTCAGTTATTGATTATGGGTGTCCCTTCATCTCCCTTATTTGATAAGGGTATCCTTTCATCTTCCTCGTTTGATAACGGGTGTCCTGTCATCTCCCTCATTATTATGAGTTAATGAGGGATGTTTCATATTCTCGATAACTGGTGGTAACTGTCATTCAATGGGTTGTCTGCCTAGCTAATCTGATGATAGTTGGGTTATTGCAATATATCTGTTAGAAGCGTGCTCATGAGACCCACGAGGTGGGCAAGCCGGTGAGGCAGGCAAGTCGTTGAGGCGGGCGTGCCACCATAACTTAAATAACATACAGCAGCTGTCATTATTTATATCATCATAAACCCCTCTACTTCCCATAGACTACTTTTCATAGACAGTTGTCAATGAGAAGTAGAAATAATTTACTGCACATGCTCTTCTCTAACTTTTTCATAAGGCTCATCGCCTTGATTTTTAAACATAAGCTCATCGCCTTGTTTTTTTTTTTTTTACAGAGGCTCATCGCCTTGATTTTTAAACATAGGCTCATCGCCTTGTTTTCTTGACAGAGGCTCATCGCCTTGTTTTTCTGACAGAGGCTCATCGCCTTGATTTTTAAACATAAGCTCATCGCCTTAATTTTTAAACATAGGCTCATCGCCTTGATTTTTAAATATAGGCTCATCGTCTTGTTTTTCGGATAGAGGTTCATCGCCTCAATTTTTAATCAAAGTAACAGCTGGTCTTGTTACAGTAGCAGTTGTCATTATTTTTGGGCAGCTGGCCTTGTTTTTCAGACAATGGCTGTTGGACTTTTTTTTCAGACAGTAGCAGATGGTCTTGTTACAATAGCAGCTGTCACCTTGAATTTTTTTTTTTTTGGGCGAGGTTGCCCGCCCGCCTGGAGTGAGCTCGCCTAATTTTTTTTTTAGCCAAGGCTCTGTCTCCTCGCCTGACCTTTGTAGCAGTTGAAGATATTTTTGTCACAGGTTGGATCAAGTAGGTGTACTAGAACTTCTCAAATAGTCAAATCATTCAATGGTACATTCATCCCCTGTACACGGTTTATTTTTGCTTGCCTTTATCATTTCGAGGTTCGGGCTCATCCCGAATCTTTCTTTTATTAGACTCAAATTCATTTCGATCTTTCATACTTTTAGTAATGAGATATACTTCTTCAGCGTCAACATACTTATCTCCCTCTTTAGTAACTCATACATCGTATCCGGTGGATTTTTGGATAGTGACATTTTGAAATGACGACTTCAAGTTCCATTCATCATAGCAGTGACTACAGTAGACATCTGCAGATCTTTGATTCCCAGCATTGCTCTATTGAACTGGGCAATAAAATCTTTTAACAGTTCGTCCTTGTCCTGTGTCAATTGCATCAGACTAATAGCAGTCTTCTTAACATGTTTGCTGATGGCAAAATGGGCAGCAAAACTCTTAGAAAAATTGTCAAATGTACGGATCGATTTTGGAGAAAGAGTGGCTACCCAGTCCCTGGCCTCCCGTCTAAGTGTTGGCAGAAAAGCTCTGCACATAATTGCATCAGGGGTGGCTTGTAACCTCATCAAGTCAATAAAGACCTGAGGTGATCGACAGGATCAGAAGATCTGTCGTACTTCTCTATTTTTGGCTGTTTGAAGTCTCGTGGCAAAGGGACTGCCATCACTTCTAGGGAAAAATGGTCTTCTTCCAACACCATGGATTGTTGCCTACTACTTTTATTGGACATAGCCTCGGCTATTTAGCGACCCATCATTTCTTCTAATCTTTGTTCTAGGCTTAATACTGGTGTCTCAACCAGCGTAGGCGTGGGCATCCATGACAATTGCCCCCCGTATAGATTTGGGCCAGATGTCAATGAATGGAAGTGGGGTGCGAAAGGTGGAGCTAAAGAAAATGGAGCCTGCAGTGGAGCTGCCGTTGGTAGTGTTTCTATTGTTGGAAAGTTAGAAGTCTGGGGAGGAGCCCCTAGTGGTGAGGGCCTTATCGGTGGATGGCTAGGACCCTGGGGCAAAGCCCCTGGTAATGAAGATCCTACCGGCAGAGGGTTAGGACCCTGTGGTAACTAAGAAACCGCAGCGTTCTGATCTTGGAATAGAGCCGTTAAGGCCGCCACCTGAGCTTCCAGTGCCATGAGTTGAGTAGTAGAGGCAAATTTTTGTTGTGGGTGATTAATGGCAGCGTTGGACTCGGTGCCTACATCCCCGACGGGGGCTGGTGGAAGGGTTACATTCCTAGTTCTTCTAGTTTGAACCATAACTTCTTGTGCGATTCCCACAAACGGCGCCAATTGATGATAAATGATTTTTCTCCTCCTCTGAGCATGGCGGCGACAGTGGTGGAGACCTGCAAAAGGTGGTGGAGTTTTTTTTTCCTGTGTCCACTCCAGCGTGATAATCAGTATATGATTAAAGTATTTGTGCTAAATAGCAATATGGAGTGTATAAGAGTTGTGTGTCGTTTTTACCTGGGGGGTTGGCCTCTATTTACAGGGATGGCCTGCAGTTATTGATGATGGGTGTCCCTTCATCTCTCTCATTTGATAAGGGTATCCTTTCATCTTCCTCGTTTGATAACGGGTGTCCTTTCATCTCCCTCATTATTATAAGTTAATGAGGGATGTTTCGTATTCCCGATAACTGGTGGTAACTGTCATTTCATGGGTTGTCTGGCTGACTAATCTGATGATAGTTGGGTTATTGCATTCTATCTGTCAGAAGCGTGCTCATGAGACCCACGAGGTGGGCAAGCCGGTGAGGTAGGCAAGTCGTTGAGGCGGGCGTGTCACCATAGCTTAAATAAGATACAGCAGTTGTCATTATTTATATCATCAGATATGATTCTAAGTTCTATGGATAGATAACTGAATTAGCTATCAAAGTCAACTAGCCTTCTCCAAATACTTGGAGATTTCACATGAATTTTAACATCAAAACTCAACATTCACCCATAATGAAAATATAAGTCTAAAAACATTTAAGCCTTCAGATTGACGAAATCTTTACATGATTCTAGGCATAATCTTAACATAAGCATAAACTTCATCCTTGCATCAACATAAGAATGGACTCTTTCCTCCTCCTTTTGGCTCTACGACATCCAAACAATCTATTGTCATCCTTGAACTCCTTTTAACCCTTCTATATTTGTAAGTGGAAAGCACACAAATAATGAGTATAAAATACTCAATAGGATATCTTATTGGTTCACTCTACTGATTAAATTATTATTTACATAAACAATTAGAATTCATACTATACAATTATAATGTATAGATAGATTACCGATAAAATCCTTGATTCCGAAAATTTCATTTGCTCGTAGTACCGGTCATGGCTGTTATTTAACATTTCATTAAATTTCTTAATGATAAAAAACTAATTAAAATTAAACCAATCACATGTCGATGAGTAAAACCATTGCACATATTCCTACCTCCTTCCTTGATTTAGTAATTGAAAAACTTTCTTTGAACAACTAAAAAAATTGTTTTGGCTTCATCCAAAATCTCAATAACACTTATTGATTTTCTTTCTTTTAAAATAGATTAATGTTACTCATCGTGACTGGTGATAATCACCAGTATATGTGGCATTAAATGATAGTTTCAGTTAAAATAGATTTCATACTCCACATTTCATTGGACTTATCATTTAATGATAGTAAAGTTTGCTACATAGACTGGTGATTATCACCAGTCATGATAAATATCATTATTCTTTAAAATGAGCTAAAAATAAAAAATATAGAGAGGTATAGAGAGAGAGATAGAGAATGAGAGAGAGCATAAATTGAAGAAGAAAAAAAAGAAGTGGAAATGGTTTGCTTTTTGTTGCCACTTCACCTTTCAATGAAAACTTTAAGGTGTAAATTATTGTAGGATTAATGTTAAAAATGTGATCCAAACTTACTAATTTGCTGAAGTTCCTTCTCTCTTATTAAAATCGCATAAGTGAAACACGATTTTCCTTATGGGCTGCAACTTCATTCGGACCATCCATTTTGTATGTTTCATTTGAGCCGTTATGTTTGGGTATTTAAGGTACCTATACTCGTCCATTTGTTATAAGATGGAAACCCTAGTTTCTTGACTCCTCTTCTTCTCTATGATTTATAGCAGCTACACCTTCCCTTCCCTTCCCTTCTCTTATCTTCTCTTCTCCTCTTCTCTTCTTTGATCCATTTTCCCTATGAATATTAGAGTATGAGTGTAGTAAGGTTACTCCATTTGTGAGAGTTTATTTCCTTTGTGGTGTTTTTAGAGGTCAATCTTGACTCTTGATCTGTAAAGGGGTAAAGGTTTTCTGAAATCTTTGTAATTTGTACTTGTAATCAATAAGACGTTCTTGAAAGTATTAATGCATTGAAGCCAAAATTCACTATGTGGAACTTCAACGGAAAGTAGCCAAAATCCACTTCGTGGTTTGTACTTAGGTGAACCTGGGTCCTTCGGGACAAAAACTTATGGTGTTTTTTTACATTTTCACGTTATTTTCTTGTTCATGTTTGGATTAAGTCATAGCATAAATTGTAATAGTGGTATTAGAGCTTTTGTGTTCTTGAAGTCTATGACACTTGAGATCTGGTTCTGGGTGTGTATCTTGAAACAACAAAAGTCCTCTGGTTGATGTTTTTGGGGCAGATTTGAAAAGCCTTAAGAAAAGAAACTCAGATTAAATTCATAGGGTAAAAATTGCAAACCCTTGGCTAAGATCTGGATAAGTCTTGAAACATCTAAACTTGCTGGAGTCACATCTAACGAAAACTGGGTGTTCACTCGGGGAAAATCTCTATTTCTTTTAAATACGCACTAAGATTTGTTTTCTGTTGTGTATAGTGTACAAATATGCACATAAAACTGATTGTCTGTCTCTTTCTTGTTTAGAACTATACATTTTAGTATGATTTCAACCTGATTGAGTGAGTTGTTAACTTTTCTTATACTTTGTATCTAAAAAGTGTTTCTTTTAAGTGCCTCTTGTTAAGTTTTCTTCATACTAAGTGCATTGAGAACCCTTTGAGCCTCTTGTTTAGCAGATGCCCTTGACTTGAGAACAAGAGTCTTACGGAATCCTGAGGATCATTGAAAAGTGTATAACTATGACCTAAGAACTTTTATGGTTTTATACCATAGTTATAAAACCCGGATCGACCTGACCCGTTCGACCGGTGACCCGGTGACACGGACACTAGACCGGTCCGATTATTTCATTTAACCAAACGAGGAGACGACCCGAAAAAAAATCGAATAAATCAAGAAAAAACCGTACAACCCGGTGACCCGGGTTTTAGTGGTAAACCCGGGTCTCTTTCTTTTTTTTTCTTATTTATTTAAGAACTAAAAAACATTCAAATTCAACTCTTTGTCTTCTAGTGGCTGCTGTAAATCTAAAGTCTTATTATCTTCTTCACAATTATTCAACTAAGAACCTAGTAAAGACTTTCATAATTCATTAAGCAATCTGCATCAGCTCTTTTTCTTATTTTTTTTCAACTCTTTTCCTTATTTTTTTCTTTTTTCTTCACAATTAATATGTTCTTACATGTGATTTCATCTCAACTTTAGATCGTTAAAGACACACTTACCAAATTTTTTATAATTGTTTTAAGTATTAGAATCGTGTTTCATTCAAACTTGTTGCTTAGAAATTGTTTTGATAGTTTTTGCATTGACCATATAACTCAATTTGATAACTTTTTTATAATTATTTTAATAATTCTTGTTATGAAAAGTTTGTTGTCTTCACTATTTTACCAAAAAATTGTTTATTTTTGTATTATAAGTTAAAAGTAATTAAGGGTGTAAACATAGGAATTGACCCATCGGTTCAACTGTTAACCCGGTGTTGAACTGGTGACCCATTAACCCGCTACCAAGTCCGGGTCATTGTCCGGTCTGGGTTTTATAACTATGTTTTATACTGCATATTGCATGAAATTGATTGTTCTGTACAAACTATCTACGAAAGTGTGTTTGTCTTCAAAAATTGGTTCTCTGTTGATGTTGTTACCGGTGTGCACTGTTTTATTTTTTGTGAGAAAAACTTGCTCTATATTGTTTTGATGGAACCAGTAAGTTTGACTTCGAGATGTTTGATTTTAGATGTGATTTTCAATATGACAACAAAATCAATGCACATTTAATTCAATAAAAACTGTCTAAAGCTATTGATAGGTCTTTTCCTTATGATATGACAAGTGTTCAAATTAAAGAATTTGGTGAATTGGCTCATAGTACCATAATTTTGTATTTGCCTGACAATGTAATGAGAGAAGTGAGTGATTGCATTACTACTCCTCTCATTTGGAATAAACTTGAATCCTTGCATCATACAATGTCCCTTTCCAACAAAATATATCTTTTAAAGAAATTTTTTAGTTATTAAATGAATTCTTATGTGGATCTTGAAACAAATATTGATAATTTTTCAAAATTAAGCCAAGATTTGGCCAGTTGTAGTGAAAATATTTCTGATAAGCATCAAGCCATCATTTTGTTAAATTCTTTACCTAAAACTTTTAAAGATATGAGAAATTCCATTGAATATAGCAATGATTCTTGAACTACTGAAATTGTGGTTAATTCTTTTTAAACAAAAAATCTGGATATTCAACAACATAATTTAGATTCTGTTACAGGAGAATGGCTAAATGTGAGATATATATCACCTACTAAACAAAATGGGCACTATGACAATAATCAAACAGAAAATAAAAAGAAATATAAAGGTAAAAGTAGATCAAAGTCAATGGCCAAAGTAAAGTGTTATGGTTGTGGAAAATTGGGACACTTCATAAAAAATTGCTATAAAAAGCAAAATAAGCAAAAAGAGTAGAGTAAGGAAGAGTCAAATGTTGCTTCTTCTTCTTCCAATTTGACACTACTATAGTCTATGTGATCATAAATCAAAATCCTGATATAACTAAATCAAATTTGACTTATAAATTTGTTTTCTAAGGTGAATGGGTGATAGACCCTAGTTGTTCTTTTCATATGACTTCAAAAAGAGAATGGTTTTCAAATTTTCTGGAAAAGGATCTTAGTATGTAACAATGGAAAATGATATCACAAATAAAATTTTTTGAATTGGTAATGTTTCTCTAAAATTTGAAAATAGTTGTGTGTGCAATTTGGAAAATGTGAGATATGTGTCTGAAATGAAAAGAAATTTAATTTCCTTGGGTGTGCTTGATGATATTAAGTTTTGTGTTAAAATTGATAATGGTGTGCTCAAAGTGGCAAAAGGTTCTCTTGTCATGTGTAAATGAACTAAACAAAATAGAATTTTTGTTGTTACTGCCACTGCTTTAGATGATAATCACTCAATACTCGCTACAACTAATGACCAAAATGACACTGTAAAATGGCATAAAAGAGTTGCTGATATTAGAAATAAAGGACTTTCCATCCTAAATCAAAAGGTGTTTTTAGCAAAGATAAAGTTTCCACTTGCATTTTATGTGAAACGTGCATTTGGGTAAACATCATAAACTACATTTCAAAATTGGAACTCATAAGTCTAAGAGAATTCTTCATTATATTCACTCAGACTTATGGGATCCTTCTCTTGTTCTCACTATGGGGCATAGTGTTTATTTTATTTCCATCATTGATGATTATTCAAGAAAAGTGTGGACCTTTTTATTAAAACATAAATCTGACACTTTTAAAAAGTTTAAGCAATGGAAAATTTTGGTTGAAAATCAGACTGGGAAGAAAGTAAAATCTTTGAGAACTAATAATGGTTTAGAATTCTGTAATTCTAATTTTGATAGCTTTTACAAATTGCATGGAATTCTAAGACACAAAACTGTCCTTTACACACCCCAACAAAATGGAGTGGTAGAAAGAATGAATAGAACTCTTTTAGATAAAGTGAGATGCGTGATGGTAAGCTTAGGCTTACCAAAGAGTTTTTGGGTTGAAGCTGTGCTGAATGCTTGCTATGTTGTGAATCTGACCCTTTCTGCTACTCTAAATGATAAAACTCCTTCTGAAATGTGGAATGGTGTACCTACTGATTACTCTTCTTTAAAAACCTTTGGTTGTACTGTTTATTCTCACCAAAATGAAGGTAAACTTGAGCCTAAGGCTCAAAAGTGTGTTTTCTTAGGATATCCCACAAGTGTTAAAGGGTATATATTGTGGGCTAGGGGTCAAGGTGGAGTAAAGGTTATAATAAGAAGAGATGTTACCTTTAATGAAAATGATATGCCTTGTTTAGATTCTAAAACTACAGTAGAAATAAATGAAAAGACAAAATATTTCTTCTTAACACTAGCTGATAAAGTCTTAAGTAAGCCAGACCCTTCTATTGTTGTTAAAGTAGAGCCTGAAAACCAACATAAATAGGCTGATCTTCAAGAAACTATCCTCAAGTTAATCAGGAAAAGTATGTCCCAGATGATGGTAATTTAAGGAATTACTTACTAGCTAGAGATAGAGTGCGAAGAAATATTAGAAAGTCTCGAAGTTTGGGCTTTGAAGATAGTGTTTCCTTTGCTTTCTTGAGTTATCAAGATCTTTGTGAGAAAGAACCAAAAACTTACAAATAAGCTATAAAAGGAAGTTACTCAAAAGAGTGGAAAAAATCTATGATTGAAGAAATTAAATCCCTTGGTAAAAACAAAACCTAGGAATTAGTTCCCAAACCACAAAATAAGTCCATTCTTGATTGTAAATGGATTTATAATGTCAAAGAAGAGATTTCTAATTCTAACCTATTAGAATTAAAACCATATTAGTGGCCAAAGGTTTTACCAAAAAAAAAAAAAAAAAAAGGTATTGACTACATTTAAATCTTTTCTCCTGTAGTTAACACTACAAGAAATGAGGTCAATAGCGGCGACATATGTCGTCGCTGAATCATCAAAAGTCGTCCCTTTAAATTTTTAGAGACGACAAAGTCGTCGCTCAATGTCGCCGCAATAGGTTAGTGTCTTTAAATATTTAGCGACGACAACTTCGTCGCAACATTGTCGTGGTCTATATCTCGAAAACAGATAAAAAGGGACGACAAAGTCGTCGCCAACGTCGTCGCTGTTATACGAAATAATAGCGACGTGAAATACGTCGCTATTATCTCGTCGCCATACGTCCTTCTCATATAGCGACGATTTTGTCGTCGCTAAAACTAATTGTTTTCTTTTACTACAGCGACGACAATGTCGCCGCTATAAACTTTTTGAAATTTTTTTTAAAAAAAAATTTTGTTTCCAAATAATAGAAATAATGTATAAAAAATTCTAAAATCTACGAACCATCCAAACCCTCGTCCTCTTCCTCGTCCTCCTCCTCCGCAAGCACAACTGGTATTCTATTTTTCAGAATCTTAATTTCACGCTGCATTTGGCGTACTGATCCTCGTACATGGCAAACTGATGATCGTTATTCTGGGAGTCTCTAGAGAACTGATGGAAAGTTCCTTGTAGGGCAAACGATGCACCAGTCAAATCTAGTGAGTGAGAGGTGCCCTTCGGAACCCAGCCAACCCCACGGACGTGACCTCATCGTTCTCCGAGAACTTCCTTTGCAATAGCACGCTCGTCTAATGACACGCCACTGGAGGCGACCTGTGTATGTTGAGTCTCTCTCAACTCAACAAGTTAATCATGTTTAGTGAAAAAATAATAATATCATGTCAGATAAAATTATATTAACATAATTTAAAAATCCTCACATAGTCACCAGCCGCCTACTGGTTCACCCAATTGTCATCCCGGAAGGTGTGAAATGTCCGGAACGATTCAATAATCCCTGGCAACTGTTGGGTTTAGGGGTCCCGCTACGAAAATTTAAACATGAAATGTAGTTAGTAGACATTTTTACGTAATGTAGTGAAGATTTGTATAATGATATTGAAAATTTATATGTTGTACCTCATCGTAACGCGTGGCAGAGAAGCTATTCGACCCCTGCACGCTCATGTATTTAGCCTTACCCCAATTGGCCTTATCTTTGGAGGACCGTTCATGAAGGTATAACATATAATTGATTAGCAAAAAATGCAATAGTTAAAAAAGTATATAAAATATCGTAAAAAATAAATAAACAATACGTACCACGAAAGTAGGACTGGTGAATAAGTCAATTAACTTCTACCAGTCCTAGGTGGACATCTCGCCGTATGGTCAGCTCAGTTCATGCGCTTTTAAGTGATTATGCGTCTTGAGTTTGTAATCGCGATAACGATCGGCCGCCAGACGATCTACAGCAGCACATACTGCCCGATACTCGTCGAGCGACCGATCGCCCTGCAGGTCAAAGTAGTTCTGCAAGAATGAAAAAAATTACGTTAATGTAGAAGTCATGGAACAATTATTTATTAAGTGTATTAATAACAAAACTACTTTAAGTTCATACCTTGATAATACTACGTAACCGTGCCCGCTGCTCCTCTATAACCTCTGTCCATGAAGGGTAGCACGGGGGTACGGTGAATCTCACTTGGTTCCCTACCAAGCGCGTGAAGTACTTCGCGTTATTCCCGATCGGCTGCATTGTGCGCTCGACATTGTCGAACGCGATAGGAAGTGGCATCTTCCCGTTAGCCTGCCAAACCATCTCAAGGTTGATGTCTCGAGAGATACCTCGTTGCTTTGGCAGGGCGCTGAAAATGAAAAATTTGGAAATTGTATTTTTCATACGATTTTCAACGATATGTATAAAATAATAAATAATTACAATTTGAACGAAAAGTGTTACCAAACTCGCAGGCCGAATCAAGCCGGTGAGATGGCTAATGTGGAGGATCTCCTACACCATCACCTCCATGCGACATCACGTCAGCCATACTAACACATGAAATAATTGCGAACATCAATGAGTGCGGAATAGGTCCCTACATTTAGTGAAATTGATCCTAATAAACTTTTTTCTTTATTTCAAATAGGTCCCTAACGTTCGAAGGTTTTCAAAGTTTCTAATAAGTTTGAAGTTGATGATGAATTGGTCCTTCCACTTCTACTTTATTGTAAATAGGGTCATCAACTGTGACTATATTTCAAAGTTGTCCCTAAACTTTTATTTTATTTCAAATAGGTCCTTGAACTTTGACATTTTACGTAGTATCTAATAAGTTTGAAGATGATGATGAATTGATCCTTAAACTTTTAATTTATATCTAATATGTCCCTCAACTTTGAATTTTTTCTTCATTTCTAATAAGTTTCAATTTGTTGGTTAATTCGTCCCTCAACTTATTCCTATGTCAAATAGGTCCTTACAATTTGAATGTTATCGTAATTTCTAATACGTTTTAATTTTGTTATAAGTAGGTCCCTAATGGAATTGTTCATTTCAAATATGTCCCTATACTTTGACTTTATTGTAAATAGATCCATAAAAATTTTATTTTATTTCAAATATGTCTCTAAACTTTGAATTTGGTCATAGTTTCAAATAAGTTTGAAGTTGTTGAAGAATTGGTCCTTAAACTTTGAATTTATGTGAAAATTTGAATTTATTATATATTATTAATGAATTGGTTCCTAAACTTTGAATTTCATTTCAAATAAGTCCATAAACTTTGATTTTATGTGAAATTTTGAATTTATTATATTTTATTTCAAATTGGTCCCTAAACTTATTTTATTGCAAATAAGTCCGTAAACTTTGAATTTATGTGAAAATTTGAATTTATTATATTTTATTTCAAATTGGTCCCCAAACTTATTTTATTGCAAATAAGGCCCTAAACTTTGAATTTACGTGAAAATTTGAATTTATTATATTTTACTTCTAATTGGTCCCTAAACTTATTTTATTGCAAATAAGTCCGTAAACTTTGAATTTATGTGAAAATTTGAATTTATTATATTTTATTTCAAATTGGTCCCTAAACTTATTTTATTGCAAATAAGGCCCTAAACTTTGAATTTGTGTGAAATTTTGAATTTATTATATTTTATTTCAAATTGGTCCCTAAACTTATTTTATTGCAAATAAGTCCCTAAACTTTGAAAAGCAAAATCAACCCTACAACTTCATAAAGTAAAATCAGTCTCTAAAACTTCATAAAGCAAAATCAGTCCAAAAATCATCCCTAAAACTTCATAATTTCAGTCCCAAAAATTCAGTCCCTAAACTACTGGCAATCAATCCCTAAAAATTCAGTCCACAGTTCTTCATAAAATCATAAAAAAAAATCCACAAATTCAGTCCCAAATTCAGTGCAATATACAGTGTAAAATCGTTAACAGCAATTTCAACATCGAATGAACCTAAAATATATCTGATAATTAAAAAACTTCAAAGTCGAATGAACTTAAAAATTGAAAAAAAAACCGTGACATTTAAGCTACAATTTCAAGTTCAAGGCCAACCTTAATCGATATGGATCTTGGAGAAGAAGGTCGTGGAGTACAGCCCTCAAACGAGTAGATAGAGTGCTATCTTCAACCTTCTGGCCAGACGGTGGATAACAAACCGGCAAAAAAATAGAGAAGAAATGAGAAATGTGGAAGAAGAATGTCTGACGCGTGAATTTTAAGGGTCAAAAATATAGCGACGACATATGTCGTCGCTATTACTTTTTAACGGTGACACGCACTTAATTTTTTCGGAGCATGCGCCTAAATAACGGCGCCCAATTTTCACTCTATAGCGACGATATATGTCGTCGCTATAAATGTCATCTCTATATGTTATTTACAGTTAGGTCCTTCAACTTTAAACATTTTTCATTTTGGTCCTCATATTTTTCATTTTATTTCAATTTCATCCAATTTTATTTGCAACATAAGTCCTTCAAGTTTTACAAGGTTAGATATATAGGTCCCCAGTAGCATGTTTTTGTACAATTGCAGTCCTTTTTGTCCTACATTCTATCCACAAATGTTGAAACTCCATCCAAACTCACGTTTTGACCAATAGCAATGATAGTATGAACGAAAAACATTCAAGCCGAAAACAATAACAACAACAAGAACATGCTTTTTTATAAATTTATTTCATAAAATTTAGTGACACACAATAACAATTTAATCTAATTCACTATCATGGTACGATTGATCTTCATCGTCGTCACTGTCGTCCTCATTGATTTCACTCGATGTTTCGTCATCCTCGTATTCTACATTTGTATCGTCTTCCACATCATCGTCGTTTATAAAAGAAGTTTCTCCTACAGTATCAGACGAGGCTCTCCTGATAACCGATACTTCTATCTCATCAGCTTCATCATTATCCTGGTGCAAGGATACGTGTTCTATGTTGTCAAGGTCAACGACTAGAGATAAACCAGAAAAGTAGATATTGTGGAGCAGGTCAATCTCTGTGATGTTAGCTTCCACTGTGTCCCAGGTGCTCCTATGATGGACAATTTGTATTACTCGCCAGTTCGGACCACGAGATGGATCTTCAATGTAGAACACTTGTTGTGCTTGGCTCGCAAGTATGAACTGATCATCTTTGAATGCCTCTGCGCTGATGTCAATACTGATAACGTTATTCTCAATTACCATCTGTCTCCTATCACACCTAAACCACTTGCACCAGAACAGATAAACTGAAAGTTTCGGTCCATAATGTAGCTCCATTATATCTTGCAGCTGCCCGTAGTAAACCTCACCCCAGTCCATGGGACGGACACACCACTATTCTAGATTTTTCTTCGAATATCACGATCATATGTCAGGAACCGAACTCCTTTGACAACAAAAGCCGTGTATAACATAACTTACTGGTAACATCCATTGGCCAACGCAAATAACTCATGAGAAACTTGATGGTTGTGGCTTTGGCACATTGCATATAGCTGCAGGACAAGAATTATTCTCAGTTATTGAAAGAAATTATGTTGAAATCTTGCAATTTTATTCGGTTGATGTTCATTTACCTTTCTGTAGAACCAACCGTGAAAGTCTCTTCTGTGCACTAGTTCGATGTTTGGACAGCCATTGTTCAGTAGTTCCTGCCTATGTTCCCTGAATAAAGTATAAAAGATCAAAGTTCATTAGTTCGTTTAAAATGATAAAGTTTATTCGAGATAAAGGAATAATAATCAGGAATTAACGCCGTCTTACTACAAGAATGGCTCAACTTCATAACAGTTGTCCAGGACGTAAAAAATCGCTTGATTTCAAACTTGAATAAGAAACGTCGTTGGT
Organism: Forsythia viridissima; assembly: GCA_030279155.1. Lineage (NCBI taxonomy): Eukaryota > Viridiplantae > Streptophyta > Magnoliopsida > Lamiales > Oleaceae > Forsythia > Forsythia viridissima. The sequence continues at coordinate 20,833,988 of CM059038.1, forward strand.
GACTGCTTTCCAAGTGGGCGACACTGCGACTGAAAAACAAAAAGTTTTGTCTGTGGAACACTAGCATCCTCGTTTCTGTCTGGTCGGTCGGACCTTGTCCCTATGTCCTCGAAGTACCTCAAACAAAAAATCAATACCTCGTCCACAACATACCCTTCAACTATTGATCCCTTGGGCCGAGCTCGATTTCTGACGTAGCCCTTCAATTTCTTCAGGTATCGCTCGAATGGATATATCCATCTCATGTGCACCGGACCTCTAAAGATTCTCTCTTCTGGTAAATGCATTACGAGGTGAATCATGATGTCGAAGAAGGATGGTGGAAATATCCATTCCAACTTAAAAAGAATGAGTACCAAGTGATCGTAGGAAGCTATCATGTCGCTAACCTTTAGTGTTCTTGCACAAAGCTTTCTGAAGAATGTACACAGTTCAATAATTTCCGTAGAAATTGTTTTATTCAAGAACGCTCGACATCCGACTGGCAATAACCGTTGCATGATAATATGGCAATCATGTGACTTCAACCCGATAATACGGCTGTCATTAGGAGTAATATTCTTCCGAATATTAGAAGCGAAGCCATCTGGAAACTCAACCGATCGGATAAATTTATAAAACTTCTTATGATTTGAAGACGACATGGTGTAACATGCGGCAGGCTTCATCCACTTATTCCCGTTCTGATATAAGTGCAACTCCCTTTTGATCCCTAATCGTATCATATCGCGCCTCGCATTGACTATATCTTTTGATTTGAATGGATCGTCCATAATTGTGCCGAGCAAGCTATCACAAACATTCTTCTCTACGTGCATGACATCGATGTTATGTTTGAGCTCTATAGAAGTCCAATACGGAAACTCATAGAAAATGCTCTTTTTTCTCCAATTTAGCTCGTCATCACTTTTCCGAATTGTAGCACCACCGTAGTTAGGGTGCTTTCCTAGACTTCTATATCTGACACGGACTAACTGTGCTAAAATTTCTATAGGCGTTAATCGACGCGGAGGCGGTCGCCTCTCTGTCCTCCCATCGAAGTCTAAATTACTCCGAAAATGATGCCTGAATGACAGGAACCGACGGTGACCCACATAAGCTGTCTAACCTATCACACGGACTGAAGGAGTATCCTTGTTGCACGTAGGACATGCCTTGTACCCCTGACCACCCCAACCCGACAAACTACTTCTCGCTAGAAAATCGTTAACAGTCCACAACAACGCTGCACGCAGTCTGAATATCAACTTGTTGTTGGTTCCACCGTCACTCGTGTCAATCTCATCAGCCCACAACTCCTTCAACTCGTCCACTAATGGTCGTAAAAATATATTAATGTCCTTACCTGATGCTTTAGGACCAAGTATCAATAGAGTAAGCATGAGATATTCGGGCTTCATGCATAACCATGGTGGCAAGTTGTAAACTGTTACAACTATTGGCCACATGCTGTACGATAGACTCATGTCACCGAATAGATTGAATCCGTCTACGGCCAAACCTAACCTGACATTCCTGATCTCACTTGCGAACAGTGGATGTTTTATGTCAAAATCCCGTCATGCCTTTCCATCAACGGGATGCTACATTTCATCATCGTTCCTAGACCTTCCTATATTGTGCCACTTCATGAGTTTTGCAGTATCCTTCGTCGCAAATAGATGTTTTAGTCTAGGGGCCAAGAAAAAATATCGCAACACCTTATGCGGAACATTCTTCTCGTTTACTTTCCCAGAAGTATGCACCCAACAACTTTTCTGACAAATCGGGCAAGTTTGTCTATCAGCATATTCACTCCAAAATAGTGCACAGTCGTTCTTGCAAGCATGAATGGATTTGTAACCCAAACCAAGCTTCGTCATCAACTTCTTAGCTTCGTAGTGAGAGTCAACTAGGTTCATATTTGGGAATGCTAACTTCAGCAATTTCAAAAGATCATCGACAGACTTGTTTGTCCATTTATTCATAACCTTAATATGCATCAACTTGACTAAAAAATTTAGGGATGAAAATGATGAAACTCCCGGGTACAGTTTTGAATGGAGAGCCTAAAACAATTCGTCATAGTAACCATCGGTACTTGTACCTGCATGCTCATCACCAGCTACGTCGTCCATGACATCCATCATCCCATCCTCTATACCAACTCGATCATTCTGTCTATACACATTCACAGTATGAACATTGGTCTCGCCATGATATATCCAGGTGACATAACACTCCGCAAAACCATTACGAAATATGTGAGCCTCGACAATTTCTAATAGATGTGTGAGACCATTTAAACATTTTTTTCATGAACATTTAATCATTCTCCTATCATTAACGTATGGCCTCGCCATGTTTATAAATGCTTGCAAACCGTTCCAAAAATCTGCAGATTTTGTACGATTTCTAATTGTTGTCCAACTTTTATCAATATCCATACTTGAAAAATACTATATTCTTACAAATACAGTAAGAATAATAAATGGAGATGAAGAAATGAAATGTAAAGAAGATGATTATGAAAGAAAACAATAGAATTGCAATTGACCGGGGAGATGCGGAGATGGAGAAGAAATTTTTTTTCGTTTAACCTGCAATACAGAAATGCGGAGATGGAGAGAAGAAAAAGAAGACTCTATAGCGGCGACATTTGTTGTCGCTATATGTAACGATCGTCGCTACAGGATCCTTTCCATTTTACGAGAAAATTAATAACTCACGTGCCTACCAAACTGATCAATACGTATATAGCGACGACACGTGTCATCGCTACAGAAAATAATTGGGCGCCAATTTTCCCGCTTTAATTGATCTAGGTCTATAGCGACGACATATGTCGTCACTATAGATCTCATCGCATTTTACGAGAACAAGCATGATTCACGTGACTGACAACATCATCCGCAATTCAATTGCGACGACATATGTCATCGCTATTTTTGCATCAAAATGCCGCCATTTATTCCCGCCGTTTCTGAAACTAATTGGCGACGACATTGAAAGACGTCGTTATAGATTCTATTTAATAGCGACGACTAATAATCTATAGCGACGACATATGTCGTCGCTATAAGTTTTGCATATGTAGCGACGACATTTCTTTGTCGTCCCTAATGTATAGAATCAATAGAGACGACTTGGTGTCGTCGTAATTGGTGCGCCGCTATAGACGCTTTTTGTTGTAGTGTAAATATACAACTATCAGACTGATGCTTGCTTTAGTTACTCACTTTAACTAGGAACTTATACATTTTTATGTAAAAACAGCTTTTTTGCCTTGTGAATTGGATGAAAAGATTTATATGCAGCAACCTTCTGGTTTTAAAGATGAATCAAAATCTGATTGTATTTGTTTGCTGAAGAAATCCATATATGGTTTGAAACAATCCCCAAGACAATTGTATAAAGTGTTTGATACTTTTGATTTGTCCTTGAATTTCAAAAGAAATGATTATGACCATTGTTTGTATTTTAAATCTGAATGTGAAACAATATCATTGTTTATCTGCTCTTATATGTTGATGATATGTTTCTTATTAGTTCTTGCATGAATCAATTTAAGAAACTAAATATGATTTGTTTCTAAATTTGGTATGAATGATTTAGGAAAATGCAAACAGAATTTTGGGGTTGGAAATTATGAGAAGTAAAAATGATTTTGAGCTTAAATTGTCTTAGACCCTTACATACATAAAATTATTAGATATATTTGCTATATCTGGTGCAAAAGAAGTGAGTATTTCTCTTGGAAACCATTTTATAATTAGTAAGGATGATTGCCTTAAGTCAAAAGAAGAATTGGCTGAAATAGAAAATGTTCTTTAAAGTAATATTGTACTATGTACTAGACCTGATGTTGCACATTCTATCAGTGTGCTAAGTAGATATATGTTTAACCCTAGTCCCATTCATTGGGAAGTTTTAAAATTGTTGTTAAGGTACTTAAAAGGGTATTCAAAATTGGGTCTTACTTTCATATATAATTCTAGAGGAATAAAATTGAAAGGATATGTTGATGCTAATTATGCTAGTGACAAGGATAATAGGAAATCTTTAATTTCTATATGTGATAGTATCAGTTGAAAATCCCAACTCCCCTTTCAACCACTGAATCTAAGTATGTGGCCATTACTGAAACTGTTAAGGAAGCTTTATGGTTGAAGGAAATATTGAAAGAATTGGGTTATGAAAGTAAGTCTCGTATTATATACACTGACAGCCAATCTGTTATTCACTTGTGCAAAAATCCTGTTTTTCATGAAAGAACAAATTGCACATAAATGTTAAACTTCATTTTATAATTAAGGGACATTGTTTCAAAAGAGTTGGTTAAATTGGAAAAAGTTCCCTCCCAATTTAATCGAGCAAATATGAGTACCAAAATCTTACCTTTGAGCAAGTTTAAAAGTTTTTTGAACTCGGATGCAGGTTAGTTAAATATAAAATCATTTTTTTTTTGTTTCCTTTTGATTAGCTTATTTACTAAATGTTTTTTGTTTAGTGCAGGTACATAAAGCAAATGAAACTTAAGTGGATAAGGCAAATATGCATTAGTATTTAACAAGAATATCAAGGATGTATGTCCTCTATTTTTGAATCAATGTGGCGAATGTTAAAAATGTGATCCAAACTTATTGATTGGCTGAAGTTGCTTTTCTCCTATTAAAATCGCGTAAGGGAAACCCGGTTTTTTCTTATGGGCTGCAACTTCATTTGGACCATCATTCTGTATGTTTCATCTGAGCTATTGGATTTGGGTATTTAAGGTACCTATACTCGATCATTTTTTTATCAGATGAAAACTATAGTTTCTTGACTCCTGTAGTTTCTTGCAACAAAATAAGCATATTCTTATTTTTTTAGGGTATTGATACTTTACCATAGGGTATCGATACTTTGTCTCCAGACTCACCCGACCAATCAATTTTTTTGCTCATTGTGATCCGTATGTCACATGGAGTGTGTGTACTATTTGTAGCTATTTTTGCTAATTCGTAAGTATTTAAATTGAATTAGAAGCTTATCGTCACCAAACCAAAGATGCTTAATATTCATCTATTTTTAGCTATTTTTGCTAACTCAATATTCGTGCCTTTAAATCAAAGCCTATCATCACCAAAGATGCTTAAAAAGGTTAATTTGTTTTTTCTATAATTTTTAGTGTACCATTCTTGAGAAAAAACGATTACATTGTTACAGTTTTCTCTTCACGTATTCATTTATTCCAACTAACCTTAAATCCATTTAGTCTCTACACCTACTCTACACATTTCTTTCTTGCTGCTCCGCTCCATCAATCCAAACCTTATTCGCTATCATTTTCACTCTTTACACGTGTACAAGCACGCATAAGGGGAGGCTTTCCTCTGAATTTAAGGTGAGTGGAATCCTTTTATTTTATTTTGTGAATGCTTGGCTACTTTATATTTTTTTTCTTTCTCGTTGTTGTTATTTTATTATTATTTTTTAATAGATTTAAGTGACTTGACTATTTGCCCTTTATTAGAGGCATGTGCAGCTTAACTCACTGGATTTAAGCCTGCATCTGACGAATTATGCAATTTACTCTAATTTTTTGTGCAACTATTCTTGGGTTTACTCGTTCCTTTCGGAGTTGGATGCATATTGACAGAGGCGTAAAGACCGTTGATTGTAACTAACTTCACACACACACACACACACACATACTGACCAACAATTTTATATAACTTTCAATTAATCAATTTTGACACAATTACTACGATCCAAAACTTTCGATCACTTTTAGAACAATAAAATAGCATTATCTTTTATTTGTCCAATTTCAGTGAAGATCGGGATGGCAAAAAAACCCGTCGACCCGAACCCGCCCCGCGCCCCGCCCCGCCAAGAGCCGCCCCGCCCCGCCCCACGAAGCAATAGGGGCGGGTTTGGGGCAGAAAAATCTGCCCCGGGCCGGGTCCGGGGCGACCCCGCCCCGCCCCGCCGCCCCGCGACCCGCCCCTAAAATTTTTTTTTTTTTTTTTTTTTGAAAAATCATAAAATATAGTAGAAATTATGATTTTCACTAAAAATAAACTAAAGAAGAATCAAATCCGGGTTAAAACTTATAAACTACTAACATTAACCACTATACGGCTATACCACAACCCAAATTTTATAATTTTTTTTTGTTTTGCTTGGTATAAATATTTAAAAAAAATCGTATATATATTTTTTTAATTATTTTTCAGTTTAACAACAAAAAAAAAAAAAAAAAAGTTCGCGGGGCGGTTGGCGGGTCCAACAGCCGACCCGCCCCGCCCCGCGCCCCGCCCCGCCCCGCCCCGCGAATTCGCGGGTCGCGGGGCGGGGCGGGGCGGGGCCGACCCGCCCCGGACCCGCCCCATTGCCATCCCTATTTACTCGTTCCTTTCGGAGTTGGATGCATATTGACAGAGGCGTAAAGACCGTTGATTGTAACTAACTTCACACACACACACACACACACACACATACTGACCAACAATTTTATATAACTTTCAATTAATCAATTTTGACACAATTACTACGATCCAAAACTTTCGATCACTTTTAGAACAATAAAATAGCATTATCTTTTATTTGTCCAATTTCAGTGAAGATCACTTATATAAATACATTGCTAAACTTTGATCAAAATCTATAAAGATCACTGCAAAAATCATATTTGGACTTGTACAGTAGAACTACAAATGTATGTAGTGAACTTAATATTGTTCATTTTAGAGGTAAATATACACTATAATGTCTAAAATGTAAGAAATTAATGTATACATGTACAACGGAAATTAAATATACAATTCTTATAAGTTGAATCAATTTTGTATTTAGATAGAATTCGTAATAGAAATATACATTGATGAACATCGTAGAATCTGATAATCTGATTAACTGGATTATCAATACCACATGTATCCAATTCTGCAGCCTCCAATGGTAATCCACTCAATTTGAAAATTTTGGACTTTCACTGTAAAAAACGAATGAAAGCAGAATTTTTTAGAGTAATTGATATGAATTTTGCCTCTTGATTGTACTAACAAGTTATGAAGACAAATTAGGATTCCATAAGCTATGGCATAATATTTATAGGCCAGGCTAATCCTAATTCTAGTCTCACTACAACTATGCTAGCCGACAACTAATGGGCCTAATTTGGTCTATAAGTAATTAAGTTCGATCTGATTTTTGATCTTGGACATTAATTCTTAGTGATACATATCAATGAACCTAAGAAACAAAATTCTAAGTTTTCAAAAAAAGAAATTGCAAGTCTATATTAGGGTTTGCCAAAGCATCAATTCTCCTTCTAGCTAGTGGAATGTTTGTAGAAATTTACAAGATATTAATAGAAAGAAAAGGACACAATTCAAATTCCATTGGACAAATATTATCACAATTAGAAACCATTATCATTTTAAAGTATACAGAAGGTGATATGTACTTTGTATCGTCGTTTTCTCAACTTCCATGCCATCAAAAGTGATGTAATTATGTGCTTCATTGAAGGCCTGCGCGTGACGAATAGTAAGTGGAATTAATAAACTGGTTAATACTAAAGCGTTGCTCCAATGAAAAAGTTAATTCTACATAATTTGATAAAAAAAAAAATTTTGAAAAAGTTACTTATTTTAGTTCGTTGCTCAATTTCATCCACCAGTTGTTGAACACAATATTGACATGAAAATTATATTTATCGAGGAGTATTAACACGATATTTTTCTAAAGTATTAATATGTTTAAAGTTGTATTTTTTCACGAGTAATAACAAAAATTATGCGAGAATGTGGATATAGTGTATTTAGTTTTGATTCATAAAAAACAACATAACAATATTCTTCAATAATATTGATATGTGTCAATTCATGCTTTTTCATGATCAATAATATAATATTCTTATATAAAATTGTACATCTTTAAGAACAACAACACAATATTCTTCTGAAATGCTAGAACTTAGTAAATTGTTAATAACATAATATTTTTTGGAATATCAGAATGTTGTAATAGATAATTTTTAAACAATATATGTTGACAACTAATCGGTATAGTGAAAACGACAAAACTATATAAAATAATAAATACAAATTGTTCACTTTGTAAAATAAAATCAACCGAATACTAAATTTTTCTTTGGATAGAAAAGAAGAACCACTTTACAAATTTAATTGGCTAGAACTCGAAGAGGAAGAAAAATCACTTTTTGCAACTCAATTGGCTAGAGTTTTGTGCTGATAATGCGTTATAAGGTAGACAATAAGAAAAGAGAATTGAAAGAGTCAAAATTCAAGTGTGTAAATTTATTATAAAAATTATCCATATATATTAAGTTTCAATAAGAGTTACAATAATTTGAGTAAGTAGATCACTACAAAAAAATACCTATTTTGTGACAAAAAAAAATATTGTCGCTTAAATAGAGATTTTGTTGCAAAAATAATTTAGTGACAACAAGATATTTGTTGTGGTCATTGCCCCGCTATTAGCGCCATAGAATGTATTGTGCAACATCTATCAGTCACTCGTCGCATAAGCAAACTCGCAACATTTTTTTGTTTTTCGCAAAAAGCATGAAATAGCAACAACATATTTGTCACCATAATGTCGTTGCAATACATAGATGTCGCGAAAGATTAAAAGAGCAACAAGTAAATTTGTCGCAATGTTTATTCAAAAAAAAAAAAAAAAAAATTGCAAGAAGAAATGTTGGTTACGAATACTATTTTAAAAGTATAACGTTTTTTACCTATTCTATTTTACAACAAAACATGCTTGTAGTAATATACATTTTATAATAGGTCATGCTTGTCGCGTAATTTATTTTACAATGAGATTGATTTATTACATAATATATTATAAAATATTCAATGTTTGTAGTATAATTTATTATGTAACAAGTTATGCAATTAGTTAAATTCATTCAGCAACATAGAGAGTTTGTTGTATTATCATTTGTGCAACAAAGTATAGTTGTTGCCTAATTTATTTTATAACTATTTATATATGTCGCGTATTATATTTTACAATATATAAAATTATTATAAATATTATTTTGTGACAATAGATATTTGTTTATATGACAGGTTGTGTTTGAAGTTGAATATATTCTGCAACACAGAGAGTTCGTCGCATATCGTTGTATATAGTCGTTATGCAATTTATTTTTTATTTATTTATATATTTCGTGTATTCTATTTTACAATAAATAAAATTGTTGTAAATATTATTTTGTGATAATGAATATTTGTTTATGTGACAATATGTATTTGTAGTTGAATTTATTTTACAAAATAGAAAATTTGTCGCATCAATATTTGTGCAACGCTCTATAATTATTGTGCAAATTATTTTATAATTATTTATATATGTTGCGTATTCTACTTCATGTAAATAATATTTTGTGACAATATGAATTTTCATTGCATAATACTTTCAAAAACAATAAATTTTCAATTTCTTGCATCACAATAGAATTGTTACAAAGATACACGTTTATTTGACAAATGTAACTTACATCATTAAAGTTTGTACAATTAACAATATAAATAATATTATTGTCTTAAAATTGTAATACTAAAGCTTGTGAAGATAGTGCCACAGTAATCCTCAATCTCTTATCAACTCTTAGTAGATACATCATCTGTGCTAGAATCTATATAGAAAATGAAATATACCAATTAATTGATGTGCTCAACTTCATCTTGCAAATGAGCATAATTAAGCTAATGTAGTGCAACACGAGAAAAATTGAGGTAAGATAGATTTGAAATTGTGGTACAAACAAGTATAATCATCCAAAATTATCATTTTGTAAATAAACAAAATAATAATAATAATAATAATAATAATAATAATAATAATATAGGTATCAATACCATAATAACTCCAGCTGGCCCAAAAATTGAACATTTTGAACATAATGTCACCTTGGCGTTGGGAAAGCTCTTTTAGACAATGATGGTGGAGAGCAACCTCTCTTAGCTTCTTCAACAAGACTGTGAAATATCATATTGATGAGAAGGTTATTGTCAATATCATGTCGGTCAATAAGAAAAATGAGAACAGGTATATAAACTAGTATATACCGCTTATCTGTGATGGGATCCGACCATAGGGTGACGTTTTAACTTTAATGGCAAATACTATTTATATTAACAAATACTATTAAACTAAAAGTAACATTTACTATGAATCCAAAAGTAAAATGTTGAATAGTAATAAAAGTTGCAATAATCTAATTATCATCATCAAACCAATACATTACATGAAAACTTCTAAGTATATCACACGAGGCATAAAACATTTTAGAAAATGTGAAAATAATCAGATAATTGGAATAAAATATCATGGTACATAGTTCAATTATTCCATAATTTTTTTCAAAAGCTTGAATTTATTCCAGGCATGACATTATCCCAAAGAGAGAGAGAAAACACAACTCCAGACTTCCTTGTTCACATAGTTAAGATACAAACTCGTGTAACTTATGGCATATTTCTAAAAACATTATGGCACGTGCCTTTTCTTGTCTACCATCATACATTTTGAAGAACCATAAGGTATTTGATAAATAGAAGGCATAATAAGCTAAACTGAATAACTGAGAATTGTGGCTGACCTGTGCCTTGTATTGCAGTTTGAATTCAGTCCATTTATCAGGATTTAGTGCTAAAATTAAAGAAGAGCAACAATAACATTTTCAGAAAATGTCATCAAACAATTTATGGCATTCAGTCACAAGCCTAACTTACCAGCGACAACAAGATTCCAATGACATGAATTTATTTCGCCAAATTACATGAGTGTCTGTGAGTGCAATGGCTCATAAGATTTAGCCTGGGAACTAGATAAGAAACCTCCCTAAGCATATTCTAACTGAGTTCAACAAAATAATTGAAAGCCAAAAATGTAGAGTGAATTCTACAGATATAGATAAAAATTATTTCTCAAGGTCATATTCACAACTTGATTTTTGATCTTCCCTATTTTTCTATGGATGTAAAGGTGAAAGGATGAACTTCAAGCCATCCTTTGGCTCCATAAGCCTATCCCTGAATACCATAGCTTGAAGTTTAGTAGTTCAGAGAGGTGTGTAGAGAATTAACTTGTCCAGATTTTAATGCACGCATTGTGTGCAACTCATTCTTAAATTTGAAAAAGTAGCTTAAATTAAAAAAGATTTACAACTGTCGTCTAGAGAGAGAAACTGCAGAAATAATGAATGAAAAAAATAAAGTGATACAAGATATATCATTGATATTGCTATAAACTAAGATGTTTCAGCATTCTAGTCTATTTCAACCCAAAACAGCTCCATCGATCCTGAGTTTAGTTGATAATGCTCTAAAAATTGAGTGCTAATCACCAAAAGTCATACATTCCTCACGGTGTTAATATAACCACCCTCTTGATTATGACCCCATATGATATAATTTCCTGATTAAAGAAAATGGTAACTACTAATACGTCCAAAACAAATTCAATACAACATTTGGTTGATATCAACCATCTAAAGAATAATCCATTGAATTGACAAAAAAAATCTTCAAAACAGGGATAACATCAACTGCAATGCAGTTATAATTGTTAACCTTCAGTAATAATTCATAAAAACTAAAAAAATTACAACTAAAAAAATAAATATTTACTGATTAAACCATCATTAGGAGAACCATAAAACAATAATGTAAGTGTAAGTTACAAGAAATTAGTACAAGTGGATCCAGAAAAAGCAAGGTCAAGTAATTAAAAAAACCCAGGCAAGAAAAGAAGAATAAAAATCAATTATGGAAATGAAAGTTATCGTCCAGGAAGATTCGACGATAGAAGCCATGGCAATAAACGACTGTCAAGGGAATTGGAATTCGTGATTAGAGATTTGAAAGGAGAGGATCCATTGAGGAGAACAGATTTCTCATTGAAGATTTGAAGAGATTCGAGAGATTTGAGAGGATAAAATGGGTTGAGGATAATTTCGAAGACAAAGGTAGATTGGATTTTTGGGCTAGTAGAGGAGAAACTCTCTACGGTCGTGATAAACCATTTCAACTGAATTTCCACAAAAGGTAGCATCAAAGAGTAGAGGGAAAGACCAACAAAAATCAACATACTGAGCCAGTTTTCATTATAACTAAAAAAATATTTGGATAATTATGAGATTTGAGCACCAAAAGTCCAATAGGTAGCTATGTCTTTGAGGGTGGTGCATGAGTGACAACATGTGCACTTTTGTAGGCAAAATCTAATAAACAAGAACTTTAAATTTTGCCCATCCCCACTGAATGGTACTTCCTTGTTCCAAAATAATTGAGGCGTACATAAATTAGGCTCTATCAGGAACATGGAAAAGAAATCTGCATTGAATTTCTTGAAGCACTATACAGTCTAGTCTAACTTGCATAAATAAAACCAGAGAATAAAAAAATCAATTTTCCCTCATAACAACATAATGATTGACCAAATTAATCTTTTTTCTCCTCAGCAACCAAGTATAAGTATCAATAAACGTTAAATGAACTCTTATGTCAGCGCAAAGCTAGGAGATTTCAGTAATTTATTTCAAAGGATTGTAAATGCAGCCGACAACCCCTTATTTGGCACAAACTCATTGTTTGAACCTGCTTCAAGAATGTAATAATCTGATGTGAAAACTAGCTTTCAACTCTGTCATGCTTATTACTAATATAATACCCTGCCCAAGGTTTAGCTGTATTCATCAAACTTGAACAATTTTTATTTATATATGTATACGCATGAATTAGGATAATTGATAACTTAATGGACCCACTTATTTATTAACTAATGTAGGCCTTGTAAAATTGCTATGTTGATCCTCCCATTTAAATATAATTTCTATAAGCTCCAGTTTTAGTTAAACTAATTGTTGGGCGTGTGAGGAGGATTCCCAACACTTTCAACTTCACCGCAAGTGGGAATAGTGGAAAATGGTCGGGTCATTTTATGATATGGGCCTTTGACCACTTAATTCGTAAAAAAAATAAATTAATGAATTTTGTGATTTGTCCAAAATACCCTCATCACTACAAAATGATGGGAAACGTAAAAAATTCCCAAAACAATTGCAAAAAATTAATGAAAATTGTGAAAGTCTAACTGTTGCGTAACTTGCCTGTTCAATAACTGCAAACTTCAAAATTTTGGTTTCTTCTTCAGTCGTATTCACATCTAAGAAGAAGGCTAGAAGTCCGCATTTGCCGAGTAAGAGTTCTAGCAAACTTCAATTTTTTTTTTGCATTTACTTGAATTTTTATTGATATTGTTGTCTAAATTTCTTTTAAAAATCTTGAAAATATGTTGAGACTTGTTGAAACTATGTATAAATGGCATAACTGATTGTTAATGGAGCAATGTTATGATTGAAATAAAGAATGAAGTTGTTAGAGGACCGTAACCGAACTGACGTTTGTTAGGATTTCATTTGTTTTTATAACAAAATTTGTTCTATTTTAGGAACAATAACCAAAATTACTCATGTTATCACAAAACGCTAATGGATATAAGGTTAAGAGAGAAACACTAGGTTAATCTAACAAAGTGTCCTGTTAATAGGCACTAAGGTTCGGTTAACCTGCCATCTTGTTCAGTTAACAGGACATATGTAGCCTGTTAATACTGTTAACAGAACAAGTTGTTAGGTTAACCAAACATTATTGCTTGTTAATAGAACACTTTGTTAGGTTAACCTATCATTTCTCTCTTAATCGTTACCAAGCATAAATGTATCTGTTAACAAACATGTATTTTACTTTTTTGGTTATTTAAGTTACTAAATATAAATTTTATTACATGATGGAGTATGCACTCGATCGTAGATTATGTGACATCCCAGAGAATGTGATTGCCAATTGTAACATTACACACGTCAAGAGGGTTGAGGATGACCACCACCAAGAAGATTTGTGCTGATCATTGATAAGTGCGTTTTGTACACTTATTCGGGTCCTTAAACTAAGCTTTTAATTCGTTATTGTAGTAATTTTCTACTTAATTCGGTGCATTATTCTTTACATTTCAGTTTTGGACCCGTCTGTGAGAAATTGGAGAAGAATAGATGAAAAGAGGTATAAATTGAACATTATTGAAAGATGAAGGACCAAATTGAAGATTATTGAAAGTTGAAGAACCAAATTACAAACTATGAAAAATTGGAGGATCAAAATAGCATGCTTGGAATTTGTAAGCTGGGCGATCGCCCAACTTATAGCTGGGCGAGCGCCCAGCCGGGTTAAACGAAAGCAGAATGAAAACCAAATACCTGGGCGATCGCCTGGGAATGGCCCAGGCTAAATTTGGCTGCTGCGAGATTTTTTTCCTTTTTTGAATTCTAATCTAGTTAGGTAACTTTTGGCCCACGATTTCTGGATATTTTTTTGGCATATTCTAGGGCACCATTAGGGTAGTATATATATGAGTTATTAACTCATAATAGGTTGTTGAGATTTTGGGAGAAAAACATAGACGAACGCATTAAATGGAGATCAATACTACTTCTTTGAATAATTGAACGAAGATCAACAACGAGCAATTATTCTTTCAAGTCTTCTTCTTTTCCGGGTGATGAATTCCATGTGTTCTTCCCCTTCTTATTTTCTTATTATTAGTATGCTAAGCTAGATTAATTAGTGCTAGAATTACGATGAAACTTGTCGTTTAAATTCTTTTATCTTGAGACATGGTTTTTGACACTTTACTTCAATATAGTTTTGAATAATTAATTTTGATTTGTTTGCATCTACAATTATATACATAGTAATTGTATGATTGTTGTAGTGTGTTTTACTATCGAAAGGTCGAAAGCATGCTAGACGCTATTTTAATTATCTTAAAGTCCGATAGGGGATAGAAATATACCGCTATACTTTAGGTGATCTTTAATTATCCATAGAAATTTAATGCTTTCATTTGTATTCGCATTCGTCATAGAAATATAGTCGAGTCATGCATATGAATAGGTTTAACTTTATTCGAGAGAAATTGTTGAACAATCTAGGGATATTGATCTTCATAACTGAATTAATTTGTCAAGACCAAGAATCAAGATAGAAGAAATAACAACTACAAGTGGATTCGAAATTCTAGTGCTTTTCCTTTTTAAAAGTTAAATTAATCTTTAATCAATTTTAATCTTTCATTAATTTGAGCAATAGTTGTTTAACTGTTTTTATTTTACTCTTTCAATTAGTTATAAAACACAAAATCTTTCAAAGTTCATTAGATTCGGTTAAGGTTAGCGTGATTAAATTGAATTATCTAAATCCTCGTGGGATCGATACTTGGACTCAAAATCTATTTTACTACTTGAGCGATCCGTGCACTTGCGGAATTATTTAAAGACACAAAATCGCTATCAAGTTTTTGGCGCCGTTGCCGGGGATTAGTTTTAATTCTTTTCAATTACTTTAACACTAATTCGAACTTATTTATTTATTTGCTTTAATTAATTATTTCTTTAAGATAATACAGTGTTTGCTTTGTTTCCTTTCAGACCATTGCATGCGAAGTGAGAGACACGAGTCTCTAATTCCAGTTGATCCAGAAATCGAACGAACTTTTCATCGTAGGCAGAGAGAAGCAAGAAAAACACAAGAAAAAGAACAAAAACAGCAAGACATAATGCAGAACAATGAGATTTCTCGGGCAAGACAAGAGATTGATGAAGACAATATGCTAGTTGGAGACTTTTTGACTCCACAGATCATACAGAGCCAATCCAGCATTGTCTACTCACCTTTTGGGCAGCCGAACTTTTAGCTGAAGACTAACGTCATTCATTTATTCCAGAATGGACACCAATTCTATGGCAGGACCGATGAGAATCCACATACACACGTTTCAAGATTGTTGGAAATGTGTCAACACTTCAAGTATCAAGGAATCTCAGACGACGCCATCCAGCTGCATTTGTTCCCACATACTCTTCGGGACAAGGCTCTTGAGTGGTTGGACTCACTACCAATTGACAGCATAACCACCTGGAATGATCTAGCCCAAAAGTTTTGCACGAAATTTTTCCTACCAGCAAAGGTTTCGAAGCTGAAGCATGACATTTCTATATTTCAACAGTCAGAAACAGAATCTTTTGATGAGGCGTGGACCAGATTCAAGAATATGTTAAGGAAATTCCCTCATCAAGGTGTTGGCAGGGGGCAACAAATTCAATATTTCTATGCTGGGCTACTACCTTCATTTAAAAGCATGATTGACTCTTCATCCAACGGTTCTCTATCCACCAAAATAGTGGTTGAAGCTCTAGATTTGTTTGAAAGAGTAGCTACCACCACTGCCATGTGGCCATCAGATAGAGTTATACAAAAGATAACTGCAGAGGTACATGAGGTAGATACTTTTACAGCATTGTCTACACAGATAAAGTCATTGGCACACAAAGTGGAAAATATGTCATATTCAGCCAATGCAGTGCAAACAAAGAAATCAGCATGTGAAGAATATGGAGCCAGTCATAGTACATCAGAGTGTCCTATTCTATCACTACAGCCTGAACAGGTCGATTACATTCAAGGCGGTCAGCGCCAACAAAATAACCCGTACTCCAACACATATAATCCAGGGTGGCGAAACCATCCAAATTTCTCTTGGAAGAACAATCAGAGTAATTTCAGACCACAATTTCAACATCCAGAAAAGAGTACCTCATTAGAAGACTCAATCAATAAATTTATCGAGAAAATCGAACAGTTCATGCACAAGACAGATACTAATTTTCAAAATCAAGACGCTGCAATAAAGAATCTTGAGACACAAGTGGGTCAGATGGCAATTGCTTTATCAGGCAGAACACCAGGTACATTGCCCAGTAATATAGAGGTGAACCCCAAGGAACATGTTAAAGCTATTACTACTAGAAATGGAGTTCAGTTACCAGAGATCCATGTCAAGAGATCAGTTGCGAATGAAGAAGTGGTACCTTCCACTGATGAGGAACACGTGGTACAGACTGAGCAGACAACAGCTATGAAAGAGAGTTCAGGCACACCACAGGTTAAGGCAACCGTTCCTATCAAGCCATATGATCATCCAGTCCCATTTCCTCAGAGGCTACAAAAGCACAAGTTAGACAAGCAATTCGAAAAATTTCTTGAGATCTTCAAGAAACTACATATCAACATCCCTTTTGCAGATGCACTTGCTCAGATGCCCAGTTATGCAAAATTCTTAAAAGACATTCTTTCAAATAAACGCAAGATGGAGGAACATGAGACAGTGATGTTGACAGAAGAGTGTAGTGCTATTTTACAAAATAAACTGCCTCCTAAACTCAAAGATCCAGGGAGTTTTACAATACCTTGCACAATTGATGATTTTTGTTTTGATCTTTCTCTGTGTGATTTAGGAGCAAGTATTAACTTGATGCCGCTTTC
The DNA here is from genome assembly GCA_030279155.1 of Forsythia viridissima. NCBI lineage: Eukaryota > Viridiplantae > Streptophyta > Magnoliopsida > Lamiales > Oleaceae > Forsythia > Forsythia viridissima. The sequence goes on from CM059038.1 coordinate 20,851,375, forward strand.
TATTTTCAAGAAATTAGGTTTGAGAGAAGCTAACGCAACTACGGTAACTCTGCAGCTAGCTGATCGGTCTATTAAACATCCAAGAGGAGTTGTTGAAGATCTTTTGGTAAAAGTGGACAAATTTATCTTCCCAGTTGATTTTATCATTCTCGACATGGAGAAAGATAAAGATGTCCCACTTCTTCTTGGTCGACCATTTTTAGCCACTGGAAGAGCTCTGATCGATGTACAAAAAGGCCAACTGATTCTGAGGCTTAACGAGGAACATGTCACATTTGATGTCTTTAAGACAATTAAATATCCAACCGAGTCAGTTAGTTGCTTCAAAGTTGATGTGGTTGATGATGCAGTACATGAAAATTTCCATCTCTATAATCCAGCAGATCCATTGGAGGCTTGCATTGTGCATTCTCAATCCTCTCACGCTGATTCTAGTGAGGTTGAGATGTGCGCAAGATATCTTGAAGCTAATTCTCCATATACACGCCAACCACGCTTTGAGGAGTTGGGAACAGGTTCTACAAAACATCTGCCTTCTGTTCAATAGCCTCCAAAAATAGAGCTCAAACAATTGCCCTCTCATCTCCGTTATGCCTACCTGGGGGAGTCCTCTACTTTGCCTGTAATCATTGCAAATTCAATTAATAAGCTTGAAGAGGAAAAATTACTCCGAGTGCTTCGAGAACACAAGACAGCTATCGGGTGGTCTATTGCTGACATCAAGGGTATCAGCCCTACTCTGTGCATGCATAAAATCCTCATGGAGGATGATTTTAAACCAAGTATTGACAGCCAAATAAGGCTGAATCCTAATATGAAAGAAGTGGTCCGAGCAGAAGTCATGAAGCTAATGGATGTCGAGATAATTTACCCGATCTCAGACAATGCTTGGGTCAGTCCAGTTCAAGTAGTGCCAAAGAAGAGAGGTATCACTGTGGTTCAGAATGAAAAGAATGAATTAATTCCAACCAGAACAGTCACAGGATGGAGGGTTTGCATTGACTACTGCAAACTCAATACTGCTACTAGGAAGGATCATTTTCTCCTTCTATTTATTGATCAGATGTTGGAAAGACTGGCTGGATATTCTCATTACTGCTTTTTGGAAGGATACTCCGGGTATAATCAAATTCCAATAGCACCTGAGGATCAAGAGAAGACCACATTCACCTGTCCTTATGGCACCTTTGCTTACCGTAGGATGCCTTTTGGTCTATGCAATGCTCCTGCCACTTTTCAGCGTTGCATGATGGCCATTTTCTCCGATATGGTGGAGAAATTCATTGAAATATTCATGGATGATTTCTCGGTATTTGGCTCGTCCTTCGATGAGTGCTTGGAGCACTTACACCTGGTTTTGCAGCGGTGTGAAGATACAAATTTGGCTCTCAACTGGGAAAAATGTCACTTCATGGTTCAAGAGGGCATCGTGTTGGGACATCGAATTTCAGCTAAGGGGATTGAAGTGGATAAAGCAAAAATTCAGGTTATAGAAAAATTACCACCACCAACTTCTGTCAAAGGTATTAGAAGCTTTCTTGGGCATGCCGGGTTCTATCGTCGATTTATCAAAGATTTCTCAAAAATCACAAAACCTCTGTGTACTCTGCTGGTCAAGGATGTGCCCTATGTCTTCTCTGAAGAGTGTCTATTGGCATTCAACACTCTAAAAGAGAAGCTCATTTCAGCACCTGTGATAATTGCACCTGATTGGAGTCTCCCGTTTGAACTAATGTGTGATGCAAGTGATTATGCAGTTGGGGTAGTGTTGGGGCAGTGAAAAGATAAATTTTTTCATGTGATATACTATGCTAGCAAGACTTTAAATGATGCACAGCTTAATTATGCTACTACTAAGAAGGAGCTCCTAGCTGTAGTCTATGCCTTTGACAAATTCAGATCATATCTTGTTGGATCAAAGGTGATAGTTGACACTGATCATGCAGCCTTGAAGTATTTATTGGCAAAGAAAGATGCAAAACCGAGGCTGATTAGATTGGTATTACTTCTACAAGAATTTGATCTCGAGATAAGAGACAAGAAAGGAATCGATAATGTAGTAGCTGATCACCTATCCAAACTTGAGCAGGAAGAGCAGATCGAGAGCTTGGATATTAATGAGGTGTTTCCAGATGAACAAATTTTTCAGTTGGAAAAAACACCATGGTTTGCAGATATAGTAAATTTCTTGGCCAAATCCATCATCCCGCCAGATTATTCAAGTCATCAAAAGAAGAAATTTTTCTCTAACTTGAAGCACTATTTTTGGGAGGATCCCATTCTCTACAGACGGGGTCCAGATCAAATAATTCGGTGGTGTGTTCCTGAAGAAGAGGTCCCTTAAATACTTGGGCATTGCCACTCTTCAGCCTACGCTGGACACTTTGGTGCCTCTAAAACAGCTGCTAAGGTTCTACAGTCTGGGTTCTACTGGCCTTCCCTTTTTAAAGACGCTTACCTTTTTGTGAAGGAATGTGATCGATGCCAGCTCACGAGAAATATCTTAAAAAGGAATGAAATGCCTCTCAATAGTATACTTGAGGTCGATCTTTTTGATGTTTGGGGTATTGATTTCATGGGGCCATTCCCTTCATCTTTCTCAAATCAATATATATTGGTTGCTGTAGACTACGTCTCCAAATGAGGCCGTCGCCTTACCTACTAATGATGCACGGGTTGTGATGGATTTTCTAAAAAATGCATTTTCACTCGTTATGGCACACTCCGAGCCATTATTAGTGATGGTGGTAAGCACTTTTGTAATCGTCAATTTGAGTCTTTGTTGGCTAAATATGGCGTTCAGCATCCCATTGCTACTCCTTATCACCCTCAAACAAGTGGGCAAGTAGAAGTCTCCAACTGGGAGTTGAAGCAGATTCTTGAGGTAGCGGTGAGTTCATCAAGAAAAGATTGGTCAAAGAAACTAGATGATGCTTTATGGGCCTACCGAACAGCTTTCAAAACTCCTATAGGCATGTCTCCCTACCGGCTAGTTTTTGAGAAAGCGTGCCATTTACCAGTTGAGTTGGAGCACCGAGCATATTGGGCTATCAAGAAGTTGAACTTCGATCTAAAGGCAGCTGGTGAAAAGAGACTCCTTCAATTGAATGAAATGGATGAGTTTCGGTTGGAAGCTTATGAGAACACGAAATTGTATAAGGAGCGGACCAAAAAAGTGGCACGACATGCACATTCAAAGAAGAACTTTTGAGGTTGGGCAGCAAGTCTTGTTGTATAGTTCTCACCTCAAGCTTTTTCCTTTCAAGTTGAGATCTAGATGGTCGGGTCCGTATACAATCACAAAAGTCTATCCATATGGGGTAGTAGAAATCAGTCATGAGAGTAAAGGCACGTTTAAAGTCAACGGACAGCGTTTGAAGGTCTATTGGAATGGTGGATTCTCGAAAGAAAAGTCCACCGTTCATCTTACACCATCGGAATGATAAACCCGAAAAGTCGAGCTCTAGACTATAAGTCGAGCGCTTAATGGGAGGCAACCCATTTTTCTATCCCTTTCTCCTTTTTAGACGTCTTTATTTAAATGCATGTAGTAGGAATAGTTTTATTGCTTTAGTTTTTGGTTTTGCATTAGTTTTTGCACTTAATTGATTTTTTGCTATATTTAGTCCTCATTTTCAATTCAACACCAATTTAGGATTTCATATGATCATATAGACCATAAATTAGTCAAAAGCATGAAATGAGTTTTAGTACAGGTTTGGTTGTTCTAATTCACCATTTTTCAGTTTGGCTTGTGCTTAAAATTTCACATGTTACAGTATGTCTACTTAGTCACATTTAAACTACATGTGTTTGCCTTCACCGTTTCTACTTTAGCACATTTTCACTATTTGACATTTGAGTTGGTCTATTTGAATTTAGTTAGTAGTATATATATTTATTTATATATATATATATATATAAAAATTTGTCTAGTTGTTGTTAAACTTCTTACTGCCAATGATGATGTTTGTTTGAAAAACGAGTATATTTTTAGTGGAATATTAGACAACGCTTGAACTCGTGCTATTATCTGAATTATTATCGATGTTTGACCTGTTTAATGAAGCACAAAACCACTATTGATTTATCATTCATTGGGACCATGATTTGTGTGTATGAGTTGATATTGTTGACTTAGTATCATTGAAAAAAAATTCCGTTCCTAAGTCCTTAAGCTAGTAACCAAATTGTGGGAGAACAGTTTGGAAGTGTTAAAATACTACTTGTGTTTTGAAAATTTTGATGGCTTTGATCTTCTGAGTCTCATCTTTGGTTGAATAGGTTATAGTAAAGGAATCTAAACCGAGCACTACTTACTGCTGAATAAATAAAATAAAATATCTGACTCGAGCAATTAAGCCTGTTAGGGTATTTTAAAACCTGATGCTCTAAAGTCATCTGACTTGGGAGTCATCGGCCCAAAGCTCGTTACATGAGTCCAAAAAAAAAAATTGTTACATCTTTACTTCTCTTATAGCATGTGGGACTCGAGCAATTAAGCCTGTTAGGGTATTTCAAAACCTGGTGCCCTATGGTCATCTGACTTGGGAGTCATCGACCCAAAGCTCGCTACAAGGGTCACATAGAAAGCTAGTATAAGAAAAGTATTGCACAAGATGTAAGATCATTTATATAAGTAAAATAAATAAAAAGTGTTAAAGGTGCTCGGTAAGGATTGCTAGATGAAAGCCAAAGAGACTGAAGGTGAGAAGTTAGAAATCATTCACCACCCTAGTTCTAAGAATACAAGTTCTAATTTTTATCACTTTATTTGAAAAAAGCATTGTGTTGATCAATAGGAACCAAATTTGCTAGAACACCTCGGGATTGGAGAGAAAAGTATTAGAAGTGTAATAATTTACGAGAGATGTAAGGAATAAGTGCCTACAATGGGTTCGGGACTGTAAAAATATCAACCACACAATATTGGTCGTGGTCTAATACATGAGTAAGTTCAATTTTTGGATAATCACACACATACTAAAGGTCGAGCAATGGATAAGTGAAATTTTTTTGTGTTGTTTGATCTTCTTCTAAACGTGTTACTTTATTTTTCAAACATGAGGCATATAGTAAGACATTTGACATAAACTCAATCATTGTTATTTTGTTTAGCTTAGTTTAAATTTATGGTTTATTTTTATTGTTGTTCGAGGACGAACAAATGTTTAATTTGGGGGTGTTCGATAAGTGCGTTTTGTGCACTTATTCGAGTCCTTAAACTAAGCTTTTAATTCGTTATTGTAGTAATTTTCTACTTAATTCGGTGCATTATTCTTTATATTTCAGTTTTGGACCCGTCTGTGAGAAATTGGAGAAGAATGGATGAAAAGAGGTATAAATTGAACATTATTGAAAGATGAAGGACCAAATTGGAGATTCTCAAAAGTTGAAGGACCAAATTGGAGATTCTCAAAACTTGAAGGACCAAATTGGAGATTATAGAAAGATGAAGGACCACATTGCACATTATTGAAAGATGAAGGACCAAATTGGATATTACAAAAGTTGAAGGACCAGATTGAAGATTATTGAAAATTGAATGACCAAATTACAAAGTATGAAAAGTTGGAGGATCAAAATAGCATGCTTGGAATTTGTAAGCTGGGCGAGCGCCCAGCCGGGTTAAACGAAAGCAGAATGAAAACCAGATACCTGGGCGATCGCCTGGGAATGGCCTGGGAGATCGCCTAGGCTAAATTTGGCTGCTGCGAGATTTTTTTTCCTTTTTTGAATTCTAATCTAGTTAGGTAACTTTTGGCCTACGATTTCTGGATATTTTTTGGCATATTCTAGGGCACCATTAGGGTAGTATATATATGAGTTATTAACTCATAATAGGTTGTTGAGTTTTTGGGAGAAAAACATAGACGAAGGCATTAAACAGAGATCAAGACTGCTTCTTTGAAGAATTGAACGAAGATCAACAACGAGCAATTATTCTTTCAAGTCTTCTTCTTTTCCAGGTGATGAATTCCATGTGTTCTTCCCCTTCTTATTTTCTTATTATTAGTATGCTAGGCTAGTTTAATTAGTGCTAGAATTACGATAAAACTTGTCGTTTAAATTCTTTTATCTTGAGACTTGGTTTTTGACACTTTACTTCAATATAGTTTTTAATAATTAATTTTGATTTGTTTACATCTACAATTATATACATAGTAATTGTATGATTGTTGTAGTGTGTTTTACTATCGAAAGGTCGAAAGCATGCTAGACGCTATTTTAATTATCTTAAAGTCCGATAGGGGATAGAAATATACCGCTATGTTTTAGGTTATCTTTAATTATCCATAGAAATTTAATGCTTTCATTTGTATTCGCATTCGTCATAGAAATATAGTCGAGTCATGCATATGAATAGGTTTAACTTTATTCGAGAGAAACTGTTGAACAATCTAGGGATATTGATCTTCATAACTGAATTAATTTGTTAAGACCAAGAATCAAGATAGAAGAAATAACAACTATAAGTGGATTCGAAATTCTAGTGCTTTTACTTTTTAAAAGTTAAATTAATCTTTAATCAATTTTAATCTTTCATTAATTTGAGCAATAGTTGTTTAACTGTTTTTATTTTACTCTTTCAATTAGTTATAAAACACAAAATCTTTCAAAGTTCATTAGATTCGGTTAAGGTTAGCGTGATTAAATTGAATTATCTAAATCTTCGTGGGATCGATACTTGGACTCAAAATCTATTTTACTACTTGAGCGATCCGTGCACTTGCGGAATTATTTAAAGACACAAAATTGCTATCAATCATGACTATGGAAATTCCATCAGGTACCTAGGCGCATACAGATCTCTGGCCAAATAATCGACAATTTATTGCTTTGGCTGGTAAAGTCAAATAACACTGAGGAATAGTGGTTTCAATTAGGGGATGATAATGTGGCCCGGTTCTCTTTGTTGGAGTTTATTAATGTCACTAGTTCGAATGTCATTAATGAAGAACAAGTCAGACCAAATATTCATCGGTGCAAAAGACTGTTGAATGAATATTTTAGCGACAAGACCACAGTCACACCTGTTGAACTAGAGTTTGCATATGATGCATGCACTGTGATGGAGGATAAGTATAAACTTGGGTTGGTATACATCTTGGGGACCATGTTGAGAAGCAAACACCATAAGACCAGCATCGACGTCTTTTGCTTGGATGTAGTTGATGATCTAGAGGTATTTAACGCATATCTATGACGGTCAGAAGAGTTTTTCTAGACACAGTGCATGCATTTAAGAGACTGCATATGATGAAGGGTTGGAAGTCCGATCGCAAATACGATGTATACAGATTTTCAGTGGCCGTGCATATAACTAGTGAAACTTATAATTTGTAGTATTTTAGTAATATTGTATATGTAATGCTACTAAATTTGTAGGTATGGGCTTATGAGGCTATACCGGGCTTGGCAGATAAATAGACTATAAGAAAGTAGTTGACGAAAGTCCCAAGGATGTTAAATTGGCAGGCAATGGACATTCCTAATGCAAGGGATTTTGCAGCTATACTTGACGATCCTTAGGTGAGTATATATGTGGTCATGAACTCTTTATTCATATTGAATGAGATGTTACTGATAGCGCTTCGAATTAACGTAAAATTTCAATATGTCAACTTGAGTTCCATATAGTTCTTACTCCTACACCCGAAGAGATGGAGACTGCGTATATTCAGGGATTACACATTCCTCCTAAGGTACCAGATCCAATCCTTGATGCCTATCTAGTTGAGGAAAAGGTATGCATATTTATAGTTCTATTCTGTTATAATACTTGGTGTGAAAATTTTCTAATCGTGTATGTTCTGATTATGTAAGGATAGTCTCATATTGCATGACGATCACCTACACCACATCGATCTTCCCCTCCATCGACCCATAATGTATGGCAATCGCCTAGACCGACTCGTCATAGGACATCGCATCACCTTTTTCCTCCAGCTTCTTCATTCGTACATCAGTCACCTACAACCCATTCGGGTTCTAATGTCTCTGATGATTTATTTGAACGTTGAACAGGCAACTGACTTCGATAGAGTAGCAAATTACTTCTCAGCTGATGGCCAAGGTCAAATGTTTAAATAAGAAGGTTGGACAGTTGAACAAGAAAGTGGACGAAGTCATTGAGTAGGTTAGACCATATTGTCATATGGATGTGGCGCCGGAGACGATTTTGGATATTGTTCCAGTTGTGACTAAGAGGGTGGAGGAGTTGGGGTGGAGACAGAAATGGAGGTGAGAGACCAGGAAGAGGTAAAGACTGAGGTTGGGACATGTATGAAGACAAAAGATTAGTCGAAGGTAGAGACGGAGGGGCAACTAGATCTGGAGAAGGTAACGGAGATAGAGACGTGTGGGGTAGTGACGGAGATGGAGATAGGTGGACAGTTGGAGGTGAAGATCGAGGGGGTGACTAATGAAGTGGTGACGAAGATGGAGACGGGTGGACAGCCAGAGGTGGAGATGGAGAGAGTGACATATGGGGTAGAGACGGAGTGAGTGACAAATGGGGTAGAGACGGAGATGGAGACACGTGGCTAATTGGAGGTGGAGACGGATGGAGGAACGGAGGAGATAGTGATGGTGATGGAGATGGAGACAGGTGGGTGGGTGGGTGGACGGGCGGCCGGAGGTAGTGATAGAGAGAGTGACAGAGATGGAGACGTGTGGGCAACTGGATGTGGTGACGGAGGGAGTGATGGAGGTAGTGGTGACTAAGGCCGTGCCAGCTGTCTCCTTCACACATAGGAAAAGGTACGACTAATGGATAGTTGAGCATACAGAGATGATGGGTAAGAGGTTGAGAGTACCCTCACCCTACTTGAGTTCTCCATTCATGGCTGGGGTGAAGAGTTAATGGGTCGAAGATCGATCTATTACAAAAGGTCAATCCGTCAAAGGAGATAGAGTTCCTTAAGTCGAACGCTAAACTTGAAAATGGGTAAATTATTTATACATTCATTGCTAACACTATATTTCCTAAACTTCAGTTCGTAACACTATTTTTTCAGCGTCGCTCATGAATTGGAAAATCTTCGAATCACAGATGCCAAAGAATGGTTTAATGACCTACTGACGGACGGCAAATGGCTTGTAGACAATGTAAGCAAAATTAATTTTACATACTTTGATATACTATATGTTGTTATTTATGTCACATTTAATATTGTAGCATGTTGACCTGGAAATGTACGTGCTGTGACATTCGACAGCCATGTACCCAAAATCATTTAGAAATCAAATAGTCGTTATGGATTTCGCATTCAAAAGAATGCTGGATGTTTCACATATGATGAAAGACTCAGTTTCAAAACATTTTACGTGTCCAGATTACCTCTTCGACTACGTCCACGGGTAGTTGCAATTGTTAGGGCAACCATGGGAGGGTTGTACACATATGTACATGCGGGTGCTCACAAATGCACATTGGTTTGCAGCGAATGTTAATTTTTTCTGATGGTACAGTATATGTTTATGACCCCGACAAGAGGTTCCTTACACAAGGTCAGATTGAGAAGTACTTAGAGTCCGTATGTTATTTCATCCATATTCTTGCAAAGTCAGTGAATATTGCAGTTTGGGACACACTACGAGTACAGAGGGTTGACAGCACTGTTAAACAAAATATTCGTTGGATGTATATTTTTTGCAATTTAATTTATGTATAAAATAACCGATAGACTTAGTTATTTGATTGCAGGGGTGATTTTGGTGTATTCAAAATAAAATTCATTAAACTCCTAAGCATTGGACAGTCGGCACTGCTCGTACAAAAGGATTACATGTCCATTTGGCAGAAGAAGCTAATAGCCGACTTGTATACACTTAACTATGATCCATAGGACAAGATTATTCTTATAAAATATGTACATTTGTAAGTTATGTACGTCTTGTACATTTGTACATTTTGTTGTATCATTTCTGTTGTGTTGACTGGTATATTTTGTTGTTGTTGTTGAACATCACTCGGTTAACAGGTCACATTAGAATAGGTTAACTAATGTAAATATGATCCGTTAACCAACTTGTACTCATGTAATCGAATCCTACTAGGTTAACCGAACACGATTAACATTAGTATATAGAATATGCCTTAACAAATTACAAAGCACTTAACATAACATCACTTGATTAATAGGTCACATTAGTATAGGTTAACTGATGTAAATATGATCTGTTAACAAACTAGCACTCATGTAACTGAACCCTACTAGGTTAACCGAACACGGTTAACAGAAGTATATAGAATATGCCTTAACAAATTACAAAGCACTTAACCGAACATCACTCGGTTAACACGTCACATTAGAATAGGTTGACATGTGTAAATATTATCCGTTAACCGACTTGCACATACTTAACCAAACCCTTGTCTGTTAAGTGAACATGATTAACAGGAGTACATAGAATATGCGTTAACAAATTACAAAGCAGTTAACCGAACATCACTCGATTAACAGGTCATGTTAGAATATGTTAACATGTGTAAATATGATCCGTTAACCAACTTGTACATACTTAACTGAACCCTTGTCTGTTAACCGAACACGGTTAACAGACATTAATTTGATACGTTAACCAACTTGTACATACGTAACGAAACTTAAGTAGGTTAACATATCCATGTTAACAGGTTAACAGAAGGAAATATGATCCATTATCTGTTCATAACAACTACCATTCATAAGACCATTGAAAAACCATTAATTCATAATAAAATTGTTATAAAACCATTCATAAATCCATTATAAAATTGAACTAGAAAAACCACTAAAAACTAGTAAAATAGCCAATGCATCCTCATTAAAAAAACCATCGTATCCAACAACTACTGAAATTAAATAAAGTTCTTGTTTGTGATAATGTTGTATCATAGCAGAGTCCGCTCTCTTCCTCCGTCAGCCACCTTGTACACCTTGAAAACAGGCACACCACCGTTGATGAGTTCGAAGACACGTGTATCCCCGGAAATGATATTCTTTGCAAGTGCATATCCTACCCATCTTCCTGGCAACCAATGCACAATACCATTCTGCATTGTGTAAAATCGGATCTTCCACACACGACCTATTAAGTCATTAATTTCAACAGCATGTACAGCATGCGCTCAGGGAAACTGTGTAATACTGAGAGCACAACACGTGAGCTGAAATCCATCTATGCAATGCGACGGCGACAGCATGCGCACAGGAAAACCTCTCTAACTGAAACTATCTACACGTGCAAGTGTTTTCAATCAAACTCAAAACTTACCAGGTGTTCATTCCACTATTCATGTCAAACCAAAATTGGTCTAGGGGCTTTACATACAACATTTTTTCCGCCTCAAGACCATTGAAATTTTTTTCTTTCATTACTAGGGGTTAGAGTGCTTGTATGTATCTGTAACTCCGCACGTCTATTATAAAACCATTCATGCAACTTGCTACGAATGTGCTCTATTCGTGCAATAATTGGTAACTCTCAATTTTTTGTAAACAATGAATTCAACGACTCTGCATTATTTGATGTCATCGTATTGTACTAAATTCCAGTAAAATGTGACATTGCCAATGTTCAACCTCAATATTGATCAAATACTTCCATGCTTTCTTTGATTTATTATGTATCTCGCCCATATATTTATTAAATTCCTCAACAATGTATGCCTCTGTAGCTCTCCTAAACAATGACAGGAGAGCAGGAACCCAAAACCTCTTCTTCAAGTTTTCTTGTATATGGTACATGTAATAGCCATGATGTGCATCGGGATAAACATCTCTGACACCATTTTTTATACTATTATCCTAGTAAGATACAAAAGCAATGTCCCCAGCGTCCTTCGTTACTTCTTTCAACCTTGTGAAAAACCAGTTCAATGATTCTTCATTCTCATTATCGACAATGCCAAATTCAAGAGGATAAATTTGAATGTTCACATCATGACATGTAGCAATAAGCATCGTACCTTCATGTTTTATTTAAAAAATGTTCCATCAACATAAATTACACGCCGCATTGAAGATATAAATCCTCGAATACACGGTCCAAGAGCCTTGAAGAAGTATTTGAAGCGGTTGTCGACATCATTCTCAATAAAGAACACCGAGCCCGGATTAGTTACTATCCTCAGGTGAACCCATTAAGTAGTCTAGAGCGCATTCTTTAGTCTTCTAAGCCTTCTGATAGCTCATCACAACCCCGAACTCCCGACGGATGTCATAAATGATGTCTGTAGGTATGTACATTGTTCTGGGATCTTAAAAACTTATGCATTTTATGTCTTCTTGTAATACATGACCGTGATTTTCTATGATCATTGCAACGAGTCCCATATTCACAAGTATGTTCCCATACATACTTTCGAACAACGAAGAAATCAGATGTATCAAACTTCGTTGCTCGCAAACGTCACTTGCAACTGTCATCTACAAAAACAACAGTGTACATTGTTTTATTTGATTTATTCACCAAATCTTTATTCTTATCAAACAACTGGTCAACATACCAATCTTCACCATCAGGAATTAACAGAGTCGTACGAAAAGATCATGAACTAAAACCTGCCTGGTGCCTACCAGACTCTTGTCTACATGGAGCTGAGGCAATGACATCCTCGCTTGTAAATGAAAATTCCTCATTATTGTCTTAAACTGTCTTAGGAAGTCTTTGTATAGCATTCATCTCCAGAAAAACTACATCATCATCTCAAGCTATCTCTACTATATCCCAAAAATCATCTCTGTTATGGTACATTTCATCCACTGGTTCATCTCATGTGTTGTGTCTATTCACAAGTGTCTCCCACCTCACAAGAATTACACATATAGAAGTATGATGCTTTTTGTTCAATTCACAGGAGTTCCTCCAACTGCATGTTTGAAGTTATCTTTACCTTTGGAACTGAAAAATGTGTATTGGTAGGAAAAAGAAATCCAAACTCTATATCGTATTCCGAAGAGGCAAAAATAAGGAGGTTTCCTATATCATGATAAAATTTTGTATACAATGTATTCACTGATACATGAGGTGCACCAATAGATTTTCCATTACCCCGGTCTATTTTCATGTCCACTGACATTGGTCATTCTTTTCAAACTCACTGAAGTAACAAATTGCAATGAGTGTGATATCTACATTTCAACAAAAAAATTAAAATGACATTAGCTAAGTATTGCTAGAAAGCCATATGGACTGTTAACACAATACGTGGTGATGGTTTTTTATGTTCTGTTTGACCTGGCCTGTTAAGATCAGTTGGTCGATTATGACGTCTGCTAAGTTCAATCAACTAGTGGCTAATTAGTTGGTTAACCTACTTATTAATTCTAGGTCAACCGACCAAAAGTATAGGTTAACCGACCTAAAGTGTAGGTTAACCTACATATAGTGGTAGGTTAACATACTTTCTAACTTAGTATTAACAGATTGCTTACTTACGTTCTACATTCTTCAATTTTAATACAACACAGAACAAGGATCTTTCCAATTAATTCAATCAATAATTCATGATATGTCCACCAATTCATGCCCATTAATCTAAACACGCTAAAATAGGCCAAGATATCATTTCACAATTACAAAACCTACCTAATTAAACGCATGAAAATGATAATGAACTTACTTACCAATTACAAAATGTCAAATTATTGAATTGTGTTGTTCACGAGATGTTTTTTTTTTTCAACTTTGAAGATAACTTTTGCTGCAATATGATGAATGAATTAATGTTGGATGCGTAAATTTCTAACAATAACATGAGTTGTTAACGGAATATTCCGTTAACGGTGTGTGTTGAATAAATGAATTGAGTTTTTATTTCTATTTGTGTGATTAAAAGGGTATTTATGTCTTTTGTCTTTGACCCATTTTAGCAATTCTTATATCTTAGTAATAGTATTAATGTCTTTTACATCAAAAGAGTCATTTACAACTTATTTGCTGAAAGTTAGGCTTTTCATTGTATGGCCAGTTTGACATGGCTCTTTAGCCAAATTCCCCCTTTATGCAATCTATTCTCGTTATTCTTCAAAACTAACACTAATCTAATACAATAGAAAATACTAATATAATAGAAAAGAACTATCTATTATGTATAATTTCCCTGGTTTCGTTGCTATCGCAAGCTTTACGCAATCGATCGATCAATAGTTTCATCCATTTTGTATTTATTTCTTGTTACGTTGATGCTACATCACCTAGTGATAAACATTATTAAATTTTTGCAATTTCCTCATCATCTTTTTCAAAATATTTCAATGTAGGTATATATCCCATTTTTTATTGAATGTGCCAGAACAAAATCTTGTTAAGAAAAATGGTCCAGTATTAAGAGTTGGAGTTTTATCTTATCAGATCAGCATTATCAAGAGTCCGTTTGAGATTGATTTTAGAGTTCAACTTCTGATTGTTAAACAACCAGAAATTTTTTTTAGGCATTTGATAAATTTAAAAAAAATGATTCTAAAAGAATCTATACCATCTGGCAGCAGATTTTGAGAAACATTAGAAATGTAGTTTCTCAGATTCTGCTTTAACATTTTCTATTTATCTATTATTAAAATATAAATTTTAACCTTAATTAATTAAAATAATTTCTTTTATTAGTATTCTAATTATAATGCATCGTCAAAAATAATTTAAATTTAATATATTTTTGTACTATATGACTATGCTTTTATTTTGTAATTTTTATAAATTTTGAGATTTATTATATGTTTATTAATTTGATTTTAAATAATTATAGTGAATGCACTAAAAATGAATTTTATGATAATAATATTACAAAATAACATTATTACAATTAATGTCTATTTTAGTAATTTTATACAGTAACAACAATAAATTACTTTTATTTACCAAATGCTTAAATATTGATTTTAAAAGATAGAAGAATTTTAAAACAAGAATTTACCAAACACTTATCTAATTTTTTCTAGAGCTGATTGTTTACGCAGTACAACAAAAACTAATTCTCTTAAAAGCATATCAATACCAAACTAAGTTTAATAAGAGTAACTCAAATTCTTATATATTTTTTTTATTCTTTGCATCTTTATTCGATATGTGATTTATCTCTTAACGTGTCGTTGTAAAATGTTGGCTCATTTGAGAATTTCTTGAAATTTGATTGCTCGCTTTAAGCTTCTAAGCGCTTCTAATGGCTCGTCTGAACATTATAGTCTCTAACAACATATTGGATCTTGAGGTTCTATCTTAAAAAGTCGACATTATTAAAAAAAATTACTCAAATTTTAATATGTTGGTAATTAGTTTTATACTAAAGCAGGATGTTCACATTACTCCTAGCTAAAATTATTTTAATATTTCTCTTGAATAATTTGATTTTGATGAATGAATAAAAAATTACTGCTTCAATTAACCCTCATGGGCTGCAAAGTATAGTTTAGAGGATCTAAGTGGGCATATTATGATAAGTTACAATCTTAGAGCATTAAGACTACTTGATAATCTCTTAAGATTCTTCACCAATCAACTTATACATTCGTGGTGGTTGATACGATGCATACAACATATATAATATTATTGTACTATTCAAAAACTATTTGCGATTCGAGTACTTTTAATTTAATTAAAATATATATTGTTCTCTTATCCATGTTACTTTTGCATTACTTTCTCGAAAAAGAAGACATTAAAAATTAGGGCTTTCACATAGTCATAACTATATTGAAGTTATGAACCAACCGAGAATAAAATCTTCCAAAAGGAAGGGAATCTGAAAACGTCACAATTCCTTATTGTGCTAAACAGTTTGCAATTGTTAAATTATATATATATATTTGGAACTTTCTCATTTGTTAGGTACTTGGTTAAAAAGCTTAAAAAATTTTAATATATCTAAATAAAAGTTAGTCTAATGGTCTAGATATATTAGAACTTTAAAAAAATTTATATTCACATCCAAATATATCTAAATGAAAATTTTAATATATCTAGATCGTTAGATTAATTGAAATTAACGATTGTAATTATTTGTCAAATACATTTGTAGGTAGAACGGTCTCTATAAATAATATATTAAGATTAAGTGATGACAAAAGGCGGGCGGTGGGTCGGTGAAGAAGACGGAGTTCAGATTTTTTTTTTTTTTTTTTTTTTTGCAATTTATTATGATATCAATTTTACTTTTAGAAAATGTGAACATGTGCCTTGCACACAAGAGGCGGGCATGGAACGGTTTTTAGTAATTTATTTATTTAATTTAATATAGGGTCAAATTTGTAATTCGTTAGCCACTTTTAGAATTAAGGGTGCAATTTCATTTGGACTATGTGAATAGTTTTATCGGCTGCCGGATGCACGAGTATGGGATGGTTTGTTTTGATGAAATTTTTCTTCTTTAATAACTGAGTTCATTAATTCATGCTTAATTTTCTCTTATGCTTCGGCGGCATCACATATTGAACTCCAATTTAGATATAATTCGTTCATAATAACCAATGCTACTGCACTTACAATAGACTGTAGATGACACTATTAAGATTTAGAGGTTGAAAATCAAGTTGCACTTTTCTCAATGATCAAGGACCCCTCTACAATTTTTTTCACATTTAGTTAGATGAGTGATGTTGGGGTCATAGAGATTTCTTCTGATAAGGAGAAAGTCACGAAGGCGAAGCCTCTCCACCTATGTCAGAGGCCTCTTGACTAAGTAGGTTGTAAATCGAGGGATGTGCACGAGTGGCAGAGATCTGAGGGAGAGAGCCAACAGGCCAACCCCCAAGACATACCTGTATAATATTTTATTGAAAACCTGTCCCACACAAGAATCGAACCTGCGTTGTAGGAGGATTTCTCTCTACGTCATCTCATGCCTTACCAACTCTCTTATGCCCCTGGAGGTAACATCATAGAGATTTCTTGATTTCACTTTTCATGTGTGTGTTAGTCTTACATCATTGTATCTAAGCTAAAAGTTGTTTCTATTTTCTTCTTAAAATGAGACGACTTTGATAAATGAATGAAACGTTGAAAATTTGTTCAAACTGAAAAAGTCAATCTATGAAAATAATATTTAAATGATTTACATGTAGACTTATTTAATAATTTAAGTTTTTAAATTAAATAATTTTACATGGTATCAAAGCAAACAAAGACCTCGAGTTCAAATTTCTCTGTCACCTATTTAAATGAAATTGTACAGGTATAAGATTTTGAGGAGAAGAAATAAATTCAATCTACATGTAATAAAATATATAAAAGATAATATTTAATGATATATATGTGACATCATCTAACGATTTTAGCCTGTGAATACAAGTGCCGCAAAGTAATTCTTATGTAATTCTATTGGAGTGATTTGCTTGCAAATGGAGAAACATGACAAGTGACAAATTACATATGGTGTACTGTTATGTTAATGATACTTTATTTGCTACTAAACTACGTGATATCTTATGGGGTCGCCGGAGGTGATGTTCCGACGACTGGATTTGTGTCTTCAATGCTTCAATTACTAAAAAAAAAAAAAAAAAAAAAAAGAGATGGAAAATTCTCCCTCCTAGTTTCTCTGGTGTAAGAATCAATTTTTTTTAGTGAGAGAAATAATATGAATGTGTAAGCTAATAAAAAAGAGAAAATTCCTTAACGAAAATTCATTGGGATCATCATCCTTATATAGGAGGTGAAGTGGTGGATGTGGTGTAAGGATCTCAGAACACGTGTTGCGCTCTCAGTCTCAAGATCTAGGGTCGATCCTGATTATAACATCGTGCTGCAACCTTGTGACACATGTCCAATCTTCAAACGTTGGATCTAGAGATGGTCTGCATCGATATAAAGTCTTTAAGGGTCCTTAACAAGAAGTTTTGGAAAGTACAAAGATCTCCAAGCGTAAGTGGTCGAATGAGAAGCGTAAGTGGTCGAATGAGAAACTGGTCACCGGGCCTTTTGTGGCTAGGTGGCGTGCTACTTAGTCGCTGGGGATGTGGCCAGGTAGGTACCTACCTGGCCACAAGGACGGTATCTGGATGTGGGCCTACCCGACCACAAGCCACAAGGCCCTTGGAGACCGAGTTGCTTGCTACCCAACCTTGGGTTCGTGGCTGAGTATATACCCAACCTCAAGTCTTTTGTTGGCCTGGTAGCATAGACCTCACGCTTCCCGGTCCCAATCTTTTTGCCACTTGGTTATGTAGTACACGACCTGGGGGTTCATGCATTTGGAGCAATGATAAGTACAATTTTTTACTTATTTGAGCTCACAAAAAGGGACGATTATGAGTATTTTTATTTGTTTTTAGTTTAATTGCATATTGTTTTCTTATTATTTTAGGAAATAATCAAATTCAAGTATCAATCTTACGAAAAGACAAAAAAGAGCGCAAATAGAAGAAAATGGGATGTAATTGCAAAAACAAAGAGACTTGAAGGGCTTGGCATGCAAATACAAAAGAAAGAAAACGAGGAACTGCCTCCATGTTAACCATGCGATTGCATGATTAACCATAGCTGCGATCGCAAGGAAGTGAAATATTCAGCAGAACATTAATTGATCAAACCATGCGATCGCAAGGCATAAGCCCATGCGATCGTAAGGCTATATGCGGCAGCAGTTTGGCAGATTCCTGATGGGATTAAAAGTCTACCAAGTCTACGATAAAACAACTACCTAATTCACGTCTTGGAGGGTTTAGAGAACATTATAAAAGCCAGATAATAGCTAGAACAAGGAAGAGGAATTTTGGGGAAGAAGATACAAGAGAAGAATTGAAGATCAAGGCACGGGATTGAAGATTATTCAGCCAGCGTCACGGGTTTTATTTATTCTTTCTTCTTTTTCTTTCGCCGGTACATGATTAATACAATTCTTGTATTATTTTACATAATCATGTTCGGCTAATTTACTTATTTCCAAGATGAACGATGAAACTTCATGCGTTTAATTAATTAGAAGTTTTTTCGTTTTAGTAATTAATTACTTTTGTGTTGATTATTCTTTATTCATTATTTCTATTATTTGAATGCCTGATCACCATTAGAATATATTTTGGTTTATATTAAGTCGAGATATTCAATAAAGCACGTGGTATTGAATAACATATGGTCCAATAATAGATAGAGATTACTATTATGCTTTATGAAATCCAATTAGGTGTTCTTGATATTTTAATGCATATGTTTATGTTCGAAACTTGATTAGAGATAATTAAATTCGTATATCGTATAGAATTGATTGACCATCGAGAGAGGTTTTTGATTATTTTAGAAATACCGATTTTCAATTCAAAGTAATTATAGGCTAAAGCGATTAAACGGGTAATTAATTAAAGAACGTGTAGGTGGATTCGCGAATCCTAGTGTTTGTAAAATTCGAATTCGTTCTCATAAATTTACTTTAAATTGTTTGATAATTTAGATTTAATTAGGGTAGTTAAGAATCATAAGCCCAAATCAAATCTTTTTTTTTAATATTGTTAGAATTTAAATTATAAATTAATTGGTTAAATTAATATCTAGTCCTCGTGGGTTCGACACTATACACATCATTATATTACTTGTAACGATTCGTCCACTTGCCGGATTGAAATTGCACAACAAGTTTTTAGTGCCGTTGCCGGGAACTAGTTTTATTAATTTCTACATTAATTGATAATTTAGTTTTAACAATTTTTTAATATTATTTATTTTTTTTTATTTTTATTTTTATTTATATTTTCAATTCTTCGTGATACTGCTGAATTTTATCTATTTTCTAAATTTTCAGGTATTAAGTGTGTATGCCCCGTACAAAGAGTCTTGATCTATTTGATTTAGATCCATAGATAAAACGGAGCTTTTACCAACGACAACGTAAAAAACAAGAAAAGAAAAGACAGTAAAAAGACACAATGGCAGACCACCAAGTACATGATCAATTACCTGCAGATGTGATACATAATCAAGCTCCAATTACTCGACCAGTTGAAGTTAGTGAACGAGATATTCTCATGGAGAGTATATGATGCCACCGATTGTTGAGAATCGGTCCAGCATAGTCTATCCGCCTTATGGACACGATAACTTCCAATTGAGGCCAGATGTGATGAATTTATTCTTGAACAATCTGCCGTTCTATGGGATGATAGATGAAAATCTTCATTACCATATTTCTCGTTTCGATGAATACTGTGAAAATTTCAAATACCATGGTGTTAATGAAGAAGCACTGAAGATGAGGCTATTTCCACACATGTTGAAGGATAATAACAGAGAATGGTTAGATTCTCTACCTCCTGGAAACATCACTACTTGGGCATATCTGATCCAAAAATTTACAATGAAATATTTTCCTCCAACCAGAGTAAACAGACCGAAGTATGAAATTTTCAATTTCCAACAATCTGAGTTTAAAAACTTTCATGAGTCATGGAAAAGATTCAAGCAACTGCTCAGAAATTGTCCAAGTCATGGTTTCCCTTTAGCAGCTCAGAATCATTATTTCTACTCTGGAGTACCTCCAACCAGTCGTTCTTCAGTAGATTCTACAGCAGGTGACTCTATCCAAAATAGATCTGTCAGTTACCTTTATGATCTATATGAAATCATGAGTGAACAGTTCATTATGTGGCCGGAAAGAGGTTTGCAGAAAAAAATAATAGGAATACACGAAGTGGACACCAATTCGCTTTTACTAGCAAAATCGATACATTGGCAAAACAGATGGAAGTACTGAAATATTCTTACTCAGCCAATATGGTTCAGATGCCCCTACCAATCTATGTAACTTGCGGGGCAAACCATCAGTCACCAAAATGCCCTTTAACCAAAGTTGATATGCCATCACCTGAACAAGCTGCATATGCTCTGAACTTTCAGCAACAACAGAATAATCCATACTCACAGACCTACAATCCTAGATGGAGAAATCATCCAAACTTCTCATATGGCAACACTCAAACTATTTAAAATCTGTCAAATCAGGAAAGACCTCAAGAAAGAGAATAAGGATTAGAAGATACAGTCGCTAAATTATCAGAACGAATAGAGATGAGATTCAAGGAAGTGCAGAAAAGACATGATTGCGCGATAAAGAATTTAGAGAATTAGATTGGGCAGTTGACTAAACTATTGACCTAGACACAACCAGGCACATGGCCAAGCAATACTGAGGTCAATCCAAAAGAACAAGTCAATGCAATCACCACGAGAAGCGGAGCTGAGTTGCCAGAGATTCATGTTACTAGACCAGGTGTAGAAAAGAAAAATGTGTCCAGCAAAGAGAGAGAAAACAAATCAGATGCAGAGGTTACACAAGAAAAATGGGACTCTCCACCAGATTATATTCCACCATCGACTTACGTCCCTCCAATTCCATTTCCTCAAAGTCTGCAAAAACATAAGCTAGACCAGCAATTCAAGAAATTCCTAGATGTATTCAAAAAGCTTCACATCAACATACCTTTCGCTGATGCCTTAGCTCAAATGTCTAGCTATGCCAAATTCATAAAAGAAATCCTTTCAAATAAGCGAAAGTTGAAGGAACATGAAACTGTGATGCTAACTGAAGAATGCAGTGCCATATTGCAAAACAAGCTACCACCAAAACTCAAAGATCCAGGGAGTTTTACCATTCTCTACACTATTGGTAGTTTATTTTTTGATAAAGCTTTACGTGATTTGGGTGCTCGTGTAAATTTAATGCCTTAGTCTATTTTTAAGCAGCTCGGTTTAGGAGAAGTTAAGCCAACAAAAATATCGTTACAGTTTGCAGACAGATCCATAAAACATCCAAGGGGGATCGTTGAAGACTTATTGGTGAAAGTGGGCAAGTTCATATTCCCTGCTGATTTTATTATTCTGGATATGTGCGAAGACAAGGATGTGCCACTAATTTTGGGTCGACTTTTCCTGGCTACTGATCGAGCGGTAATTGATATTAAAAAAGGAGAACTAATGCTGAAAGTGAATGATAAACACATTACATTCAATGTGTTCAAAGCAATCAAATTTCCAAGCTCTCCAGATTCCTGTTTCAAGATTGATGCCATTGACCAGGAAAGAACCAACACTTCCACATTGAAAAACCAGTCAGACCAAAACAAACACATACCAATCAATAAACCAAAGAGTGAAGAAAAATTATCTGATGAGGAAAGTGAAAATTTTTTAGTTGAGTTCGAGCAGGGCGGCAAAACAAAATCATATCAATATGATAAGGAAAAAATCAAGCTCTGGAAGGTAAACAAACATTGGAGCGACGTCGATAAAAGTAAGAAAAGCAAGTTGATGCGAACCCGCGAAGGATTAAATCCCAGAACCCACAAAAGATTTGATCTGAACCCCAAGAAAGCTAAAATCTGGCCGCAAGAACTTGACCCGATGATTTCTTGAATCAAAGAACCATAGTTATGAAAACTCCACAAAGGTTTGCGAAATTTTTGATAAGTTTAGGGTTTGTTCAATTAAGAACACAGAAGAAAGTTAATCTTCACTTTAATTAATCTCTCAAAATACTGAACCCTTTAATGTTTACAATGAAAGTTGTTTATATAGTAAACATTGAAAGAAACCTAATCTAATTCGGAATTAATTAACTAATTAAAAATTAAGAGTCCTAAACAAAAAAGGAAACTAAAACTTGCCAAAATCTGGATTCCTCCGAAAATCATGCCTTGCGATCACATAGGCATGACCCTTGCGATTGCATGGTTTGACTCCATAACGTTCTGCTTTTGAAAAGCCACTCTTGCGATCGCAGTCTTATATAATCATGCGATCGCATGGTTGTTTCTTCTGACTCTCTGCGCTGATTTTCTCTAAACTTCGTTTCACGCTTATTTTGGTCCTCCAAGGTTCCATTAGCCTCTGATATACCTCCAATATGGTCATTAGCTTGAGTCCAATGTAACAAAGGTCCATGGCTTGCCTGGATCGCATCATCCCATCATTCTTCAAAAGGATTCGACCTCGAATCACTACAGACATCTAAGGGATAAAGATCCTTCACATGCTTCCAAAACCAATCACCAGGCTCAAAGATGAATCTGGAGCCTTTATTTGCTTTAAGTTGATATATTTGAAGCTCATTCATCCCATCTGGACTGCTTCTATAAGTTGGTCGTTTTGTAAGAACAGCTACAGGTACAAAGCGAAGTTGATGTGCAATGTCCCGAATAGGTAGTAACCTGCTAGACATTTTCTCTGAAGATACATCATCCAATTCCTGCAATAAAGAAATAGCCAAACTGGGAGGGATTGGTTAGTTTTTCGTAGTACAAGGTGGAATTTTTTATACTAGCAAAATTATTTGTTGACTTTTTTCCTCCCTCGTCGTCATTTCTTGTACATCTAAATCAAACTGCTAATCAAAAGTCTCTATTTTAATTTGGGTCTGAAGAGCAGGCATCGCAATTAGAACTTCATAGCTTCATCATCTACAGGGTATTCTACACCATCATTTTTCAGCTCAGGCATCACATCACTATCACACTCATCCTTAGATTCCACGACATCACTATCGCACTCATCCTTGGATACCACGACCCTATTATCACGCAATAACCTCACTATGTTGTTGCTAATCACCTCATCTCTTCCCTTAGGTGGTTCGGTTGTCTCTTTTGAAACAGTCATATCACTCACATTATTGTTATCCCACTTGAAATAGACTTCAGGGTCCTTCCTACCTTGGAAGGAAGGTACTTTCATTTCATATTCCCAAAGTTTCTATCTACTCCATCGTGGTTTCTATAGTCTTCTCCTCTAGGTGCCCTTTCATGCCTATCCCCTCTACGCTTCATCCCACCCATCTCAGCCTTATAATTATAAGCATCTTCATCCTCAAAGTCAGCCATAAGGTTATAATCACACCTATTTTGTCTCCTAACATTAGGGATCCTAAGTTGTCTCTCCCTTAGTAAGTTTGTAAGCGCCGTATCCTGCCTATCGATCATACCCACCATCTCTTTTTTGTTATCCCTCATCTCGCCAAACACCCTGTTCATCCTCTCAAATTGTTGTTGCATGTCTCTTAACAATAAAGATTGGTGGTTCCTTTTTTCGGTCATTTTAGAATAATAAAAAAATAAAAATTAGGAAAGAAAATAATATTTGTCTCACGTGTTTACACTCGTGTTTCACTCTGTATGGCTTTTTCTTTGATAATTATCTCACCACTCTTGCATTTTACCTTTATTTGTATTTCTTACCAAGTTCTCTAAAGAACAAACCAAACTCAATTAGTAATTCAGCCTTTGTAACATTTAAGAACAAGAAATAAGAAAATACAAGATAACAGCAACAATCAAGAAGAAAATTAATAAAAGCATAAGATTTACGCACTGGATGACAATTATGACACAAGAATTTAGAAAGAATGTGTTTCTTGACTTTCTTGAAATTCTTGAATTTTCGTTTTTTTTTATATGATTTAAGATGAATCTGAACAAGAAAATAATAAAAGAATAACAAAAGAGGTTTTTTTTTTCCTTATATGATTCAAGATGAATCTGAACAAGAAAATAATAAAAGAATAACGAAAGAGATTTTTTTCTTATATGATTCAAGATGAATCTGAACAAGAAAATAATAAAAGATTAACAAAAGAGTTTTTTTTTTCTTATATGATTCAAGATGAATCTGAATAAGAAAAATAATAAAAGATTAATGAAAGAGATTTTTTTTTTTAAATATATATGATTCAAGATGAATCTGATGAAACAAAAATTTAAAGATAGAACCTGATTTTAGAGCCAAAGCTCTGATACCAACTGATGCGACCCCGCAAATGATTAAATCCCGGAACCCACAAAAGATTTGATCTGAACCCCAAGAAAGCTAAAATCTGGCCACAAGAACTTGACCCGATGATTTCTTGAATCAAAAAACCATAGTTATGAAAACGTCACAAAGGTTTGCGAAATCTTTGATAAGTTTTAGGGTTTGTTCAATTTAGAACACGGAATTAATTAACTAATTAAAAATTAAGAGTCCTAAACAAAAAAGGAAACTAAAACTTGCCAAAATCCAGATTCCTCCAAAAATCATGCCTTGCGATCACATAGGCATGACCCTTGCGATCGCATGGTTTGACTCCATAACGTTCTGCTTTTGAAAAGCCACTCTTGCGATCGCAGCCTTATATAACCATGCGATCGCATGGTTGTTTCTTCTGACTCTCTGCACTGATTTCCTCTAAACTTCGTTTCACGCTTATTTTGGTCCTCCAACGTTCCATTAGCCTCTGATATACCTCCAATATGGTCATTAGCTTGAGTCCAATGTAACAAAGATCCATAGCTTGCCTGGATCGCATCACAAGTTTTTCAATGATCTATTCAAAGTGTCTTAAGCGATCACCACCACAAAGTCAAGCTAATGACTTTAAAGAAACGCTTAATGGGAGGCAACCCATCTTTCTACCCTTTTATTTAAATTTTTGTATATTTTAGTTTTAGGTTTTCAATTGACATCTTGCACGTTTTAGGTTTTTAGGATTTTTAAAGTAGGCTTTCAATTATTAGGTGATGAGGCTATGATCATCGTCATTCTGATTAAAAAAAAAAATCGACGTCAACAATTTTTATACCATGCGATCGCATGGCCTGGTCAGAATACTTTCTGCCCAGATTTTCATGTACTTGCAATCGCAGGACCTTATGTCCTTGCGATCGCAAGGACAACCAGAAATTTTTTTTTTATTAAAAATTTCTTTTTCTTTTTTTTAGAGTTACAACCTGCAGGCTAGGTGGATGACATTCAAATAAAGATTTGTCGACCAACCTATACAGAATTCTCCACCAGATGATCATATCATACCTCTTTCTTCAGCACCATCTGATCTACATCTGGTAGTCTCTAACCTTTATTATTCTTTTGAATTCTTACATTGGGGACAATGTATACTTCAAGTTTGGGGGTGTGGAAAAATGTTCGATCTAATGATGATACTTGTGGGTTCGACACTCTATTCATTACTTTATTACTTGTAATGATCCGTCCACTTGTAGGATTGAAATCGCACAACAAAGTTTTGGCGCCGTTGCCGGGGACTAGTTTTATTAATTACTACATTATTTGATAGTTTAGTTTTAACAATTTTTTTATTGTTATTTATTTTATTTTTAGTTTTATTTTTATTTTTAGTTCTTCGTGATACTGCTGAATTGTATATATTTTCTAAAGTTTCAGGTGTTAAGTGTGCATGCCCCGTATAAAAGATCTTGATCTATTTGATTTAGACCCAGAAATTGAACGAAGCTTTCACCGACGACAACGTGAAAAACGAAAAAAGAAAAGACTGTAAAAAGACATAATGACAGACCACCAAGTACATGATCAACTACCTGCAGATATGATATATAATCAAGCACTGATAGCTCGACCAGTTGAAGTTAGTGAACGAGATATTCTTATGGGTGAGTATATGATGTCACCGATTGTTGAGAATCAGTCCAGCATAATCTATCCCTCTTATGGACACGATAACTTCCAGTTGAGGCCAGATGTGATGAATTTGTTCTTGAACAATCTACCGTTCTATGGGATGACAGATGAAAATCCTCATTACCATATTTCTCTCTTCGACAAATACTGTAGAAATTTTAAATATCACGGTGTTAATGAAGAAGCACTGAAGATAAGGCTCTTTCCACACGCATTGAAGGATAAAGCTAGAGAATGGCTAGATTCTCTACCACCTGGGAGCATTACTACTTGTTGTGCGATTTCAATTCCGACGGATCGTTACAAGTAATATAATGATGTGTATAGTGTCGAACCCATGAGGACTATATATTAATTTAACCAATTAATTTATAACTTAAATTCTAACAATATAAAAAAACACAGATTTGATTTGGGTTTATGATTCTTAACTATTGTAATTAAATCTAAATTATCAAACAATTTAAAGTAAATTTATGAGAACAAAATCGAATTTTACAAACACTAGGATTCACGAATCCACATACACGTTCTTTAATTAATTATCCATTTAATCGTTTTAGCCTATAATTATCTTGAATTAAAAATCGGTATTCTTAAAATAATCAAAAGCCTCTCTCGATGGTCAATCAATTATATACGATATGCGAACTTAATTATCTCTAATCAAGTTTCGAACATAAACATATGCATTAAAATATCAAGAACACCTAATTGGATTTCATAAAGCATAATAGTAATCTCTATCTATTATTGGACTCTATGTTATTCAATACCACGTGAAAAACTTCTAATTAATTAAACGCATGAAGTTTCATCGTTCATCCTAAAAATAAGTAAATTAGCCAGACATGATTATGTAAAAGAATACAAGAATTGTATTAATCATGTCCCGGTGAAAGAAAAAGAAGAAAGAATAAATAAAACCCGTGACTCTGGCTGAAGAATCTTCAATCCCTTGCCTTGATCTTCAATTCTCCTCTTGTATCTTCTTCCCCAAAATTCCTCTTCGTTGTTCTAGCTATTATATGGCTTTTATAATGTTCTCTAAACCCTCCAAGACGTGAATTAGGTAGTTGTTTTATCGTAGACTTGGTAGACTTTTAATCCTATCAGGAATCTACCAAACTGCTGCCACATATAGCCTTGCGATCGCATGGTTTGATCAATTAATGTTCTGATGAATATTTCACTTTCTTGCGATCGCAGCTATGGATCGCATGGTTAACATTGAGGCGGTTCCTCATTTTCTTTCATTTGTATTTGCATGTCAAGCTCTTCAAGTCTCATTGTTTTTGCAATTATATCCCATTTTCTTCTATTTGCACTCTTTTTCGTCTTTTCGTCAGATTGATACTTGAATTTGATTATTTCCTAAAATAATAAGAAAGCAATATGCTATTAAACTAAAAAAAAAATAAGAGTACTCATAATCGTCCCTTTTTGTGTTGTGAGCTCAAATAAGTACAAAATTGTACTTATCATTGCTCCAAATGCATGAACCCCCAGTCTGTGTACTACATAACCAAGTGGCAAAAAGAATGGGTGCAATGGTGAAGACTTTCGAATTCAAATGTTCTTCCCACTTTTGCTTTTAGACTCTCCTATAAGTAGAGGGGTCACCATGTTATTATGTGAGATTTTGTTCTTCATCTTATAAGGTACCCACATTTTTCCTTCTCTCTTAATCTTTTTTTTTTTTTTTTGTTTAAGTCTTTTCCTTTCGCATACACGTTTTCTTTAGTTTTTAAATGTATAAGTTCATTATTACGTCAAGGAATTGTTCGAGTGAAAATGTCAATAGCCACGATAGCTGACCTAGTGGTCGTAGTTTAATGGGGGTCGAGCGTTTCTTCTATCAACAGCTACGAATGAGAACGAGTGGTTCTGGAGTTTTGATTACCAGGTTGCAATGTCAAGTAGCCCTCAAACTTTCACTACTGAAGTTATCAGATGATGCCGAGCATCGTCCGATAGGATCGGAGCGCCACTACTAAGACCCGATCAAGACCTATCTGGACAGGTCTTACTCAATCGAAGCCTACCCAGTTGAGACCTACTCGATTGAGACCTACCTAGCTGGATCTCTCCTAGTTGAGACCTACCCATTGTGGTCTCATTAGGCCGTGGTGAAGGACTAGTTGACCTCAATCGACCCTCCTCATGTCCACACCGAAATTATCTAATTGTGGATTGCTAGACACGGGGCCACGGAGGCTTCTTGTGAGGGTGTAACCTTAGTAGGGTGCCGGGGGTTTCTAGCGTAGCTTTAGAAAAAACAAAGAGAACACATGATTGGCTTGAGATTTCGAGTACGCATAGTAAGTACACTGAAATCCAAATGACTCAATCCCTTGAAAAAATTAATCTATTTATGGACCATGTTTACCGAACCCCTTGTCCGAATGAGGGTCTATCTAGTGGTGAGAGTGGTGAGACAGCCACATTCAAGTATAGTGTAAACAAAATGTTTAGATTTCCTATCCATCCCTTCTTTATTACCCTATTTAGGAAGTTTCACCTTACCCCTGGCCAACTAACCCCCAATGTTTGGAGAATGGCCACTTTTATTTTTTTATTTTTTGCCTTTGCCTTCACCATCTTTTTGAGCCGTCACTGGACCATTTTAGGTATGCCTTTCATATGTATTTAGGAATAGACTACAATTCTTATAATTACTTTACCATTAATAAGTCTTTTCCTATGCCCAAGTATCCCACCTCGAATACCAGGTGGAAAGCCCATTATTTATTTGTCAAATCGAGAGAATGTGAGTTTTCCTTTGACACTTCATGGACGATCCCTTTAGTTGAGCCATTCAAGCAAAGTGTTAGTTGCTTAGGCAGATTGCAACGTCATTACAAAATACTATGCGAGTTCAAACGCCTAGGCCGCTATTTGAACGGTGGTTTTCTATTCCTATATTTTTGTTTACTTTGCTAGTCACTTAATAGGGTCTCCGACTAATTTGTACTTTGTTCTTTTATCAGGTATGGGCTACAATTTTGATGATAATGGGTTTTTTACCTATGTAGAGGGGTCTGCTCTCCCCTGCGATTCACAAAAAAGGCATGGGTAGCTTTTTACCAACACCATGAAAGCACCAACAGATGGTGGTGCCTCAATCCCTACCGAAGTAGTTGACCAGATTAAGGGTGACAACTTTCCTATCATTGATGTCAAGGTAGAGTCCGAGCTCATGGTTCACTATGTGAATGAGACCATTTGTACGACCTTCACAGATAAAGACCCCTCCCTCATCAGAAAATCAATGTTCGCTTCAGTGGGAGAGCTTTTTCACTAAGTAGGAGAGAGCGCTAAGCGGGTGGAGAGGGTCTTTATGGATGAAAGAGAGGCCACGAAGAAAATTTATGTAGCAGTGGATGGTCAATCAAAAAAAGAGAATGATGCCCTCCAAGATTGTTGTGCTAGACTTAAGAGGGCTACAACTGATGCAGTTGAGTCATACAAGTCTTCTGACGAGTTCGAGTTTTATATACGCAACTTTGGAGCATAGTCACCTAGAGGGGCCATGGCGTAGATTAAGGGGTGTATGTAATATTTGCACTCAACTATATGGATGCACTTTATTTTACGTTATGCTTGAGCCTGGATATACCGGCATGTTAGGATATTTGCCCAATATTTTGCAAGTTGTAATTTTTTGATAATTTCTTGATATCTTTTTAACTTTTTGTTCCTATCACCAAATGTTTTATTTTGATGCTCACACTCTGTGCGAGTGCTCGTCGATCGATTTAATGTATATAGTTTATGATTATTCTGACTTCACATAGAGATATAGTGAGTTGACTTAATTAGATATGACTAATTTGAACTCGAGAAAGATAAATTATGTTAAATTAGTGAATTCAACTGAATATAACATTAGGAATAAATCTTGAAAGGAGATTAGAGATGACAACTACGGTGAATTCATTATTCCAAACATTTTAATAATTACATTTGATAAATTCTTGATATTTGCGTTCATACTATTTTCTAGAATTAATAGTTATAGGTTAAATCTTCTAATAAACTTATTTCAAAGTATTTTAAATAGATTAGCATTATGATTAATTAAAATAGTATAAAAATATGATAGTTTTCGTGGGAACGATAATTCGAACTTATTATGTCTACTTTATTACTTGTTAACGATATTGTGAACTTGTAATTATATTTTCTACAACACCTGTACTAGAGGA
This sequence comes from Forsythia viridissima, assembly GCA_030279155.1. Taxonomy (NCBI): domain Eukaryota; kingdom Viridiplantae; phylum Streptophyta; class Magnoliopsida; order Lamiales; family Oleaceae; genus Forsythia; species Forsythia viridissima. The sequence continues at coordinate 20,881,959 of CM059038.1, forward strand.
TTTGGTGTATAAATTTAATAAGATCCAAGTGATGATTGCATGATGTAACTCTGGAGAAATGAGGAGTTTTGAAGCTTATTTTATTTATTTTCTATGGACAGCCTGCTGTTTTTACTATGAAAGTAGATGTTAGATAGAGTATAATTTCTTGTTATCCTTGAGTCTGAAATTGAATGGTTTGATTTACTTCCGCGGAATATTATATTAGTTTAGTTTATATTATGATGTTGCAACTTGTGAGAAATTAACTATTCATCTACTTCTTGTGCAATTAATAATTTCCATTTTCAAGACTGAGATCTCATTCTATAGTGAGAAAAAGTGAAACCGAACATATAATTGAATAGCCAATTATGCACGAATTGAGAAATGACACCAAATTTGTTAAAAATAATTAGGGTGGCATATATTCGAGAAACCCCTTAACTTTATTGAAAAAATGAAATTTCTTAACTTGATATCACTTGTTGTTCTCATTCACTGAATTGTATTGTTTATTCATTGAATAAAAAGTTTTGATTATTTTATTAAATACCTTTTAGGAGCTATGGAAAGAGTTTTAGATTACAGAACTTCTTTCAATTCAAATTTCAACAAAGTAAATTCATATAATTCAAGTAATGCATCAATAATTTTTGTGATATTAATCATCATTATACCTCTACAACCAAATCTTTCTTTTTAATGAAATTTATGTAATTTATGTGATAGTAATTACCAAAATCTTTCAATTTAATTTGTGAGAGAGTAAGCACTATTGATACTAAAAGTATTTATATATAGTTCAATATTCATAAAATCTTGCCAAAGTTTTTCAGCAAAAGCATAAAGAACTGTATTGACCATGTTATTGTTGATATTGGCAGAAAATGATGGGGCATTGGATGATGAAATAGAAGGGGCTAGAGGCAGGGCATTTGTTTTGTTAATAGTTAATTTTACTACATAAATTATATTTCCATGTTCGGGTTTGAGGATTTAATATTATTGGTTTTGTAGGTGTAGGTGCGAGACACTTGCCAAGGAATCTCGATGATGTTCCTACTTGAGAGGCGTGTAAAAAAGTTAAGACTTCTCGTATTGTGCGTACGACTTAAGAAAAAAATCAAGTTTTATACAACTCAGTGAGTAGACGAGCAACGAGTTCAAGAGTACATAGTTTGCTAGTTCATGATATCGGAGCCATCATTCGATCACATTACCCAATGAATACATGTTATTGGCTGACAATTTCTTCAAGTGAGAAGAATGACCTTATGGATGAGATCACGGTAAACATGTGTGGGTGCATATGTTGCTAGACTGCTGGCTGTTTTTTTTTTTTTTTTTTGGGAAATTAATACCCAAGGGAATCTATGAATCATTCCAAATCACATTACTCATTTCATTTTGTCATTTTGTTGTCTTTAACTTTGTGATTTGTTTTCCAGATATGGTAATTTGTAGTAATTATAGTTTCTTTTTTTATTTTGTGATTTGTTTTCTTTTAATTATGTCAATTACAGACGAACTTCGAGATAGATTCGAAAGACTCGAGATTGGCTAATTATGTTAATATACTATACAATGGGAGATATAGGGAGTTCAAGGCTGAGTTGAATGCATACTATAAGTTGCACAAGACGTGTGAGGATGCATTAATCAACCCCTCTTTGGAGATGTTTGATAGAAGTGTAGATCAATGGGTAGAACTATGTAATCATTTCACTCCAATAAATTCAAGGTATTTATTGTGTATTTTCTTACTAGTTTGTTGTTTTTACTCCTAATTTTGTTATGTAATATCTATATTCTTCCCTTAACAGAAGGCATCGTCGACAAACATAGAGAACCGATCAAAGAAGAAGTATAATTATCGTACTGGTTCACGTCCTCTCTCATACATAGTGGAGGAAATGGCAGTGGTAATAAATTTATATGTTATAAACATGTACTTAATTAGTTCAATTTGTTGAGAACTTGAATATGTTGGTTGAAACATAATATTTTTCTTCACTATTAGGATGGTTCAAAGTTTTTCAAAGAAGACACCTTTGAGTTTCTTATGCGGAAAAGAACAAGTGTTGAACTGATAGTGCAAATAAAGCTCAACATGTAAGAAACACCCATCTAAAGTGGAGACATTAGAGAGATGGAGGACTTGTCATGTAAATAATCAGGGACTTGGCCACGAAATTGGAGGGAACTTTGGTTTATGTGATCGCATGGGCAATCAACCTTATGTAAAATCCAACAATTGGATAAAAGGTAAAGATACACTTTTGTTATTGTTGTATTTTTAAATTGAATTCCTATGAGATTTGATGCATCTAAGTAAGTCTTATTTTGACTTTAATTAAATATAGTGAATTGAATTAATTAGATATGACTAATTTGAACTCGAGAGAGGTAAATTAAGTTAAATTCATGAATTCAACGATATGAAGAAAACTTGAGAAAAGATATTAGAAATGATAATTATTGTGAAATCATGAGTCTTGATGATTTAACCATCATATTTGATTAATTCTTGATATTTGTGTTCACATACTTTACTACATTGTTTTCTTAAATTAATAGTTTTAGGTTAATAGTTAAAATAAAATATTTTGAATTGTTTTCAATAGATTATGATTAGGATTAATTGAGCTAATATTCAAATAAAATAGTCTTCATGAGAACAATAATCCAGACTCGTTAGGTCCACTTTATTACTTATTAGCGATATTGTACACTTGTAATTATTTTTACAACAATCATCAAATATTGTACCAAGCAAGGTGTCACAAACATTCATCTCTACATGTATGACATCAATATTATGTTTCTATTCAATAGTCGACCAATATGGTAGCTTGTGGGAAATGTTTTCTTTCTCCAATTAAGTATATCCTCACCTCTCTTCTTTCTAGCACCCCTGTAGCTAGGGTGCTTTTATGGAATACTACTTTTCACACGACTCAACTGTTCTAATATGGCTGCACTAGTCAATCGATGTGAAGGTTGTCTTCTCTTTGTTTTTCCATTAGAGTCAATGTTACTCTTCAAATAATGCCTAGTTGGAAAGAAACGTCGATGACCCACATATCTATTTTACCAATTACCTGCGTTGACAGTGTCTCTTGTTGCAAGTTGAACATGCTTTATAACCCTGACCGCTTCACCCCAAGAGACTACTCCTTGCAGGGAAATCATTAACTGTCCACAACTGTATTGTACACATTCTGAATACTGTTTGTCATGCATGTCAACACTCGTAGCCCATAACTCCTTCAACTAATCAAATAATGGTCATAAAAATACATCCATATCTTTGCCTGGTGATTGGGGATCGAGAATCAAGAGAGTTAGCATTAAATAATCTAATTTCATGCACAACCAAGGTGGTAGGTTGTAAGTTATAAAACCCAATGACCACATGTTATAAGACAGACTCATGTTGCCAAAGGATTAAATCCATCAGCAGCCAAACTCAAGCAGACATTTCTTATTTCAGAAGTGAATTGATGGTTATTTTTATCGAATTCGTGCTATGCTTTTCCATCTACAGAATGATTCATCAAATCTTTGTCTTTTGATTGACCTGCACTATGCAACTTCATGAGTTTCGCTTTATCCCTTGTGGTAAAAATCATACCATTTTGAGACTAATGGAAAATAACGCAACACTTTATGCGGCACATTCTTCCTAGAAGCTTTCCTTGCTTTGTGTTTCCAACGAATTTCAGAGCACACTAGACAAGTTTGTTTAGAAGCATGCTCGCTCCAGAACAATGCATAATCATTCTTGAAAATATGAATAGATTTGTAACCCCGATCCAACTTCGTCATCAATTTTTTAACTTCATAATGAGAGTTGACAAGATTGATTTTGGGGAATGCCAACTTCAATAGTTCATCAACGGAATTATTTGTCCACTTATTTACAACCTTCAGATGCATCAACTTAACTAAAAAGTTTAAGGACAAAAAAGATGAAACTCCATGGTACAAATATGAATGTAAAGCCTCAATCAATTCATCATAATAGACATCAGAAGCTCTAGCAATGAAGTCATCCCTGACTATATTGTTCAGAATATCCATCATCTAATCTCTATTCTTCACACGCACGTTCACATGCTCATTCTCATTCTCCCCATGATAAATCTATCTCTCATAACTCTCCAAAAAACTATGACAAAATACGTAAGCCTCAACAATATCCACTATTTGCCTGCGCATATTTATACATCTTTTGCACAAACATCTAATCATCTCCCTATCATTTTCAAATGGCCCACTGTGTTTATAAATGCTTGCAATCCATTCCAAAACTCGGTAGACTTCGCAGTTTCTAAGCTTGATCCAACTCTTATCAATTTTCATTTTAGGTATGTTGCAAGAACACAAACAAATATTAAGTGAAATATTGGAGTGACGTGAGGGTGTCCTAACTTTGCATTATCACTCCAATTCTAAGTAAAAGGTACGGACCCTAACCATTCATCATTGATTTGTGAATTACGAATTTTGTTAATTATTTTTTGTTATAAACTCTATTTCACGTGTAAATTTCAGCAGTATCTTCCATATATTCTCCCAAGTGTGTGATCTATACTAGATATAGTTCCCATATGGAGAATAAAATGGACATACTATCGAAATCTACACGCGTAAATATATGTAATAACAAAAAAAAAATTATTAATAACACAATTCGTAATTCATAGATGACGAGGCAATTCGAAGATGAGTTTTTAAACCACAAACTGCCAAAGATGAGGATGTTTGTGGTTTATAAACTAAATTTCAAATGGTATTCTAAGGTATATGAAAGTGCAATGAATTGTACATAATAACAAAACTGACATAAAGTAAAAGATATTAATAGAAATATGTAAAGGTTACTCACCAAAATATTCGAAGTCGCGTTTCAAAGCTGGCAACCTAGAGCTTCTAGTTTGGGGAGCGAAATGAAGGGAAAAAAGATTTTTTTATAACTGCACGGCACAAAAAATGTGATTGGAACCTATAGCGACGACAACAATTATTGCTATATACCTGCAAAGCACAAAAAACGTGCTAAACATTCCTGCCAATCAGCTTACAACCTATATTAACGACAATAGTCATCGCTATAGATAGCCAAAAAAGTGCCAATATTTTCTGCCATCTTCCAACACTATAGCGACGACACAATTGATTATAGTGGTGACACATGTTGTCACTATAACACTACGACTCTATAACAACGACAATGTTTAGTTGTCACTATAGATTTAAGTCTATAGTGACGATTTATTTATCGTCGCATTTATCACCATTATAGTCAATATTTCTTGTAGTGGTTCACTATACCTAAATACTATTTTTATTTTGATCTCGAAATGGTATGATTTTTGTAAATAAATAATAAAATTACTCGTGGTAAATTGTAATTAAATCATGGGATGCAAAACGTAGCTTAGAACATGTTAAGTGGGCATATTGTGATAAGTTCAAATCTTTGACCATTAAAGATTGCTTGATAAGCTTTCAAGATTCTTCACGAATCAACTTGTTGATAAGATGCTTCCAACACTGCTAAGATACAATTTCCTTACAATTCGAACACAACTTTGGCGACTCGAATACTTGTAAATTCTACTCATTGTTTTGTTAATTAAAATGTAGGTTCTCCTCGTATCTTTATAAATTTTGCATTACTTTCCTGAAAAATAATATATTAAAATTTAGTGCCTTAACGTAACCTAGTTGAAGTTATCCATGAACGTATGGAAAAGTTGAAATCCAAGAATAAATTCATTCCAAAAGGAAACAAGAAGAAAAGTGTCACTTATTGTACTAAATTGATTGTTACTCTTTTCACCTTTTAGAACATATACAGTACTAATGACAAAATGTTAACAAAAATATCTGAAATGTAAGGTTGCAATCTATGAATGTAGCCATTTCGATTTAGATTTGTTTCGTAAAAACAAAATTCTTCGACAATTTTAAGAAACGTTTCGAAAATTTTAAAAAATTTCATAATTTGGTCATCTATTAATGAAATTCGAAATTTTGAGTAAATTTTAGAATAATGTTATTTATGACAATTGTTGATAATCACCCGTTTGTATGACAATAAATGATAGATCCAATAAAATGAGTTTTATATCCCAACATTTCATTGGACATATCATTTAATGTCAACTTAGTTGTCACGTAAACTAGTGATAATTAACTGTAATGATAAATAGCATTATTCTAAATTTTAAGGAAACTTGTATGGAACATTTGACCATAATATTTGAGAACGTAGATAAAAAAAACTGCATATTATTATGGACTATTTTTGGACTTTAACTAAGAATTAAATAAATTATGGGTTTCAACTACAAATTTACATAATTTCAAGCTTTAATGTTTACTAATAATAAATAGCTTTTTTAAAATTAAATATTTGAATTAAAAATATATATTATAATTTTTATATAATGTTTTCACTGAGTTTCGAGTCTTACTATTTTAAGAAATAATGTTTCTAAATGTTGTGCCATGTTTATTGTTGCGTGTCAATTCTTTTCCATTATTTTAATAAACATGTTATTCAAATACGGACATGTCTGTCTAGGGGCACAAGGTATTTTGAAAATTTTCAAAATGAAAGTTATCTATGTACGGACATGTCTTTTATGGCTTGATTAATATGTAAACTATACAACAATTAATCGTATTAAAAATAAATAAATTATTTAACGTTTTGTTCAATTTTCTATTCAATCTTATTCCGTATTGAATAGCAATTATGTCAGCTTTTTCAAGTATATATTCATTCATTGGTTGTCTATATATATGGACTTGGTACTATATGCCCCGTGATGGTGAATTTTGATTTAACTCAATCTATCGTGCCTCGATTGAAGAATAGATTATTGGTTAATGGATCAATGTGCGTGGAAAATAAATAATCATTTATTTCAACAAGTGATATAGATATTGTATTGACATTCTTGTTTATCAAGATTTGTGTGTTATTGTTTTCTTTTTCTTCTTAATAATAATATGACTTGGATAAATAAATTATAATTATCTCTATTTCTAATACTTGAATCCATGTTTCAAAATTTTAAGAGTCTGTTTAACAAGAATTTTAATAAAAATTTTACTAGATTTTGATAAAAACTTTTAAAATATGTGGTTGAAAAATTGATAAAATTTTATGAGTTTCATGAATTATGTAGTTAAAATTATTTATTGACTTTGATATCAATTTTTAATAATTTTTAAAACTAAACCAAAGAAGGGCCAAGTTTATTAAGCATATTTGGTTAAGTATAAAAAATAAAGTAACTTAAAATAACATTTAAATTTAACCATTTACTTTTAAGTGACATTTTTTTTTTCTTACATGATTGGCTTTCCTGTATAATACATACTTTTAGTTTTGGCACAAAAGGTTAGGCCCGTCTCTTGACTTGTAATGAAAATGACATATCAAGTCTCTTTATAAGTTGATGCCTCGCCCTCCCCACCCAACAGTACTCATTCTCTATCTCTTCTTGCTCTTAGTCGTCTTAGTCGTAAACGAGCTAAATAATATTACTTCAAAGTCATGGAGGCTTGTATTTAAACTGAGTTCACCCAAACACTTCAAAGAATGATGAATACGTTGCCAGCTGATAACTTCACAGTAGAGTTACAGCCATTTGACAACCATAGGGCCGAGAAAGCTAAATGGCTGCTGAATTCTCCTGACCCACCGAGTCTATGGCATCAACTCACCACCACAATGAGACAAACTGTTTTGCCTCTTGGAAACACAGGAGGCACTGCTGTTTGTTTCTTGCAAGGCATTTTTCCAATCCTCAAGTGGGGAAGGAATTACAAAGCTGCACAGATCAAGAATGATTTCATGGCTGGCTTAACTCTTGCAAGTCTCTGTATTCCTCAGGTAACTGTGAACAATTGCCGGAAAATTGATCTTTTTCTTCTACTTTAGGAATAATTTTTCTCTAAAAATGTTGAAGGAAAATGTTTGCAGAGTATTGGATATGCTACTCTAGCCAAACTTGAACCTCAATATGGCTTATGTAAGTGCTCAAATCAGTTTCTATCAGTGTTCTAAAAAGTTCGCTTATGCAACGTGCCTCCACGTCTAGCTATTTTACGTTTTTTAAAACACTGATTTATATATTGTCGGGACACGATTTGGTGAGCATTTCAACATATATATCTCTTTAATTTGGTGGTGATACTGTTATGTATGTAGATACAAGTGTAGTCCCACCTCTGATATATGCTTTAATGGGGAGTTCAAGAGAGATTGCCATTGGTCCAGTTGCTGTGGTTTCATTGTTGCTCTATGCAATGATTCAGAAAATAGTAGATCCTTTTGTTGATCCAACCAATTACACAAGACTTGTTTTCACTGTCACTTTCTTCGCGGGTACCTTCGAAGCGTTGTTCGGATTATTCAGGTGTTCTTCTTTCTTTTATTGTTAGTCAGTGCACAATTTTTCATAAATAATTGATGAAAAGACTTAAAATCGAACAATTTCACTGCTCTGACAGGTTGGGGTTTCTGGTAGATTTTCTGTCTCATGCTGCAATAGTTGGGTTCATGGGAGGTGCAGCCATCGTAATTGGGCTCCAGCAGTTGAAGGGATTACTTGGAATTAATTATTCTACTACAAAAACTGACATCGTCTCTGTGTTGGATGCTGTTGTCAAATCAACTCATCATCCCGTAAGCTTTTAATTAAATACTACTATTTTTGGGTATTAGGTTGGCACACCATCAAAATGCCTATATTTTGAAAGTCAAAACAATTAATTAATTAACTAATTAATCATTATTAAATTATATTTGCTAGACACACACGAACACAAATATATATTTGATTCTCAAAGTGTGCAAATGTTGCTTTTAGCAAATAGTAAAAGAATAAACATGTTAAACAAATTGAATTTGAATCAATTCATATATTTAAGGGTAAATAGCACTAGGGGTTCCTAATCTTTGAATGTTGTAACGATCGGGTCCCTAACCTTTTTTCACTAGCAGCCGAAGTCCCTAACCTTTCAAACGTACGTACCAGAAGTCTTTTTTTGACGGAAAACGTCAAAAATTCTGTTAACTCACCACGCACTCAGTTTTTTAAGGGCAAAAATTGGGTAAATAGCACTAGGGGTCCCTAACCTTTGAACGTTGTAACGATTGGGTCTCTTACCTTTGTTCACTAGCAGTCGGAGTCCCTAATCTTTCAAACGTACGTACCAGAGGTCTTTTTTTAACAAAAAAATGTCAAAAATTCTGTTAACTCACCACTCGCCACCTGAAAAACAAGAACAAGAAACAAAAAAAATTTGCACCCAAATTATCAAAATTCCAAAATGGCCTCAGATTTTGTAGTCAAGCCTTGTTTGGAAATGAAGGGATTCAGATTTGGCAGCCAATTCATTATAAAATCCTTCACAATTTGCCCCACACGGCCGTCAGAGCTTCTTCGCCTCCTCTCTCTTCCGCTTCCAACCACCACCCACCACCCACCACCAGGAAAAAACAACCGAAAGTGGCGCGCGGTGGCTCCTCCGACAGTCGCCATGCCCAAAACCAGAAATGCATTTATTCAAGCTGGCTGACTGATTTTTTCTTTAGTCCCGAACCTATGAATAGTGTTAAGATATTTTTGCTCTTCAAAAATTGAGCACGTGGTGAGTTAACAGAATTTTTGTCATTTTTCGTCAAAAAAGGACATCTGGCACGTACGTTTGAAAGGTTAGAGACTCCGACTGCTAGTGAACAAAGGTTAGGGACCCAATCGTTACAACTTTCAAAGGTTAGGACCCCTAATACTATTTACCCCATTTTTGCTCTTCAAAAATTGAGCGCGTGGTGAGTTAACATAATTTTTGACGTTTTCCGTCAAAAAATGATCTCTGGTACGTACATTTGAAAGGTTAGGGACTTCGAATGCTAGTGAACAAAGGTTAGGGATTCAATCGTTACAACGTTCAAAGGTTAGAGACCCCTAGTGATATTTACCCTATATTTAAAGCTCGTAAAAAATTGCATCCATTCGTCGATAGATCTAATCCTGTAATATTCATTTCGAGGGTAAAGTGGGATGTTAATAATTGATGAAATGTCCTCTATAAGACACTTTCAGAATAGAAAATGAATTAATGTCTATTTTTTATATTTTTTTTTACTAATAAGCATTTTCTTTTAAAATATGTTACTGTTGACGTCGGAACCTGCAACGTCCACGTGCCAACAGATCTCCAGTCACTCCTCTGCCAACTCGTATATTACATGCACACTCAGACAATCGTTAGGCACCAAGATCTTCGGAGAAAAAGGGTCCGACGATCGTTGGTACTCCGACGATCAAGTCAACTGCCGGTATAAGAATAATACGGGGTAGGGAGGCAAAAGTAATTGAGTGTGGGAGGGACAAGCAAACAGAGATTTGAGCAGAGTTTAGGGTGAGATTTTAAGCATAAAAAGAACGTACTTTGGAACAGCCGGAGGCGTTGTATTTATAAAGCAGGAGTCCTGATTGATTTAGGAAACAAATTAATCAGATAGTCGATCAGCTCCTCATTCCTTATAGGATAGGGATTATTCATTACCCAGGCAATCTCCAATATTATCTTCCTTCTTTAAGCTTATCACGTTGCATGATTTTAGAAGATTATGATTCGATTTCCTTGTAAGGATCCGTGTGCTAATCCAACGCAATCTATCTTCAATTACCTCTCCGGTCATCCCAGAATATCGTGCTACCTGCTAGTTAGGGTGATACGAAGTCCTGCGAGGCTCTATGGCTCGGCCGTGGGTGTCGAGGCCTTCCATGGGCTTTGCGGTATTCTAGCTGCACAAGGCTAACATGTCTAATGGGCTTTCGAGGCCCTTACTAGGCCTATATGGGAGGGGCTCGTTGGACTTTTGCCGACGTGGAAGCCCTATCCAAATCGGGTGGTAACAGTTACTAAATACTTTTTCTTTATTTTTGCTCAATATTTAGACATTCTCGTCAAGTTATAATTGACAAGAATTTCTATTTTATTTAGACACACTTTCTCTCTCTTACTTTTTTGTGACCAGAATTTCAAATTCATTTAGACACTCTCTTCAATATCAATCTTGATTAGATCACTTAGCACATATTTAGGAGTGTTTAAATTATATTTCAACTAATCAAAATGATGAAACATACTTTTTATCTATACATTTCATAGGATCCACAATTTATAATCCATTTTTTATTTACATTCACTAACAACTTATAATATAAACAATTAAAAAATAATTTCATTACTAACAAACATATACTTAGACATTATAGACTTGGACATTTTAATTAAAAGACACTAGTGTCATTTTGCATTTCTGACTGGCCCTATTCAATAAAATTTTTAGCCCGACATAAATTTTATTTTGACTAAAAGAAAATTGACTACTTACGGAAATTCCCCTTAGTGATTTGGAGGCGGTGCTCAATTGATGGCGGTGTCAATGGTGGGCTATAATGGTAGGGTAGTGGTAAAGTTTTGTCTTGTGGAGGAAGGGATGTCACGCTTATTAATTCACGTCTTTTTTGCTTTTTTTTTTTTTATTAGACCATAATTGTTTCCCAAATAGATAACTAAAAGTATGTTCACCTAAACTTAAAAATATAAATAATTTTTTTTTTTTTTGTCGAGTTTGAAAAAAATAGTAAGTTATTATATTTAAAAGTAATAAGTACCTTGTTGATATTAGTAATTTTTTGATTTATGAATTACAAAAAAAGTAACTCGTATAAATATGTTTGAAAATAAAAATTTACTTAAACTTAAGTTGCTTTTTTAAGCTTAGAGTTGTATGTTTTATTATTTTGTTGACACTTTCCCCTAATTTTTTTGATCTCTTAACAGTGGAATCCTTTGAATTTTGTTCTTGGATGTTCATTCCTCATCTTCATCTTAATCACAAGATTTATCGTAAGTATGCACATTGGTATTTCACTACAAGAAGTTTCACTTTTACCGACAAATTTTTTGTCATATAAAATCATTTTTTGATTATTACGTCGTAAAATATAGGGAAGAAGGAACAGGAAACTTTTCTGGTTACCAGCCATGGCCCCTCTTTTCTCAGTAATATTATCCACTTTAATCGTTTACTTGACGAAGGCGGATAAGCATGGCATCAAAATAGTAAAACACTTCAAAGGAGGCCTGAATCCAAGTTCAGTTCATCAATTGCAGTTTGGATCTCCCCATGTTGGAGAAGCAGCAAAAATTGGATTAATCTGTGCCATTATTGCTCTCACTGTCAGTACATTTAGGAGGCGAACCTCTTTTCTAGTTGATACTATCTTACACTATCTCGTCTAAAAATTTAAAACTTGGCTGACTGTTTCAGGAAGCTATTGCCGTTGGACGATCTTTTGCGTCACTTAAAGGCTACCAACTGGATGGTAACAAGGAAATGGTAGCCATGGGCTTCATGAACATTGTAGGATCTTTAACATCCTGCTATACTGCAACTGGTGAGCCAAAAAAGGGACTTCGAGAGACTTTTCAAGACAAAACTTTTAGTCATTAAAAGTTAAATTTCTTGTGATGATGAATATAAAATGTATTTTCAGGTTCGTTCTCGCGGACTGCTGTGAATTTCAGTGCGGGTTGCGAAACAGTTGTATCAAATATAGTTATGGCAATTACAGTGCTTTTATCCCTAGTGTTTTTGACAAGGCTATTGTACTACACTCCAATTGCCATTCTGGCTTCAATAATCTTATCTGCTCTTCCTGGACTTATTGACTTGAATGAAGCATATAATATATGGAAGCTGGACAAGCTGGATTTTCTTGTTTGCATTGGTGCCTTCTTTGGCGTCTTGTTCCGCTCAGTTGAAATCGGTCTTCTTATCGCGGTAATTTATTTCTACAAATTTTCATTATTTTGAATGATTTTTTTGCAGTATGTGGTTCATCAAAAAAACATCATTTTCCTTATTGAGAGCCTGAAACGTAGAAAAATGGCAGAATGCCAATTAGAGTCATTGTTCTCTTATCATGTGTCCTTGCCTCTTCGTCTAAATACAACTGAACACAAACTTAGTATCACTAGGGGAGGAGAAATGTTAATGTTTTTTATATATATATATATTAGCTCAGCTCAAAAAAAAAAAAATTTAATCATAACCTCGTCCTTAAATATCACTGTAAATATCAATACATAGGACTTTGATGGTAGTGTTTATCCAATCCAAATAGACGAATTTCTCAAAAGAAAAACACGAGTTGACAAGTCTTGTGACCGTATATCATTGTTAGTTTACATTGACGTAATTTGGAGCACTAGTGAAAATGATGTAATTGAAATGGCATAATTGAGATGATAGTGTTCAACACTTTTGGGATTCCAAAATAGCTGACTCAGGTCAACTTTTATGTAATGTGTCCTGTTCATTTAGACTTGCATCACACTGCTTTATTGATTTTGATATCTACTTCGCCGCGTTGTGATTTGAAAGATTGAAGTCATTTCATACATATAGACACGTCGAATTTGTCTATAAGCACTGGTACAAAAATTAAAAACACAGAGAAATTATGCTTGATATTAAAAAATAATTGACTGTTTGATTGATAATTCAAAATCTAGATGAATCTCTATCTTTGAGAAATGATCTCCTCTCTATAGTGGGGAGGAATTATAACTCCTACTGAACACGTGTCTAGTGGGAGTTGGCTAATGAAAAAGTGCTTGACAAAAAAGTCAAGCACTTGTCCAATCCCTACTGGACACGTGTCCAGTGGAAATTATAATTCCTCCCCACCATGGGGAGGAGATCAATGCCCTATACTCTATATTTATTTGACTAAACTTCAATTATTTTATTATATATCTCTCTTTTTTTCCACAAGTATCATTTATTTCATATTAATTTTTTTTAAAAAAAATAAATTACTGTAAATGGCATGTTTTATTAATGACAATAAAAAAGTAAACTTATTCCCGTACGGAGATGGGGTTTTAACTTCTAAGTTTTAACACATCCATATGCCTTAGAAGCACTAATGATTTGATCCTATGATCTGTGCTGGATCTATTTCAGATTGTCATCTCATTTGCTAAGATAATTCTAAATTCTATACGACCTAGTACAGAGGTACAAGGGAAACTTCCAGCAACAGATATCTTTTGCGACATCACTCAATTCCCGATGGCCACTAAAATATCCGGCATCTTAATTATTCGTGTCAATTCAGGAACATTTTGTTTTGCAAATGCTAATTTCATCAAAGAAAGGTACTGTATATATTTTCATCCTCGATCGATCGAGAATCCCGTTTCAAGTTTTTTTTAGATATTGATTTGCTATGTTTCAGGATCTTGACAAGTGTAATAGATGAAAATGATGAAAATACAAGGGAACGAGTTGGTGTATTGGTCCTAGACATGTCCAGTAAGTTCTGTTACACTTTTAATACATTTGATAAGATAAATTTAATAAACTAAAATCTTATTTATTGTTGAATCGAGTTTTATGCAATGCTGCTCTTGAACATACTTTTTTAAATTTGTTTGACTGACTCTGATCTCAATTGTCACAGATGTGATGCATATTGACACTTCAGGAATAATTGCTCTAGAAGAACTTCATAAGAAACTGATTTCACAATGCATCGAAGTAAGCCTGTTATTCTTATAATATTGGACAGGATAAATTTCATTTGCACTCATTCAAATGTCAATAAAATTTCAATTAGACAACTAAATTTTAATTTATTACAATTAAACCATTCAACTTCAATTTAATTTTAAATTTCACCAACCTCTCATTACCTATCAATCCCAAACTCGTGAAATTTTTATTTGACAATCATACTATAAAAAGATCTTTCACGAAATCATTGTGTTGCACTATAGAAACAGAAATGGTAAAATGAGGGTTGTGATAATGTTCTAAGTTTAAAAGATTAGCAAACATGTTTTATTTTTATTTTAACACTTTTCTTATGGCATGTTCGGTGTAATTTTTTTGGGAAAAAATGGGTTCTTTTGGATACTTTATTGACTTTTCAAATTTTTTTGTAGTTTAAAAAGATTGAAAAATCAAAAATTGTAGACAGAAATATGGGTTTTTTGGGGAAAAATGGCTACCAAACATGCCCTTATATGGCCTAGTGTTGAGTTGCCATACCACGCGGAGATTAGGTGGAAGATTTGTTGCAAAATAGTTAAGCAATTTTCTTGAATTTAGAGAACGACACGAAAGAGGATAGCATAGAGCGATTCATATATAGATCTCTCTCCATATTGATAAGAATTTTCGTGGATAGAGGTAAAGATAGATAGGTAATGATCTCTTTCCCACCATAGGGAGTCCTTATAAATGTCACATGACACGTGTCATGTGACCATTGAATAAGAGAAGTGACTTGTCCAATTGTCACATGACACGTGTCCTGTTGTCGTTATAATTCCTCCCCACCATAAGGAGGAGATTATTTCTCAAAGATAGAGATCCATCTAGATCTTGAATCACTATTTTCATATTTTTTCTTGATTTTGATTGATTCTCTCTCTTTATTTTTTATGACAAGTAGATATTCTTCAGGTGAATATTACACAAGGCAATATCACTATTTTTTAGATTCTTTTAGGAAGAAAGTTTTATTTATAGCTACTCTATTATGACTGTCTACCTTGAGGACTAGTTGTCCAAACCTTTTGACAGAGTACAATTACCTAATTGAGATAATTTAAAATTTGGTGATTCAATTGAGATTTTGCCAAAGTTCAGTGACCGCAAATGAAATATAACCCTATTGGAGATGTGAAATTTGACGTCTTTGCAGCTCTAAAATAGCATAATATTTCATCGTTTACACACAGTTTGCGGTGGCCAATCCGAGGTGGACCGTCATCAACAAACTAAAGTTGGCCAAATTTGTCGATAAAATTGGAGCAGAGCGGGTTTTCCTCACCGTAGAAGACGCTGTGGATGCTTTTCTTCGTCCCAAAATGACTGGTCTTGGCAGCTGCTGATACCTTTTCGCCATTTCCTACAATTCCAATTGCAAGTTTTTGTACAAACAGCAATGGCATATATATATATATAGCTCAGATGCGTGGCCTGGAATAACCAGTAATAATGCACTTTATGAGCAGCATTGTGTGGTTTGCGTGTATATATTGTTTTTGTTGATGGCATGTGAACGTAATTATAGAATGTTCTTTAGCGTTTATATTGTATTATGAGCAAGTTTAACTTTATTACAACTTTAGCTCGAGATCAAATCAAATCCACTTTTTAATTCTATATTATATCTAGTGATATCGGTTATATATACTGATCGTTGAAGTATCTTGTGAGCAATAATTATTTTCTGTTAATCCTGGCACGTGGTCAAGATTCTACAAGATTGATTGACTGGACTGTTAGAGTCATCGTCATGTTAGCTAATTTACACATAGATTCATCGCTACGTCAGCTAGTATATACGTGGTCTATAAATATGAGACCCTCCTTACAACACTTGACATTTTTAGGATATAGAGATCAATTTTTTTCTCTCAAAAGCAATTTTTTTTATTCATCATATTTAATTTTATCAAGTTAGCTCCGTCTATGAGAAATTCTTTAAGAAAGATTTTTGAGTATTTCTATTGTCTTCTCAATCAATACGACACGGAAGCAAAGAAGGAATTCAACTAGTCTTTTCACAAGAATGAACTAAAGGTTATGTAGGTGGACCAAGAGTAAGTCAGTCGACTGGGCCTCCGCAAACAGCTACAAAGCAAGCACAACCACAATTTGTCACTTTGCAACAATACAACACGGAAGCAAAGAAAGAATTCAGTTAGTCTTTTCACAAGAAAGAACTAAAGGTCATGTCACGAAGAAACAAAAGTAGACCAAGAGTAAGTCAACCAGTTGCGCCTCCGCAAATAGCGGCAGAGCAAGCACATCCACAATTTGTCACTTTGCAACAATATGACACAGAAGCAAAAAAGGATCAGCTAGTCTTTTCACAAGAAGGAACTAAAGGTCATGTCAGAAAGAAAAAGAGGTAGACCAAGGATAAATCAGCCGGCTGCGCCTCCGCAAACAGCAACGAAGCAAGCACAACCACAATTTGTCACTTTAAAACAATTTACAGCACTACAAGATCAGATGTCCACTGTTCTCACAATGCTACAAAGAGTGACTACGCATCCACAACCAGTGGTCAAGATGCCACAAGTTGAAATTACGCCACCCCCAGAAATGACGTCTTCAAATCATCAGAATGTACCAACAATTTTTGAAAGTCTCTTGAATTAAAAGGTAGAAGACGCAATTGTGACGCAATTGTCACGAATCTATTTATTGACTCTTTGCCACCAAAATTCAAGGAGCCAATGATGAGTTTAACGGCACAACCGATCCAATCAACCACATACGTACATTTCAAGACTGGGTTGATATTGTTTACCGAACGTTCTCCACGACACTACGCAAGGATGCGAGGGAATGATTTGATATATTTCGATTACCTGATTCTTCAACTTCACGAATAAGTTCACCTTTTTATCTCTAGCAATGCCAGAAAAAAAATACAGCCATGGAACTCATACAAGGACGGATTAGGGTTGGAATCATATTGAGGGAGCCCAATCATAGGAGAAGAAATGGAATATTCGTTAAGATTTGAATTTCGTGCCACTAATAATGATGCAGAGTAAAAAGAAGCCATAATCGGCCTTTAATTAGCTTTGAAGAGCACAATCGATTCAAGTGAATAGTGACTCTCAACTAGTGGTCAGTCAGGTTCGGTCTGAATTTGAGGCCAAGGACAACTGCATGGCTGCGTATTTGATGAAAATAAGAGATCTACAACAAAAGTTTGAGGGATTTGAAATTAAGAAGCTCGCAAGGATAATAATGGGCTGATGCCTTTATCCCGACTGGCCTCTGCTAATCCAAAAAATCGGTCAAGAATAATGTCAGTACAAACATTGTTAAATCCAAATTTTATGGCATTGATTGAAGTTTGTGGGATCGACTGGGTGACCACATGGATAGAACCTTTGAACTATATTTAACTGAAGACCTTCAACCAGCAGATCCGGTCGAAGCACGAAGACTAAGAATAAGAGCGGCTAAGTTCACAATCATTGATGATCATCTTTTCAAAAAAAGAATTTGTATTGATGCCGACCGAGGATTTGTCATCCTCATTGAGATACATTCATAAATGTGCATGAACCATCAAGGAGCAAGTATGTTAGCATTCAAAGCTCTCCGACATGGTTATTATTAGCCAACTACGAAAATCGATACAAAAGATTTTGACAAAAAATATGATGCGTGTCAGCGACATTCTAATCTCATACATATACTGGCTGTGATTCAAACTACAGTTTTTAGGATATACCCATTCTTTCAGTGGAAAATTGATTTGTTGGGCCCATTCCCTATTGCCAGTCTTCAGAGAAAAAAATTTGTGGTAGCGATCGATTACTTTATGAAATGGGTCGAAGCAGAACCACTCGCAACTATAACCACCAAGAAAATACAAAGATTTATCTGGAAAAATATCATTTGTCTCTTTAGCATACCACATATAATTTTAATAGATAATGATAACCAATTTTACAACAGAGAATTCGAAGAATTTTGTGCTAGTTACAAAATTGACTTGAGGAATACATTGCTCATTTGAGGCTAATGGATAGGTGGAGGTCACAAATCGAACCATTCTTTGGAATATACAAACCAGATTAGAAAGATGTAAATGAGTTTGGACATAAAAAACTACAAACATATTGTGGGCCTATCACACAACCCCCGGAGTGTCGACCTGAGAGACTTCTTCAGATTATGTTTTTGGCTTGAAGCAGTAGTCCCTTCAGAGGTGATCGAGCCAGCACAACGAAGGTGATTTGGTTCTTATATATGCATTTGCCACATGACATCAACCAGGTAAACTAGGCCCTAAAAGGGAATGACCGTTTGAAGTCATCAAATAAGTCAAGCAAGGAACGCACAATTTAAAAGATTAACAAGGAAAGCCTCTTGGTCTCGGTGGAATGTGGAACATTTGAAAAAATATTCCTAGTAGCCATACTCTTTCAAATTGTTTTAAAAGTTCATTTTCAGTCCACTACAATTGTAATAAATGCTATGTGTTTATTTTTCAGTCCACTACAAATGTACTCAAAGCAAGTTAGTCAATGTTGCACTTCCCAATCGAATAGAACTCTCGATCACGGTCGAGTAACTCAAGAGAAAAGGTAAACATTTTAAGTTTTAACTAAGGTTGAATTGCTTAAGTATTAACATCATATCAAAGCAAGCAAATGTCATGAGTTCAAGTTTTGCTATCAACTATCTATTAAAAGTTGTTCACGTTAAGGCTTTAATGGAAAAAAATGAATCTCGCTTACACTTGAGATCATGTTGAATATAAGATTTAAATGATATACAAATATTTTATTTAAGATCACTTGGCAGAGATTAACCCGTATGGTGCCCAGGGGTTCCCACGTCAGGCGCAGTTACCCTTAGACCAGCTTTCTTCCCACATGGCTAGCAAGCTCAACATAAGATAACACGCTATCCTTTGGGTAGGATGGCGCCATCATTAGTGCACATTCAATAGTATGGACCACACACATAGATCATGGCAATCATCCCGAGCTACATGGGTTGGGGGAGTTCAATAGGTCTGTGACTAGTGATTATGTAAAAGAATAAATTATGATAAGGTAGCAAATTAAGCAATATTCGTCAGTTCCCACGACGATAGGTAATGGAATATGATAAAGTGATGAAATTTAAAATTTAGTTGAAGATCAATAATTTAGATAATAAAAATTAAAGTTTAGCTATCTAATGAAAATTTCACTAAAAATCTGGTGAGAACGGATGAAATTTACCCTATTTTTAAAGATTGGATAATTAGCTCCAATACTTTCCATTTTCAAAAAAGTTGAAATATACCTTCAATCTCTACTTTTTAATTTTTACCCTTCTTTAATAATTCTGTTAACAATTTTACACACACGCACACACATATATATACATACTCTTATCATCATATTAATACATTATAAATGTATGTGAAGATCATGTTGAGATCAGATGTGCTGAGGAAATGAAGCATAGCACTCTCGGCCTCTTTTGCAACCAATCTACTTTCTCAGGTTCTTTATCTCTATAATATACGAGTGTTCGTGTGTGCCGCACGAGTATTTTAGTTTTTTTTTTTTGCTATTCATAATTTTGATAGCCCAAGAATAACTAACTAAGAGGGGGTGAATTGGTTTTCTCAAACTTTTTCGTAAAATATTCTCAAAATAAGAAATTTAAGAAATAAAAATTAATCCACAAAAATATGAGTACAGTGTAAATAAATAAAAGGGTAAAGAGAGTGCAAACAATAATTTTATGGAGGTTCGATCCAACCAATGATCTACATCCCCCGTTATCAAGCTCTCCAACACGAGCACGGCTTTTCCACTATCTTGATTGACTTATGGTACAATACAAACCCTTACAATGTATCTGGTGACTTACAAACAAGGAGTACCGATCCTTATACAATATTGAACTTTCAATTGACCTCAATATAACCCAAAGATATAAAGAAATAGATTTGAGAATGTATTTCTCTCTTGATGAATGATAAATACAAGTTTGGTTCTAAGAGAGACTAACATTTTAATGAATAGCAATATATGAGAAAGCTCAAGTGTTAGAAGAAAACTTTGTTGATAATAAAGAATCAAAAGTTTGATTTTATCAAACAAAGTTTTTCAATAAGAGATATTGAAGATATAAATGCAATAAAGCTTTAAATGAATTTTTTCAATATGATTCTCTCTATAAATGTTCTTGTAAGTATTGTTCAATGATAATAAATGAAGAGGAATTTATAGAGATGAATTTTCGTCATTTTCTATTGAAACGGATGACCAAACGGTCAACCGGACAGACGGTCAGAACTAGCCGTTGGGACAAAAAAAATTCAGAATGGACACTTTTTAGAAAATGACAGACAGACGAACGATCGGTTTACCCAAACAGTTGACCGGTTTGACCGGTTCATCAAACGGATGATCGTTTCTACATTTTTGAAAAATTGATTTCTTTTATGCAAGTGATAATGACATATGTTTTCTGCATAAAAATATTTTTGAGCTTTCATCCATTTAATTGCTAAAAATCAAAGAGTTAATACATTTACAATTTTATCTAGAAATCTATTTTTCGATCTTGATCTTCGAATCTTGAAATTTTGGATCTTGAGATGCTTGAACTCTTGTATTGATTTGGCTTTGATCTTGACATTGCATGAGATACTTGAACTCTTGTATTGATTTGGCTTTGATCATCATATTCATGCATTTCTTCGCCACCCTCAAATGGTAAGGTAGAGGGTCCCGACTCATCATCAAATTCCTTATATTTTGCCACCCATTGCCCATCGTCTTTAACTATTTTCATCCGTCTAAGGGTAAGTGTATTGATGGTGTCGGTGGATTTTGGAAGAAGGGAGACCGCGTCACGAAATGAAACTTCGAAATGTTGGAAAATCTTGGTAAGGATCATGCCGTATGGTAAGGCCTTAGGCCTAGTCCGTGAAGAACGGTGTCCATATGATTTAGCATGATATAGGAGAAATCTAGTTTGCGACCAACTAAGATAGAGTCGAAAAGAAGACGTCATAGTGATTGACTTCATCAAGATGACCTTTTCAATGAACAATGATATGGGCGATGATGTTGTGCAGGACACGACACGGGAGTGTAAGTTGATTTGTACTGAAACGTACGGCAGCCTCGAAGTGCTTGCCGGTGACACGACAACACGCCTCAACCAGATTGTATCCCTCACGAAGAGGAATTGTTTTAGTAGTATATAGACGCATACCCCCATCCTCAACATGAAGAATAGAACAAATAAATTCTTGATTAATTCTAACTCGCTTATTCCTAACTAGACACGTGACACCTGTTCCCAGAGAAAAAGTCATGTTCTTATAGAAATCTTTCATAATGGTCAGGTAGGCTTTTTCATTTAGAGTAAGAATGGAAACCCAACACATGGCAACAAAGAGGTCCTCAATATGAAACGAGGAAGCTTCAAAAGTAAAAGAGGCAAGATCGACGTTCTTACCGATGAGAATCGGGCATTAGTCAATCCGATTTTCTGAAGGAGAACCTTCGTCTTCTGAGGATGGAGAAGGTTGCCTTTCCCTCTTAGAGCATTTGGCAGCCATTTTAATGCGATGCGTGATGATGGAGGTGGATGATTGAATCTAGGGTTTAAGTTCGTCTGTTTGAGGAATTTGATGATTTCGTGGACAGAAATTGGGAATTTTTCGAATTTGAGTGTGAAAATGTTATGGGTTTTGATTTTAAACGCAAATTTGAAAGATTTGATGAATGGGAAGAGATTTGGAGAGAAAATCGTAGGTCGCTCGAAGTTGGAATGAAGAAATTTGAAAATTTCTTAACCTAAAAACTCTGATTTCCACTGATACGGTCAACCGAGTAACTCAAACACTACTCGGTCGACCGTTTGAACTTAAAATTTCAAAAAATAACTTTTTCTTCAAACGGATCCAAAGGCGGATGATCCATTTGGGCTTACGCGGACGACCATTTCAAAAGGCGGTCGACCATTCCAAGTTTTAAATTTTTAGAAAAGTTTCTGTTGAAACGGATGATCAGGCGGTCGTCCGGTTGAATGGAAACAGATGATACAAGTATTGTCCATGTGAACTAAACGGACGACCGTTTCATGAAGCGGTCAACCGTTTAAATTTTTCAATTTTTTACAAAAGTCTCTGTCTAAACGGATGATTATCCAGATGAACAAAATTTCATCCATTTAGCTTTAAACGGACGTCCCTGTGGCTATACTGTCGTCCGTTTCAGCGGATTTTCTGAAAAATCATACATTTTTAACGATTTGATCCTTTGATAAAGACTTTAAAACACGTTTATCACATAAAATACAATCAAGTATAGGAAACATAAAGAGTTACCTACAAACTTCACCTTCATCAATTATGCCAAGATTTCGTCGAATATAAGCAAATCTTTCAAGTGCTAATGACTTTGTAAATATATCGGCCAATTGTTTATCCGTATTTACAAACTCTAAAGATATATCTCCCTTTTGTGCATGGTCTTGAAGGAAATGATGTCTAATATTAATGTGTTTGATTCAAGAAGGCAAAATGGGATTTTTAGATAGATTTATGGCACTAGTGTTATTACACATGGTAGGACACATTTTCAAACTATAGGTGATAATCACGAAGATTTTGTTTCATCCATAGGATTTGACCACAACAACTAGCGGCTGAGATATATTCGGCTTCGGCGGTTGATAAAACAATGGAATTTTGTTTCTTAATAAACCACAAAACTAAGGCAAAGCCTAGAAAGTGGCAAGTTCAGCTAGTACTCTTACGGTCAATTATGCAACCGGTCCAATCGGCATCCGAATAACTAAGTAAATCAAAATGAGTGTCTTTAGGATACCAAAGACCTAAGGATCTAGTTCCGTTAAGATAACGAAAAATGCGTTTTACGGTACTAAGATGAGAATTCTTAGGATTAGATTGATATCTAGCACATAAGCATACACTAAACATAATATCGGGCCTACTAGCGGTTAAATAAAGAAGAGATCCGATCATACCTCGATATTTTGTTATATCAACGGAAGTACCTTGCTCATCTTTATCTAAGTTGATTGATGAGCTCCTTAGAGTATTCATTGGCTTCAATTCTTCCATTTCAAACTTTTTGAGCATATCCAAGATATACTTGGTTTGACTAATGAATATTCCATCATTAGTTTGTTTGATTTGAAGCCCAAGAAAGAACTTGAGTTCACCCATCATACTCATCTCAAATTCCCTACTCATACACTTAGAAAATTCTTCACATATGGAAATGTTAGTAGCACCAAAAATGATATCGTCAACATAAATTTGAACAACAATCATATCATTCTTTTTTGTTTTTATAAATAGTATAGTATCCACCTTACCCATTAAAAATCCATTTGATAAGAGAAATTTGATTAATCTTTCATACCATGCTCTAGGAGCTTGCTTTAATCCGTAAAGGGCTTTTTTAAGTTTAAAAACTTTGTCTGAGTATTTATGATTTTTAAAGCTGGGCGGTTGCTCAACAAAAACTTCTTCTTGAATGATTCTATTCAAGAATGCACTTTTGACATCTATTTGAAAAAGAATGAAATTCTTATGACAAGTAAAAGCAAGAAGCATGCGAATTGACTCTAATCTAGCAACCGTTGTAAATGTTTCTTCGAAATCAATACCCTCTTCTTGATTGTAACCTTGAGCCACTAATCTAGCTTTGTTATGCACAATTATACCATTTTCATCTTGTTTGTTTCGAAAAACCTATTTTGCACCAATTACGATTTGTGAACTTGGTCTAGCAACTAAATCTCAAAAATGATTTCTTTCAAATTGATTTAGTTCATCTTGCATAGCTAGAATCCAAAATTCATCAAAATCGGCTTCTTTAAAAAAATTTTGCTCAATTTGCGAAAGGAAAGCACAATTGTTAAGAAAATTTTTAGAAGAGTTTCTAGTGCTTATTCATTTTGATGGATCACCAATGATGAGATCTTTTGGGTGAGATAAAACAAACCTCCATTCTTTAGGTAGTGATGAAGTGTTAGGATCTTCATGAGGTTCTTCTTCATTTTGTTGCACAATTGTTTCCTCTTCATGTTGAATTTCAACACTATTTGGATTCCCTTTGTCTTGATTTTGAACATTTAGTTGTTCAAATAGAATTTTCAAATCTTCATCATTAATGACTTTTTCTTGTTCAATGGAGTTAGTTTCATCAAAAATAACATGCATAGATTCTTCAACTACTAAAGTTCTTTTGTTAAAAACTCTATAAGCTTTGCTAGTAGATGAATATTCAAGAAAAATTCCAACATCGAATTTTAGATCAAATTTTTCCAAATTTTCTTTTGTGTTCAATATAAAGCATTTACACCCAAAAACTTTAAAATATCCGATATTGGGAATTCTATTTTTCCAAAGTTCATATGGAGTTTTGGTTTTCTTTCAACTAACCAAAACTCTATTTAAAATATAGCATGAAGTATTTACAGCTTCGGCCCAAAAGTATTTTGATAAATTGGTTTCATTTAACATGATCCGAGCCATTTCTTGCAATGTTCGATTCTACCTTTCTACTACACCATTTTGTTGAGGTGTTCTATGAGCCGAAAAATTATGTTCATATCCATTTGATTTACAAAACTCATCAAAAGCTATATTTTCAAATTCTCCACCGTGATCACTCATAATAGTGGTAATGGTGTATCCATTTTCATTTTGAACTCTTTTGTAAAAATGTTTAAATACATTTAAAGCTTCATCTTTTAAATTTAAAAACATACCCACGTGAATTTTGAGAAATCATCAACAATAACAAATGCATAATAATTTCCACTTAAGCTAGCAGTTATAGAAGGACTAAATAAATATATATGAAAAAGTTGTAAAGGTTTTGTAGTAGATGATTGTTGTTTAAGTTTAAAAGAATTATTTACTTGTTTTCCAAATTGACAAGCATCACAAATTTTATCTTTTTCAAACTTCATATTTGGTAAACCTTTTACAAAGCTATTTTTAGAGATTTTTGAAAGTAAGTCTATACTAACATGATCTAATCTCCTATGTCATAACCAAGAATCATCATTTATACTTGAAAGGTAATTTATTTCTTTTTCAAATTCAAATTCAATAGTTATGATGTAAACATCCTTACTTCGACTCCCCATGAACAATATCTCTTTAGATATAGCATCATCAATGAGGTATTTAGAAGAATCAAATTTAATGAGATAACATTTATCACATAATTGACTTATACTAAGTAGAGGTGGCAAAATTGACTCGACCCGTGGGCCGGCCCATGTAGCCCACCTTTTTGGGTTGGGTTGGCCCTAGCCCATATAAAACTGGACCTAGATGGCCCGGCTCATCTAGCCCGCGGGCTAGTTTGGCCGGCCCAATTTTGATTTTTTGATTTTTTTTTTTGCTCCTTAACACTAATCACTCATTTAGTAGATAGTCCAAATACATAATTCAAATAATATCAATCTAAAATGATCTAAGCCAAAGTCACCAATAAACATTAGTCTAAAAATATTAGGATCCAACATAAAATTGTTTAGATTTAATTAAAATTTAGTTTAATTTAAGTTTCAATCCAAAATATATTTGGTGTGACAACTAAATTATTTATTTTAAATTTACTTATAAGTAAGTCTTTTAATTTAAGCCAAACATGATTATATCTCAAAACAACAAGACTAGCATGCTTTTAATAATTGTATTTTTTTTTAAAGTGTCTAAAAATAGTTTACAATTAACAAAAAAAATTATTATTTTGAAAGAAATTTGACGTTTATTTATTAACTAATACATGAGAGCCTTAATTTTATAAATTAATCTTTTTAAAAATCTCAAAATATATAGTCTAAATTTATCTAAGATTGTATTTGATGTAATGTATTAGATTGTATAAAAAATTTATTTAAAAAAAAAAAGAAAAAAAATTAAGACAAGTTGGGCCAATGGGCTGAACTGGGCTAGCATATTTCTGGCCCATACAAAACTAGTCCAGTTTCATGCGTGGCCCTGCTCTGACGGGTTGGGCTGGTCCAATCCAGCACATTTTCCAGCTCTAATACTAAGCAAGTTTTGTTTAAGATTATCAACTAATAAAACATTTTCAATGGAAGGAGATGAATGATTACCAATATTTCTAATGCCTATGATTTTTCTTTTAGCATTGCCTCCAAAAGTCACATGATCTCCATATTTTCTTTTGAGACTATATAGTAATGATCAATCCCCAGTCATGTGCTTTGAACAACCACAGTCCAAGAACCAATTGCTCTTGACTTTTTGTGGTACCTACAAAAATAATTTAAATTTTTGATTTTTGGTAGCAACATAAGTTTGGGTCATTGATAGTTAGTGTTTGTGGATTCTTTTATCCACTTATATTTTCTTTCAAAATATAGTTTCTTTCTAGTTGAACAACTATAAGCAATATGACCAATTTTGTTGTAAAAACTACATGTTATGTTTTGTTGAGAAACATTGGATGATTTCACAAATATAGTTTCAAGAGATTTTTGTTTCAAGAAAGGTTTATATCAAATTCTCCATTTATTGAACACACATTTTTGCTTACCAAGCATTAATTCAAAATTTTTTTTTCTTTGGGTAAACTTGTGAATAATGCTTGTTAAATCAACAACTTTTTCTTTCAATGAAAATTTTCTTTAATTAATGATTTATGATCATCCTTTTTTTTTTCAAAGTCCATTTGTGCAATAAAACATTTCTTGATTACCTTTTTCAATAATGAATGTTTATTATTAAGGATAGAGTATTTTGAAACAAGTTTCTCAAATTCATCAAAAATTTCATCATAAGAAGTGGATAAGTAATTGTATGAGTCATTGTTGTTTGTACTTACCTCATTTTCAATAGCCATAAAGCACATGTTGGCGATCTTTTCACGAACTTCATCTTCTTTGAGATCATATTCATCACCATCATCCCATGTAGCTTGAAGTGCTTTCTTTTTGGTGAACTTCTTCTTGTTTAGGCATTTGGTCCTCTTGTGACCAGGTTTGTTACCATCATAGCATATGATCTTTTTGCACTTTTGTCTTCTTTCTTTTGAAATCGTCGGTTATTTCGAAACCCTCTCCACTTCCTGACAAGAAGAACTAAATCATCAAATTCTTCATCACTCATGTTCGTGTTGGATGATCCTTCATCATTTGTTGTTTTCAATGCAATTTGCCTCTTGGGAAGCTCTCTTTCTTGTTTTCTCCTTCGTTTCGACATTGTTGAGCTCATATGTCATCAACGTTCTATATAGCTCCTTCAATGGATAAGTATTGACATCTTTTGTATTCTCTATCAACATCATCAAAGAGTTCCAATCTTTCAAAAAAGACCTAAGCATTTTACTCACAAGTTCACTGTTAGTAAATTTTCAATCAAAGTCCTTAAGACCATTAATAATATCGGTAAAGCAAGTAATCATATCTACTATAGGTTCATCTTGTTTCATAAAGAAATTCTCAAAATCTTTTGTCAGTAGATTTATTTTAGTTTCTTTAACATTGTTAGTATCTAAGTGGGTTATCTCTAATACATGCCAAATATCATATGCGGAATCACATGTGCTAATATGATTAAACTCATTTTTATCTAAAGCACAATAAAGTTTTTGACTCTAGCATTTAAAGATAATTTTCTTTTATTCTCTTCATCATATTCTTCTCTAGGCTTAGGAGTAGTTTGGTCCGGTTTATCATCAACTTTAATAATTTTTGTTGGCACATATAGACCAAACTCAATGATTTCCCAAATGTTATAATCAATTGATTGAATATAAATCATCATTCTAGTTTTTCAATAATTGTAGTATATGCCATTAAAGAAGGGAAGATGATTTGTAGAGTGTCCCTCAAGACTTTGAATATTTTGGTTAGCCATTACTCAAGATTGTATAACCTTTAAAAAATTGAGCACCTTGTTCTGATACCAATTGATAGCTCAAGAATAACTAACCAAGAGGGAGGTGAATTGGTTTTCTCGAACTTTTTCGTAAAATATTCTCAAAATAAGAAATTTAAGAAATAAAAATTAATCCACAAAAATATGAGCACAATGTAAATAAATAAAATGGTAGAGAGAGTGCAAACAATATTTTTGTGGAGGTTTGATCCAACCAATGATCTACGTCCTCCGTTACCAAGCTCTCCAACATGAGCACAGCCTTTCCACTATCTTGATTGACTTATGGTGCAATCCAAACCCTTACAATATATCCGGTGACTTACAAACAAGGAGCACTGATCCTTATACAATATTGAGCTTTCAAGGGACCTCAATATGACCCAAAGATATAAAGAAATAGATTTGAGAATGTATTTCTCTCTTGATGAATGATAAACACAAGTTTTGTTCTAAGAGAGACTAACACTTTAATGAATAGTAATATATGAGAAAGCTCAAGTGTTATAAGAAAACTTTGTTGATAATAAAGAATCAAAAGTTTGATTTGATCAAACAAAGTTTTTCAATAAGAAATATTGAAGATATAAATGTAATAAAGCTTTGAATGAATTTTCTCAATATGATTCTCTCTACAAATGCTCCTGTAAGTGTTGTTCAATGATAATAAATGAAGAAGTATTTATAGAGATGAATTTTCATTAATTTATGTTGAAACGAATGACCAAACGGTCGACCGGTCAGACGGTCAGAACTAGCCGTTGGGACAAAAAAATTAGAACAGACATTTTTTAGAAAATGACAGACACACGGACGACCGGTTTACCCAAATGGTCGACCGATTCGACCGATTCATCAAACAGATAACCGTTTCCACATTTTTGAAAAATTGATTCTTTTTGGCTTTGATGAAAGTATTTTATGCAAGTGACAATGACATATGTTTTGTGTATAAAAATATTTTTGAGCTTTCATCCATTTAATTGCTAAAAATCAAAGAGTTAATACCTTTATAATTTTATATAGAAATCTATTCTTCGATCTTGATCTTCAAATCTTGAAATTTTGGATCTTGAGATGCTTGAACTCTTGTATTGATTTGGCTTTGATCTTGACATTACATGAGAGTTCGATTTGTAGCGCTTTGAATATTACTTAAAAATAGATTGTTAGTAAACACAACTAATTTGTTTATTATAATCAAAACATTAAGGTTTAAAGTTAACCATAGGTCAACAAATTTTCGCTGCTTCAATTTTTAGCTTTCCGATTTGCAGTTTCATCTAAATTATATTCATAATTGTTTAGCTTTCCAATTTGCAATATTGTGTCGAGAAACTTTCCGATTTTTAGCTTTGATTTGCAGTTTTATCTAAATTATTGAGGTTATTTTCAGTGAGTGGTTCTAGTGAGCCTTCTTCTGGATCTCAAAATTTAGGTGCTATTTCTTTTGCATTTAATTGTTATTGTATGGGTTTAATTTTAATATTCTTTAGGATTTATAATATTTTTGAAATTTTCATCTCATATATACACTCACTCATTGTATGTATAAACAAGATTTCACGTGTTACGTCAGCCAAATTTTGGTGCTGAGAAAATTTTGTTTTGGCTAATTCCAAAATATTTTGTATAATTGCAAAAGTGATATATATTTTTACTGTTGATTTTGCTCTTTTTTTTTCACTCTTCTTTTTTCCTTTTTCTTTAATTTCCTTGTTACATGGGGTTTGTTTTAGATTCATTTTGCATAAAATTAAACCTAATCTTGAGAAAGAAACTGTGAATGGTGAAGTGAATGTGGTGTTTGGCATGCACGATACTGTTAGGAAGAAAACATAACTTGAATGTGGTGTTTGGCATGCACGATACTGTTAAGAAGAAAACATAACTTGTTTTAACTTCTAAATTCTGGTTTTAATTTGTATTTGATACTTATGGGGACTTGAAACATGAGCTGATGACTTCTGATAGAAACTTTGCTAGATTATATAGTTATAATGATCAATATACCAGTATAGCTAAATCTCTTTATGGTGTAATCCAGAAAATTAACTTTTCAAAATGGACTATTATAGGTTTATCGATAACTCACATAGTGTATGAGATAAACTAAATTGAAACAAATAAAACACCATAATTCAGATATGCTTGTTATGATTGGCAAAAACCATGGGTAGAATACAAATTGAACATGGACGGGTGTTTGTAAAGGCAACCGGGGAGTAGGGGCTGGTGGGGGACTTTTACATGACTAAAATGGACTGGTGGAGGCCTGGGCTGGTGGGGGACTTTTACATGACTAAAATGGACTGGTGGAGGCCTTTTACAACTGGGGAGTAATGGGAGAAAATTGTAGTGGTTATAACAAGTGTTAATCTAATTTTAATTATAGTAATACATATATTATCTTAATTTAAATTAGTGGTGGTGAAGCGGTGGTAGTTTTGGTGGTGGTAACACTTGTGTTATCCTAATTTAAAATATGGTAATACATTTGTGGTAGATGTGAATATAGTTGTGGATGATGGTAGTGGATTTGAACCCAATTGTGGTGGTAGTACTGATATAAGACGAGTGGTAGTAGTGGTAGAATACGATTGGTAGTAGTAACATATATGTTACCAGTGTAAAAATTATTAATTTTAATGAAAATGATGAAGTAACATATACGTTACTCGTATAAAAAAATTATTTAAAAAAAATTGAATATGAATTTTAAATGAAAATATTTTTGTTTTAAAACTATAAAAAGAAGATGAATTATAAATTATTGATTTTAATGAAGATGAGGAAATAACATACAGTAACACATATGATATCATTTTAATGAAAATGGTGAAGTAACATATACGTTACTCGTGTGTGTTGGTGGTGGTAACACTTTTGTTAACCTAATTTAAAATATGGTAACACATGTGTTACCGAATTTTGGTAGATATGATTACAGTTGTAGATGGTGGTAGCGGATTTGTACTCAATTGTGGTGGTGGTATAAAACGAACGGTAGTAGTGGTAGAAAGCGATTGATAATAGTAACATCTATGTTACTAGTGTAAAAATTATTGATTTTAATGAAAATGATGAAGTAACATATACGTTACTCGTGTAAAAATGTTGTTTTAAAAAAAAATTTAAATATGAATTTTAAATGAAAATATTTTATTTTCTTCAAAACTATAAAAAGAAGATAAATTATAAATTATTGATTTTAATGAAAACGAAGAAATAACATATAGTAACACATATGTCACCAGTGTAAAAATTAGATTTTAATGAAAATGATAAAGTAACATATACGTTAATCGTGTAAAAATGTCGTTTTAAAAAAAAAATTGAAATATGAATTTTAAATGAAAATAATGTATTTTCTTAAAAACTATAAAAATAAGATAAATTATAAAGTATTGATTTTAATGAAGACGAGTAATTAACATATGTTAACACATATGTTACCATTTTAATGAAAATGATGAAATAACATATAAGTTACTCGTGTATGTTGGTGGTAGTAACACTTGTGTTAATCTAATTTAAAATTTGGTAACACATTTGTTACTACATTTATGGTGGATGTGATTATAGTTGTGGATGGTGGTAACATATTTGAACCCAATTGTTGTGGTAGTGGTACTGGCATAAGACGAATGGTAGTAGTGGTAAAAGGCGATTGGTAATAGTAACATATATATTACGAGTGTAAAAATTATTGATTTTAATGAAAATGATGAAGTAACATATATGTTACTCGTGTAAAAATATTGTTTTTAAAAAAAATTGAAATGTGAATTTTAAATGAAAATAATGTATTTTCTTAAAAACTATAAAAAGAAGATAAATTATAAATTATTGATTTTAATAAAGACGAATAAATAACATTTAGTAACATATATGTTACCAGTGTAAAAATTATTAATTTTAATGAAAATGATGATATAACATATGCGCTACTCGTGTAAAAATGTTGTTTTAAAAAAATTGAAATATGAATTGTAAATTAAAATAATATATTTTCTTAAAAACTATAAAAAAAAAAGATAAATTATAAATTATTTCTTTTAATGAAGACAAGGAATTAACTTGTAGTAACAAATATGTTACCCGTGTAAATGGTTGTGCTAGAGTTACGCAGTAGTGGGAGAAAATTTTGGTGGTTATAATACAAGTATTACTCTAATTTTAATTATTTTAACACATGTATTACCTTAATTTAAATTAATGGTAGTGAAGTGGTAGCAGTGTTGGTGGTAGTAACACTTGTATTATCCTAATTTAAAATATGGCAACACATATGTTACCACATTTGTGGTGGATCTGATTATAGTTGTGGATAGTGGTAGCAGATTTGAACACGATTGTGGTGATGGTGATGGTGATGGTGCTGGTGCTGGTGCTGGTGCTGGTATAAGACGAGTGGTAGCAGTAATAATAATAGTGGTAGAAGATAATTGGTAATAGTAACACATATGTTACCAATATAAAAATTATTGATTTTAATGAAAATGGTAAAATAACAAATATGTTACTCGTGTAAAAATGTTGTTTTAAAAAAATTTGAAATATGAATTTTAAATGAAAATAATGTATTTTCTCAAAACTATAAAAAGATAAATTATTAATTATTAATTTTAATGAAGACGATGAAATAACATATAGTATAGCTCATGTGTTACTCGTATAAAAATGTTGTTTTTAAATAAAAAATTTGAAATATTGATTTTAAATGAAGCTAATGCATTTTAAAAAAAATTTATAAAATGATATAAATTGTTAAGTATTAATTTTAATGAAAATGATGAAGTAACATATATGTTACACGTGTTGAAATCTGTTTTCAAATGAAAAAATTGAAATTTTGATTTTAAATGAAAATCATATATCTTTAAAAAAAATTATAAAAAGAGAGAAATTGTAAAAAATTGATTTTAATGAAAAATGAGTAAATAACATATAGTAACATATAATAACATATATATGTTACCTATGTAAAAATGTTGTTTTTCAATGAAAAATTAAAATATTAATTTTAAATAAAAATAATATATTTTTTAAAAAATAATAAAATGAGTAAATTATAAAGTATTGATTTCAATAAAAATGATGAAATAACACATATGTTACTCGTGTAAAAATATTGTTTTTCGAATGAAAATGTTAAAATATTGATTTCAATGAAAATATTGTAATTTTAAACAATTATAAACAAATTGTAAAATATAATTATTATAATTGAAATAGTATAATAATATGATATTTTTTGATAGAAATAACATAATTTTAGATAATGAAAAATGAAAATATTAATTTTAAAAAAAATTAATATAATTTTAAATAATAAAAAACTAAAATATAGATTTTAAATGAAAATAATGTATTTTTTATTAAATTATAAAATATTAGTTTTAATGGAATAAGATATTTTTTAAAGCAAATTATTAAAATGAGGTATTTTTTGAAAAATTATAAAAAAAATATTTTTTTAACTTTTTTATAAAAAATAGGGCAAGTTTCCTTTAAAGATTACTCGTAAACATCAAAATACATAAAACGAAACAGGCCTTATTTTAGCTGAATCCAATAAAGAGACCACAGCACTACATTGGGCCTCTTTCCGATTCAAGGATCCAGTGGAACTAACCCTAAAATAAAACGCACACCCATTAAAGCTGTACGTCCCTTGCTCTCTCTTCTCCTCATCCGCCGTCTCAGCACTTGGAATCTCCGCCAAAAATGGTGTCTGCCGGCAAGAAGTCGGTAAGTATAATCACATTCCTCTTCTTTTCAATTCTTATACGCTTAAACAGAATCGCAATATTTTGTTTTATGTTTTGTTAGCATTTTTTAAAATTATATCAAGAAATAAATTTGAACAAAATGGAAAAAACTGCAGAAAAAGAGTCATGAGAGCATCAACAACAGGCTTGCGCTTGTGATGAAGAGTGGGAAATACACTCTTGGTTACAAGACCGTATTGAAGTCCCTAAGGAACTCTAAAGGTACATTTGAGATAGTAATTTTTCTTATTTATTAGGTTTATATTTGAGGTTTTTTTTTTTTTTTTTGAAATAATGGCTTAATTTTTTGGGAAATGAAATTTATAGGAAAATTGATATTGATATCGAACAACTGCCCGCCATTGAGAAAGTCGGAGATTGAATACTACGCCATGCTTGCTAAAGTTGGTGTTCATCATTACAATGGAAGTACGTTTTTCCTTCTGCTTAAACAAAAAAATATTATACTGATTCGATACTCGCAATTTCACATTGATTATAAGAATGAATTAATAAATTTTCAGTACATGAGATTAAGTGTTTGTTTGATGGACTTTAAAAGTAGTGTTTTTATGAGAATTTGAAAAAAGTTGGTGAGATATGTGGTTGAAAAGTTGATAAAAGTTGTGGATTCCATATAATATCTAGTTGGAAATGAGTTTGGGAAAAAAGAGTAAAAAAACTCTTCCAAACATGCTCTAATTACTCTGGGGTGTTGAGGAGGAGACTTTGATCCCCTTTTAGAAAAACAAAAATCTTAGTACAAATGGAGTCCATATAAAACCAGAAGAGTCCATTGCCGTTTTCTTCTCAATAACCGTGTTTTTATCATGAAAGATAGGGCAATCAAGCGGGATTATGTCACAAGGCTTACTTGTTAGTATGAAATGTGTACTGCAAATGTCAATTAGTTCTTGGATAACATAGCTGGAGGGAACCTGAGAGAGCAAAGCTAATTGTTTGTAGATGTTTTTATTTGGATTGAGATTATTATCTCTACATTCGTCTGCATAACTTGTTCTCTTTTCTTTTTGACTAGTATTCCTGGTTTTCTGAGAGCATGTTTGGGATTTGTCTTCAAAATCTGTGAATTACAACAACTAGCAGTAGCTAGATGTGGCAGTGGACTGTGTTTGTTGATTGACTCTCTTTTTGGTCGTATGTTGAATTATTTGCTTGGTAATTAGTAGCTGGAATCAAAATCATTAAAGGTTAAATGAATGGACACATTGCATTATTAGGTGCCACTCCGACTTGGTTAATGTCTGATATGGTTTTACCAGTCGTGGCTCTATAGCCATAATACTTTGAAACTCGACTAAGTGTGCATTTCCTGCTATCTTTATAGTCACATTGTAGAGGGTTTCCATGCTAACCCCTAAATGTTATTATATCTTATATTCTTCCTGCTTATATCTATATATGCAGACAATGTTGATCTGGGAACAGGATGTGGAAAGTATTTCCGTGTATCTTGCCTGAGCATCATTGACCCTGGTATTACACCATTTTATTATCCCTTCCATGTTGTAAAATTGCTTTCACGTGCGAATAATTGGCATCATGGTGGCTGACTCGTGTTGTTATTATATTTTCAGGTGATTCTGATATCATCAAGTCTCTCCATGATCAGTAAATTGCCATGTTAGAACAAGTAGAACCATATTTTCTATGGGTTATGAAGAAATCTTTTGTCCACTCAGAAAATTTTGTGTTATGGAAATTGTAGCTTTCAATGGTGTTGTTGTGGAAGATGCAAAAGGTCTCCCAATATTGAATGTTTTATCTTTGAATTAATTACGAGGAAATTATTATTTTTGTCCTTGATTGAAAATGTGTGAACCTTTTCCAAGTCTATTTTGCAAGGTTGAGACATTGGGTTTATGTAATATGGTGATTTCATTTCAATTTCTTGCTTCAAATTGATCATAAAAAAGGTAATATGCAATTATTGAACTATGACAAATAAATTTTCTCGTTGAACATGTAAATTAAGTCGATCACATCATATGCTAGAATTTGTTTTGCTTCCTAATTGAACAAGTTCAAGTTAGAATTCTTGAAAATAAAACTATTTGGGTTCACATAACTATTGAAACCAAATTTGAACTTGAATTATTGGTTCTAGTTTGAGTTTGGTTCTACTTATTTCATTTTATTTTTAAAAAACAGTGCAAGCTCATTAACATTAAACACGTTAGATATCAAAATAATTTATGAAACATTAACTAAAAGAGCATATACTAAAATTGCAAAAATATAAATTAGGATTAAAAAAAAGGAAATTATTTCTTAAAATTGAAGACTCTATTTGTTAAGGTTGCAAAAGAGTTTTGTCTTCGCCACTGCCGCCTTTGTGTTGAGCGTGTTGTGTGATAGATGAAAGATAGAAAAGTGAGAGAGAGTACGAGAGATATGATAGTTTTTGTATTCTATATCTGGGAGAATAGTGATTGAAAATTTGAGATTTTAGTATTTAGAATTAGGTCAGTTGATTTTATGTTTTGGGGTGGTCGGTTTTGATTTTTTGGTTTGGGTCTTGGATTGACATTGGGTTTATGTAATATAGTGATTTCATTTCAATTTCTTGCTTCAAATTGATCATAAAAAAGGTAATATGCAATTATTGAACCATGACGAATAAATTTTCTCGGTGAACTTGTAAATTAAGTGGATCACATCATATGCTAGAATTTGTGTTGCTTCCTAATTGAATATGTTCAAGTTAGAATTCTTGAAAATAAAACTATTTGGGTTAACGTAACTATTGAGACTAAATTTGAACTTGAATTATCGATTCTAGTTTGAGTTTGGTTCTATTTATTTCATTTTATTTTTAAAAAACAGTGCAAGCTCATTAACATTAAACACATTAGAAATCAAAATAATTTTTGAAACATCAATTAAAAGAGCATATACTAAAATTGCAAAATTATAAATTAGGATTAGAAAAAAGGAAATTATTTCTTAAAATTGAGGACTCTATTTGTTAAGGTTGCAAAAGAGTTTTGTCTTCGCCACCACCGCCTTTGTGTTGAGCGTGTTGTGCGATAGATGAGAGATAGAAAAGTGAGAGAGAGAGAGAGAGAGAGAGAGAGAGAGATATGATTGTGTTTGTATTCTATATTTGGAAGAATAGCGATTGAGAATTTGAGATTTGGATATTTGGAATTGGGTCAGTTGAGTTTATGTTTTGGGGTGGTGGGTTTTGGTTTTTTGGTTTGGGTCTTGGACTTTTGTTTTTGGTACCATGGTGTTGGGTTAAGTCATTACGTCATGGTGAATAAATTGTAGTGATAATTTTGCCACATACTTGATTTTTATATTATAATTCCACAATTACTTTTCAATATTTTAAATTCTAAATATAACACATGTAACACACATTTTTTTTTATATATATAAAATGAAACAATGTTTAATTTCACCAACGGTCACTAAAGTTCAAAAGTTTCAATGGTAGTCATTAAAATTAGAAATCATTTCACTAATAGTCACTATATTAAATTTCTAATTTAAAATGGTGATGTGGTATTTATTTATTGCATAGTAGTCTATGTACTTTATCTATATTCATTTGAGTCCTTATATTTCAATTAAGTCCTTCTAAAATTGCATCTTAGATCCTTAATCTTTTACATCTTTACACTTTGGTCCCCAAATTTTTAATTATCTTTCAGTTAAGTCCTCTAAAAAATTGCATCTTATGTCCTTCAACTTTATAAATATTCAAACTTTGGTCTCCCAAATCCTTGATTTTAGTAGCCAAAATAAGTGTAATTTAAATGGTCAAAATAAGTGCACTTTCAATTAAATCATTGACTTTACACTCGAATTTTCACATAAACGAATAAAATAATCTTATAGAGTCTGGCTACTAAAATGTATACTTTTAGTGGTCAACTCTAAGTGATAAGTGCGAATTTTACACTTATTTTAACCACTAAATAGTTTATTATTTAATTATATTATTTTGTTTGTTTATGTGAAAATTCGAGTGTAAAGTCAATGATTTAATTGAAAGTACACTTATTTTAACCACTAAAATTGTATTTATTTTGGTCACTAAAATCAAGGATTTGAGGACCAAAATTTGAAGATGTATAAAGTTGATGGACTTAAGATGCAATTTTTAGAGGACTTGACTGAAAGAAAATTGAAATTTGGAGACCAAAGTGTAAAGATGTAAAAAGTTGAAGTACCTAGGATACAATTTTTGGAGAACTTAGCTGAAAGATAATTAAAAATTTGGGGACTAAAGTGTAAATATGTGAAAGATTAAGGACCTAAGATGTAATTTTTGAAGGACTTAATTGAAATATATAGATTAAAGTGAATATTATATAAAGTATATGGAGTACCATGCAATAAATAAATGACACATCATCACGAGACATCACCATTTTAAATTAGAAATTTAATGTAGTGACCATTAGTGAAATGATTTCTAACTTCAGTGACTACCACAAAACTTTTGAATTTCAGTGACCATTTTATAATTTGAAGGTAACTTCAGTGACCGTTGGTGATATTAACCCAATGAAACAAACATAACAAATTTAACAATAAGTGATAAAAAGTAAAAATATTATTTTTAGAATTAAAAACGTTATTTAGTATTTTTATTAATTATTTTATTTTTGTGTTATACGGTGAAACTATCCCTAAATATTAAAAAGTAAAAAATTTCTAAAAATTGAAAAATTCAATTCCAAAGTCGAATATTCATATTTTCGATTGAAGAACCGATCGCGGAATCGGACCCGTTCGATTCCCAGTACCAGTTCTTAATTTATTGTATTTGGAACTGGAACAAAACCGCCTATTCTAATTAAAATTCTAATTAATTTATTGTATTCGGAATGGGAAAAAAATGCTTATTCTAATGCAGAAAACGTGTGAAAAGTCTCGCGGCGGCTCACAGAATTGCCAGTACAAAAATCGACCCCAAGGAAGTTCACGACACAGTCTACAGCGTGGGGCCCGTCGAGACCTTTCCGTGCATATGCTGTGGGCCGCGTGGATCCACCCGGATCGAAAGTTATGGCCGTTTGAACCGCAGCAGCCGGTAGGAATAAATGCGCTTGGAACGCATTGATTGACGGATGCGACCATACCAGCACTAACGCACCGGATCCCATCAGAACTGCGAAGTTAAGCGTGCTTGGGCGAGAGTAGTACTAGGATGGGTGACCCCCTGGGAAGTCCTCGTGTTGCACCCCTTTTCGTCTTTTTCTTCTAGTTTCTAGTGTGTTTTTTTTTTTAATTCCCGCGCCTCGCGTCTAACACAACAATAAATCCCCTCCGCGCGGGGTCCCCAGCGGCTCGCCCCATCCTATTTTATTTCACTCTCTCTCAATTATACGCGGACCCCGCGAGGTCCAGCCGAAGACGTTCGACCGACGAGAGGGAGTCCCGGTGAGCAGAAAACGTGTGAAAAGCCCTGTGGCAGCTCACAGAATCGCCAATCGGAGTCCGAAAACGGGCCCCAGGGTCGTCCACGACACAGAACACAGAGTGGGGCCCGTCGAGACCTTTCCGTGCATATGCTGTGGGCTGCGTGGATCCACCCGGATCGAAAGTTATGTCCGTTTGAACCGCAGCTGCAGGTAGGAACAAATGCGCTTGGAACGCATTGATTGACGGATGCGACCATACCAGCACTAACGCACCGGATCCCATCAGAACTGCGAAGTTAAGCGTGCTTGGGCGAGAATAGTACTAGGATGGGTGACCCCCTGGGAAGTCCTTGTGTTGCACCCCTTTTCGTCTTTTTCTTCTAGTTTCTATTGTGTTTTTTTTTTAATTCCCGCGCCTCGCGTCTAACACAACAATAAATCTCCTCCGCGCGGGGTCCCCAGCGGGTCGCCCCATCCTATTTTATTTCACTCTCTCTAAATTATACGCGGACCCCACGAGGTCCAGCCGAAGACGTTCGACCGACGAGAGGGGGTCCCGGTGAGCAGAAAACGTGTGAAAAGCCCCGCGGCGGCTCACAGAATCGCCAATCGGAGTCCGAAAACGAGCCCCAGGGTTGTCCACGACACAGAACACAGCGTGGGGCCCGTCGAGACCTTTTCGTGCATATGCTGTGGGCTGCGTGGATCCACCCGGATCGAAACTTATGTCCGTTTGAACCGCAGCTGCAGGTAGGAACAAATGCACTTGGAACGCATTGATTGACGGATGCGACCATACCAGCACTAACGCACTGGATCCCATCAGAACAGCGAAGTTAAGCGTGCATGGGCGAGAGTAGTACTAGGATGGGTGACCCCCTGGGAAGTCCTTGTGTTGCACCCCTTTTCGTCTTTTTCTTCTAGTTTCTAGTGTGTTTTTTTTTTTCATTCCCGCGCCTCGCGTCTAACACAACAATAAATCCCCTCCGCGCGGGGTCCCCAGCGGCTCGCCCCATCCTATTTTATTTCACTCTCTCTCAATTATACGCGGACCCCGCGAGGTCCAGCCGAAGACGTTCGACCGACGAGAGGGAGTCCCGGTGAGCAGAAAACGTGTGAAAAGCCCCGTGGCAGCACACAGAATCGCCAATCGGAGTCCGAAAACGGGCCCCAGGGTCGTCCAAGACACAGAACACAGCTTCGGGCCCGTCGAGACCTTTCCGTGCATATGCTGTAGGCCGCGTGGATCCACCCGGATCGAAAGTTATGTCCGTTTGAACCGCAGCTGCCGGTAGGAACAAATGCGCTTGGAATACATTGATTGACGGATGCGACCATACCAGCACTAACGCACCGGATCCCATCAGAACTCCGAAGTTAAGCGTGCTTGGGCGAGAGTAGTACTAGGATGGGTGACCCCTTGGGAAGTCCTTGTGTTGCACCCCTTTTCGTCTTTTTCTTCTAGTTTCTAGTGTGTTTTTTTTTTTTAATTCCCGCGCCTCGCGTCTAAC
This sequence comes from Forsythia viridissima, assembly GCA_030279155.1. NCBI lineage: Eukaryota > Viridiplantae > Streptophyta > Magnoliopsida > Lamiales > Oleaceae > Forsythia > Forsythia viridissima. Next base: position 20,923,199 of record CM059038.1, read on the forward strand.
ACAACAATAAATCCCCTCCGCGCGGGGTCCCCAGCGGCTCGCCCCATCCTATTTTATTTCACTCTCTCTCAATTATACGCGGACCCCGCGAGGTCCAGCCGAAGACGTTCGACCGACGAGAGGGAGTCCCGGTGAGCAGAAAACGTGTGAAAAGCCCCGTGGCAGCACACAGAATCGCCAATCGGAGTCCGAAAATGGGCCCCAGGGTCGTCCACGACACAGAACACAGCGTGGGGCCCGTCGAGACCTTTCCGTGCATATGCTGTGGGCTGCGTGGATCCACCCGGATCGAAAGTTATGTCCGTTTGAACCGCAGCTGCAGGTAGGAACAAATGCGCTTGGAACGCATTGATTGACGGATGCGACCATACCAGCACTAACGCACCGGATCCCATCAGAACTCCGAAGTTAAGCGTGCTTGGGCGAGAGTAGTACTAGGATGGGTGACCCCCTGGGAAGTCCTTGTGTTGCACCCCTTTTCGTCTTTTTCTTCTAGTTTCTAGTGTGTTTTTTTTTTTAATTCCCGCGCCTCGCGTCTAACACAACAATAAATCCCCTCCGCGTGGGGTCCCCAGCGGCTCGCCCCATCCTATTTTATTTCACTCTCTCTCAATTATACGCGGACCCCACGAGGTCCAGCCGAAGACGTTCGACCGACGAGAGGGGGTCCCGGTGAGCAGAAAACGTGTGAAAAGACCCGCGGCGGCTCACAGAATCGCCATCGGAGTCTGAAAACGAGCCCCAGGGTTGTACACGACACAGAACACAGTGTGGGGCCCGTCGAGACCTTTCCGTGCATATGCTGTGGGCTGCGTGGATCCACCCGGATCGAAACTTATGTCCGTTTGAACCGCAGCTGCAGGTAGGAACAAATGCACTTGGAACGCATTGATTGACGGATACGACGATACGCTGACGCACCGGATCCCATCAGAACAGCGAAGTTAAGCGTGCATGGGCGAGAGTAGTACTAGGATGGGTGACCCCCTGGGAAGTCCTTGTGTTGCACCCCTTTTCGTCTTTTTCTTCTAGTTTCTAGTGTGTTTTTTTTTTCATTCCCGCGCCTCGCGTCTAACACAACAATAAATCCCCTCCGCGCGGGGTCCCCAGCGGCTCGCCCCATCCTATCTTACTCTCTCTCAATTATACGCGGATCCCGCGAGGTCCAGCCGAAGACGTTCGACTGACGAGAGGGGGTCCCGGTGAGCAGAAAACGTGTGAAAAGCCCCGCGGTGGCTCACAGAATCGCCAATCGGAGTCTGAAAACGGGCCTCAGGGTCGTCCATGACACAGAACACAGCTTCGGGCCCGTCGAGACCTTTCCGTGCATATGCTGTGGGCCGCGTGGATCTACCCGGATCGAAAGTTATGTCCGTTTGAACCGCAGCTGCCGGTAGGAACAAATGCGCTTGGAACGCATTGATTGACGGATGCGACCATACCAGCACTAACTTACCAGATCCCATCAGAACTCCGAAGTTAAGCGTGCTTGGACGAGAGTAGAACTAGGATGTGTGACCCCCTAGGAAGTCCTCGTGTTGCACCCCTTTTCGTCTTTTTCTTCTAGTTTCTAGTGTGTTTTTTTTTAATTCCGGCACCTCGCGTCTAACACAACAATAAATCCCCTCCGCGCGGGGTCCCCAGCGGCTCGCCCCATCCTATCTTACTCTCTCTCAATTATACGCGGATCCCGCGAGGTCCAGCCGAAGACGTTCGACTGACGAGAGGGGGTCCCGGTGAGCAGAAAACGTGTGAAAAGCCCCGCGGTGGCTCACAGAATCGCCAATCGGAGTCTGAAAACGGGCCCCAGGGTCATCCATGACACAGAACACAGCTTCGGGCCCGTCGAGACCTTTCCGTGCATATGCTGTGGGCTGCGTGGATCCACCCGGATCGAAAGTTATGTCCGTTTGAACCGCAGCTGCAGGTAGGAACAAATGCGCTTGGAACGCATTGATTGACGGATGCGACCATACCAGCACTAACGCACCGGATCCCATCAGAACTGCGAAGTTAAGCGTGCTTGGGCGAGAGTAGTACTAGGATGGGTGACCCCCTGGGAAGTCCTTGTGTTGCACCCCTTTTCGTCTTTTTCTTCTAGTTTCTAGTGTGTTTTTTTTTTTTAATTCCCGCGCCTCGCGTCTAACACAACAATAAATCCCCTCCGCGCGGGGTCCCCAGCGGCTTGCCCCATCCTATTTTATTTCACTCTCTCTCAATTATACGCGGACCCCACGAGGTCCAGCCGAAGACGTTCGACCGACGAGAGGGGGTCCCGGTGAGCAGAAAACGTGTGAAAAGCCCCGCGGTGGCTCACAGAATCGCCAATCGGAGTCTGAAAACGAGCCCCAGGGTTGACCACGACACAGAACACAGTGTGGGGCCCGTCGAGACCTTTCCGTGCATATGCTGTGGGCTGCGTGGATCCACCCGGATCGAAACTTATGTCCGTTTGAACTGCAGCTGCAGGTAGGAACAAATGCACTTGGAACGCATTGATTGACGGATGCGACGATACGCTGACGCACCGGATCCCATCAGAACAGCGAAGTTAAGCGTGCATGGGCGAGAGTAGTACTAGGATGGGTGACCCCCTGGGAAGTCCTTGTGTTGCACCCCTTTTCGTCTTTTTCTTCTAGTTTCTAGTGTGTTTTTTTTTTCATTCCCGCGCCTCGCGTCTAACACAACAATAAATCCCCTCCGCGCGGGGTCCCCAGTGGCTCGCCCCATCATATTTTATTTCACTCTCTCTCAATTATACGCGTACCACGTGAGGTCCAGCCGAAGACGTTCGACCGACGAGAGGGGGTCCCGGTGAGCAGAAAACGTGTGAAAAGCCCCGCGGTGGCTCACAGAATCGCCAATCAGAGTCCGAAAACTAGCCCCAGGGGCGTCCACGACACAGGCCACAGCATGGGGCCCGTCGAGACCTTTCCGTGAATATGCTGTGGGCCGCGTAGATCCACCCGGATCGAAAGTTATAGCCGTTTGAACCGAAGCTGCCGGTAGGAACAAATGCTCTTGGAACACATTGATTGACGGATACGACCATACCAGCACTAACGCACCGGATCCCATAAGAACTCCGAAGTTAAGCGTGCTTGGGCGAGAGTAGTACTAGGATGGGTGACCACCTGGGAAATCCTCGTGTTGCACCCCTTTTCGTCTTTTTCTTCTAGTTTCTAGTGTGTTTTTTTTTTAAATTCCGGCGCCTCTCGTCTAACACAACAATAAATCCCCTCCGCGCGGGGTCCCTAGCGGCTCGCCCCATCCTATCTTATTTCACTCTCTCTCAATTATACGCAGACCCCGCAGGGTCCAGTCGAAGACGTTCGACCGACGAGAAGGGGTCCCGGTGAGCAGAAAACTGGGGAAAAGCCCCACGGCGGCTCACAGAATCGTCAATCAGAGTCTGATAATGGGCCCCAGGGTCGTCCACGACACAAGCCACAGCGTGGGGCCCGTCGAGACCTTTCCGTGCACATGCTGTGGGCCGCGTGGATCCACCCGGATCGAAAGTTATGGCCGTTTGAACCGCAGCTGCCGGTAGGAACAAATGCGCTTGGAACGCATTGATTGACGGATGCGACCATACCAGCACTAACGTACCGGATCCCATCAGAACTCCGAAGTTAAGCGTGCTTGGACGAGAGTAGAACTAGGATGGGTGACCCCCTAGGAAGTCCTCGTGTTGCACCCCTTTTCGTCTTTTTCTTCTAGTTTCTAGTGTGTTTTTTTTTTAATTCCGGCGCCTCGCGTCTAACACAACAATAAATCCCCTCCGCGCGGGGTCCCCAGCGGCTCGCCCCATCCTATCTTACTCTCTCTCAATTATACGCGGATCCCGCGAGGTCCAGCCGAAGACGTTCGACTGACGAGAGGGGGTCCCGGTGAGCAGAAAATGTGTGAAAAGCCCCGCGGTGGCTCACAGAATCGCCAATCGGAGTCTGAAAACAGGCCCCAGGGTCGTCCATGACACAGAACACAGCTTCGGGCCCGTCGAGACCTTTCCGTGCATATGCTGTGGGCCGCGTTGATCCACCCGGATCTAAAGTTATGTCCGTTTGAACCGCAGCTGCCGGTAGGAACAAATGCGCTTGGAATACATTGATTGACGGATGCGACCATACCAGCACTAACGCACCGGATCCCATCAGAACTCCGAAGTTAAGCGTGCTTGGGCGAGAGTTGTACTAGGATGGGTGACCCCTTGGGAAGTCCTTGTGTTGCACCCCTTTTCGTCTTTTTCTTCTAGTTTCTAGTGTGTTTTTTTTTTTTAATTCCCGCGCCTCGCGTTTAACACAACAATAAATCCCTCCGCGCGGGGACCCCAGCGGCTCGCCCCATCCTATTTTATTTCACTGTCTGTCAATTATACGCGGACCCCGCGAGGTCCAGCCGAAGACGTTGGACCGACGAGAGGTGGTCCCGGTGAGCAGAAAACGTGAGAAAAGCCCTGCGGCGGCGGCTGCGGCTGCCCAATCGGAGTCCAAAAACGGGCCCCAGGGTCGTCCACGACACATGCCGCAGCGTGGGACCCGTCGAGACCTTTCCGTGCATATGTTGTGGGCCGTGTGGATCCACCCGGATCGAAAGTTATGGCCGTTTGAACCGCAGCTGCCGGTAGGAACAAATGCGCTTGGAACGCATTGATTGACGGATGCGACCATACCAGCAATAATGCACCGGATCCCATCAGAACTTTGAAGTTAAGCGTGCTTGGGCGAGAGTAGTACTAGGATGGGTGACCCCCTGGGAAGTCCTCGTGTTGCACCCCTTTTCGTCTTTTTCTCCTAGTTTCTAGTGTGTGTTTTTTTTAAATTCCCGCGCCTCGCGTCTAACACAACAATAAATCCCCTTCGCGTGGGGTCCCCAGCGGCTCGCCCCATCCTATCTTATTTTACTCTCTCTCAATTATACGCGGACCCCGCGAGGTCCAGCCGAAGACGTTCGACCGACGAGAGGGGGTCCCGGTGAGCAGAAAACGTGTGAAAAGCCCCGCGGCGGCTCACAGAATCGCCAATCGGAGTCCGAAAACGAGCCCCAGGGTTGTCCACGACACAGAACACAGCGTGGGGCCCGTCGAGACCTTTTCGTGCATATGCTGTGGACTGCGTGGATCCACCCGGATCGAAACTTATGTCCGTTTGAACCGCAGCTGCAGGTAGGAACAAATGCACTTGGAACGCATTGATTGACGGATGCGACCATACCAGCACTAACGCACCGGATCCCATCAGAACTCCGACGTTAAGCGTGCTTGGGCGAGAGTAGTACTAGGATGGGTGACCCCCTGGGAAGTCCTTGTGTTGCACCCCTTTTCGTCTTTTTCTTCTAGTTTCTAGTGTATTTTTTTTTTTTCATTCCCGCGTCTCGCGTCTAACACAACAATAAATCCCCTCCGCGCGGGGTCCCCAGCGGCTCGCCCCATCCTATCTTACTCTCTCTCAATTATACGCGGATCCCGCGAGGTCCAGCCGAAGACGTTCGACTGACGAGAGGGGGTCCCGGTGAGCAGAAAACGTGTGAAAAGCCCCGCGGTGGCTCACAGAATCGCCAATCGGAGTCTGAAAACGGGCCCCAGGGTCGTCCATGACACAGAACACAGCTTCGGGCCCGTCGAGACCTTTCCGTGCATATGCTGTGGGCCGCGTGGATCTACCCGGATCGAAAGTTATGTCCGTTTGAACCGCAGCTGCCGGTAGGAACAAATGCGCTTGGAACGCATTGATTGACGGATGCGACCATACCAGCACTAACGTACCGGATCCCATCAGAACTCCGAAGTTAAGCGTGCTTGGACGAGAGTAGAACTAGGATGTGTGACCCCCTAGGAAGTCCTCGTGTTGCACCCCTTTTCGTCTTTTTCTTCTAGTTTCTAGTGTGTTTTTTTTTTTAATTCCGGCACCTCGCGTCTAACAAAACAATAAATCCCCTCCGCGCGGGGTCCCCAGTGGCTCGCCCCATCCTATCTTACTCTCTCTCAATTATACGCGGATCCCGCGAGGTCCAGCCGAAGACGTTCGACTGACGAGAGGGGGTCCCGGTGAGCAGAAAACGTATGAAAAGCTCCACGGTGGCTCACAGAATCGCCAATCGGAGTCTGAAAACGGGCCCCAGGGTCGTCCATGACACAGAACACAGCTTCGGGCCCGTCGAGACCTCTCCGTGCATATGCTGTGGGCCGCGTGGATCCACCCGGATCGAAAGTTATGTCCGTTTGAACCGCAGCTGCCGGTAGGAACAAATGCGCTTGGAATACATTGATTGACGGATGCGACCATACCAGCACTAACGCACCGGATCCCATCAGAACAGCGAAGTTAAGCGTGCTTGGGCGAGAGTAGTACCAGGATGGGTGATCCCTTGGGAAGTCCTTGTGTTGCACCCCTTTTCGTCTTTTTCTTCTAGTTTCTAGTGTATTTTTTTTTTAATTCCCGCACCTCGCGTTTAACATAACAATAAATCCCTCCGCGCGGGGACCCCAGCGGCTCACCCCATCCTATTTTATTTCACTGTCTATCAATTATACGCGGACCCCGCGAGGTCCAGACGAAGACGTTGGACCGACGAGAGGTGGTCCCGGTGAGCAGAAAACGTGAGAAAAGCCCTGTGGCGGCGGCTGCCCAATCGGAGTCCAAAAACGGGCCCCAGGGTCGTCCACGACACATGCCGCAGCGTGGGACCCGTCGAGACCTTTCCGTGCATATGTTGTGGGCCGTGTGGATTCACCCGGATCGAAAGTTATGGCCGTTTGAACCGCAGCTGCCGGTAGGAACAAATGCGCTTGGAACGCATTGATTGACGGATGCGACCATACCAGCAATAATGCACCGGATCCCATCAGAACTCTGAAGTTAAGCGTGCTTGGGCGAGAGTAGTACTAGGATGGGTGACCCCCTGGGAAGTCCTCGTGTTGCACTCATTTTCGTCTTTTTCTCCTAGTTTCTAGTGTGTGTTTTTTTTAAATTCCCGCGCCTCGCGTCTAACACAACAATAAATCCCCTCTGCGTGGGGTCCCCAGCGGCTCGCCCCATCCTATCTTATTTCATTCTCTCTCAATTATACGCGGACCCCGCGAGGTCCAGCCGAAGACGTTCGACCGACGAGAGGGGGTCCAGGTGAGCAGAAAACGTGTGAAAAGCCCCACGGCGGCTCACAGAATCGCCAATCAGAGTCTGAAAATGGGTAACAGGGTCGTCCACGACACAGGCCACAGCGTGGGGCCCGTCGAGACCTTTCCGTGCATATGCTGTGGGCTGCGTGGATCTACCCGAATCGAAAGTTATGGCCGTTTGAACCGCAGCTGCCGGTAGGAACAAATGCGCTTGGAACGCATTGATTGACGGATGCGACCATACCAGCAATAATGCACCAGATCCCATCAGAACTCTGAAGTTAAGTGTGCTTGGGCGAGAGTAGTACTAGGATGGGTGACCCCTTGGGAAGTCCTCGTGTTGTACCCCTTTTCGTCTTTTTCTTCTAGTTTCTAGTGTGTTTTTTTTTAAATTCCCGCGCCTCGCGTCTAACACAACAATAAATCCCCTCCGCGCGGGGTCCCCAGTAGCTCACCCCATCCTATCTTATTTCACACTCTCTCAATTATACGCGGACCCCGCGAGGTCCAGCCGAAGACGTTCGACCGACGAGAGGGGGTCCCGGTGAGCAGAAAACTGGTGAAAAGCCCCACGGTGGCTCACAGAATCGCCAATCAGAGTCTAAAAATGGGCCCCAGGGTCGTCCACGACACAAGCCACAGCGTGGGGCCCGTCGATACCTTTCTGTGCATATGCTGTGGGCCACCTGGATCCACCCGGATCGAAAGTTATGGCCGTTTGAACCGCAGCTGCCGGTAGGAACAAATTCGCTTGGAACGCATTGATTGACGGATGCGACCATACCAGCACTAACGCACCGGATCCCATCAGAACTCCAAAGTTAAGCGTGCTTGGGCGAGAGTAGTACTAGGATGGGTGACCCCCTGGGAAGTCCTCGTGTTGCACCCCTTTTCGTCTTTTTCTTCTAGTTTCTAGTGTGTTTTTTCTTAATTCTCGCGCCTCGCGTCCAACACAACAATAAATCCCCTCCGCGCGGGGACCCCAGCGGCTCGCCCCATCCTATTTTATTTCATTGTCTATCAATTATACGCGGACCCCGCGAGGTCCAGCCGAAAACGTTCGACCGACGAGAGGGGGTCCCGGTGAGCAGAAAACGTGTGAAAAGCCTCGCGGCGGCTCACAGAATCGCCAATCGGAGTCTGAAAATGGGCCCCAGGGTCGTTGACGACACTAGCCCCAGCGTGGGGCCCGTCGAGACCTTTCCGTGCATATGCTGTGGGCCGCCTGGATCCACCCGGATCGAAAGTTATGGCCGTTTGAACCGCAGCTGCCGGTAGGAACAAATGCGCTTGGAATGTATTGATTGACGAATGCGACCATACCAGCACTAACGCACCGGATCCCATCAGAACTCCGAAGTTAAGCGTGCTTGGGCGATAGTAGTACTAGGATGGGTGACCCCCTGGGATGTCCTCGTGTTGCACCCCTTTTCGTCTTTTTCTTCTAGTTTCTAGTGTGTTTTTTTTTTTAATTCCCGCGCCTCGCGTTTAACACAACAATAAATCCCTCCGCGCGGGGACCCCAGCGGCTCGCCCCATCCTATTTTATTTCACTGTCTATCAATTATACGCGGACCCCGCGAGGTCCAGCCGAAGACGTTGGACCGACGAGAGGTGGTCCCGGTGAGCAGAAAACGTGAGAAAAGCCCTGTGGCGGCGACTGCCCAATCGGAGTCCAAAAACGGGCCCCAGGGTCGTCCACGACACATGCCGCAGCGTGGGACCCGTCGAGACCTTTCCGTACATATGTTGTGGGCCGTGTGGATTCACCCGGATCGAAAGTTATGGCCGTTTGAACCGCAGCTGCCGGTAGGAACAAATGCGCTTGGAACGCATTGATTGACGGATGCGACCATACCAGCAATAATGCACCGGATCCCATCAGAACTCTGAAGTTAAGCGTGCTTGGGCGAGAGTAGTACTAGGATTGGTGACCCCCTGGGAAGTCCTCGTGTTGCACCCCTTTTCGTCTTTTTCTCCTAGTTTCTAGTGTGTGTTTTTTTTAAATTCCCGCGCCTCGCGTCTAACACAACAATAAATCCCCTCTGCGTGGGGTCCCCAGCGGCTCGCCCCATCCTATCTTATTTCACTCTCTCTCAATTATACGCGGACCCCGCGAGGTCCAGCCGAAGACGTTCGACCGACGAGAGGGGGTCCAGGTGAGCAGAAAACGTGTGAAAAGCCCCACGGCGGCTCACAGAATCGCCAATCAGAGTCTGAAAATGGGTAGCAGGGTCGTCCACGACACAGGCCACAGCGTGGGGCCCGTCGAGACCTTTTCGTGCATATGCTGTGGGTTGCGTGGATCTACCCGAATCGAAAGTTATGGCCGTTTGAACCGCAGCTGCCGGTAGGAACAAATGCGCTTGGAACGCATTGATTGACGGATGCGACCATACCAGCAATAATGCACCAGATCCCATCAGAACTCTGAAGTTAAGTGTGCTTGGGCGAGAGTAGTACTAGGATGGGTGACCCCTTGGGAAGTCCTCGTGTTGTACCCCTTTTCGTCTTTTTCTTCTAGTTTCTAGTGTGTTTTTTTTTAAATTCCCGCGCCTCGCGTCTAACACAACAATAAATCCCCTCCGCGCGGGGTCCCCAGCAGCTCACCCCATCCTATCTTATTTCACACTCTCTCAATTATACGCGGACCCCGCGAGGTCCAGCCGAAGACGTTCGACCGACGAGAGGGGGTCCCGGTGAGCAGAAAAGTGGTGAAAAGCCCCACGGTGGCTCACAGAATCGCCAATCAGAGTCTAAAAATGGGCCCCAGGGTCGTCCACGACACAAGCCACAGCGTGGGGCCCGTCGATACCTTTCTGTGCATATGCTGTGGGCCGCCTGGATCCACCCGGATCGAAAGTTATGGCCGTTTGAACCGCAGCTGCCGGTAGGAACAAATTCGCTTGGAACGCATTGATTGACGGATGCGACCATACCAGCACTAACGCACCGGATCCCATCAGAACTCCAAAGTTAAGCGTGCTTGGGCGAGAGTAGTACTAGGATGGGTGACCCCCTGGGAAGTCCTCGTGTTGCACCCCTTTTCGTCTTTTTCTTCTAGTTTTTAGTGTGTTTTTTCTTAATTCTCGCGCCTCGCGTCCAACACAACAATAAATGCCCTCCGCGCGGGGACCCCAGCGGCTCGCCCCATCCTATTTTATTTCATTGTCTATCAATTATACGCGGACCCCGCGAGGTCTAGCCGAAAACGTTCGACCGACGAGAGGGGGTCCCGGTGAGCAGAAAACGTGTGAAAAGCCTCGCGGCGGCTCACAGAATCGCCAATCGGAGTCTGAAAATGGGCCCCAGGGTCGTTGACGACACTGGCCCCAGCGTGGGTCCCGTCGAGACCTTTCCGTGCATATGCTGTGGGCCGCCTGGATCCACCCGAATCGAAAGTTATGGCCGTTTGAACCGCAGCTGCCGGTAGGAACAAATGCGCTTGGAATGTATTGATTGACGAATGCGACCATACCAGTACTAACGCACCAGATCCCATCAGAACTCCGAAGTTAAGCGTGCTTGGGCGATAGTAGTACTAGGATGGGTGACCCCCTGGGATGTCCTCGTGTTGCACCCTTTTTCGTCTTTTTCTTCTAGTTTCTAGTGTGTTTTTTTTTTAATTCCCGCGCCTCGCGTTTAACACAACAATAAATCCCTCCGCGCGGGGACCCCAGCGGCTCGCCCCATCCTATTTTATTTCACTGTCTATCAATTATACGCGGACCCCGCGAGGTCCAGTCGAAGACGTTGGACCGACGAGAGGTGTTCCCGGTGAGCAGAAAACGTGAGAAAAGCCCTGTGGCGGCGGCTGCCCAATCGGAGTCCAAAAACGGGCCCCAGGGTCGTCCACGACACATGCCGCAGCGTGGGACCCGTCGAGACCTTTCCGTGCATATGTTGTGGGCCGTGTGGATTCACCCGGATCGAAAGTTATGGCCGTTTGAACCGCAGCTGCCGGTAGGAACAAATGCGCTTGTAACGCATTGATTGACGGATGCGACCATACCAGCAATAATGCACCGGATCCCATCAGAACTCTGAAGTTAAGCGTGCTTGGGCGAGAGTAGTACTAGGATGGGTGACCCCCTGGGAAGTCCTCGTGTTGCACCCCTTTTCGTCTTTTTCTCCTAGTTTCTAGTGTGTGTTTTTTTTTAAATTCTCGCGCCTCGCGTCTAACACAACAATAAATCCCCTCTGCGTGGGGTCCCCAGCGGCTCGCCCCATCCTATCTTATTTCACTCTCTCTCAATTATACGCGGACCCCGCGAGGTCCAGCCGAAGACGTTCGACCGACGAGAGGGGGTCCAGGTGAGCAGAAAACGTGTGAAAAGCCCCACGGCGGCTCACAGAATCGCCAATCAGAGTCTGAAAATGGGTAGCAGGGTCGTCCACGACACAGGCCACAGCGTGGGGCCCGTCGAGACCTTTCCGTGCATATGCTGTGGGCTGCGTGGATCTACCCGAATCGAAAGTTATGGCCGTTTGAACCGCAGCTGCCGGTAGGAACAAATGCGCTTGGAACGCATTGATTGACGGATGCGACCATACCAGCAATAATGCACCAGATCCCTTCAGAACTCTGAAGTTAAGTGTGCTTGGGCGAGAGTAGTACTAGGATGGGTGACCCCTTGGGAAGTCCTCGTGTTGTACCCCTTTTCGTCTTTTTCTTCTAGTTTCTAGTGTGTTTTTTTTTAAATTCCCGTGCCTCGCGTCTAACACAACAATAAATCCCCTCCGCGCGGGGTCCCCAGCAGCTCACCCCATCCTATCTTATTTCACACTCTCTCAATTATACGCGGACCCCGCGAGGTCCAGCCGAAGACGTTCGACCGACGAGAGGGGGTCCCGGTGAGCAGAAAACTGGTGAAAAGCCCCTCGGTGGCTCACAGAATCGCCAATCAGAGTCTAAAAATGGGCCCCAGGGTCGTCCACGACACAAGCCACAGCGTGGGGCCCGTTGATACCTTTCTGTGCATATGCTGTGGGCCGCCTGGATCCACCCGGATCGAAAGTTATGGCCGTTTGAACCGCAGCTGCCGGTAGGAACAAATTCGCTTGGAACGCATTGATTGACGGATGCGACCATACCAGCACTAACGCACCGGATCCCATCAGAACTCCAAAGTTAAGCGTGCTTGGGCGAGAGTAGTACTAGGATGGGTGACCCCCTGGGAAGTCCTCGTGTTGCACCCCTTTTCGTCTTTTTCTTCTAGTTTCTAGTGTGTTTTTTCTTAATTCTCGCGCCTCGCGTCCAACACAACAATAAATCCCCTCCGCGCGGGGACCCCAGCGGCTCGCCCCATCCTATTTTATTTCATTGTCTATCAATTATACGCGGACCCCGCGAGGTCCAGCCGAAAACGTTCGACCGACGAGAGGGGGTCCCGGTGAGCAGAAAACGTGTGAAAAGCCTCGCGGCGGCTCACAGAATCGCCAATCGGAGTCTGAAAATGGGCCCCAGGGTCGTTGACGACACTAGCCCCAGCGTGGGGCCCGTCGATACCTTTCTGTGCATATGCTGTGGGCCGCCTGGATCCACCCGGATCGAAAGTTATGGCCGTTTGAACCGCAGCTGCCGGTAGGAACAAATTCGCTTGGAACGCATTGATTGACGGATGCGACCATACCAGCACTAACGCACCGGATCCCATCAGAACTCCAAAGTTAAGCGTGCTTGGGCGAGAGTAGTACTAGGATGGGTGACCCCCTGGGAAGTCCTCGTGTTGCACCCCTTTTCGTCTTTTTCTTCTAGTTTTTAGTGTGTTTTTTCTTAATTCTCGCGCCTCGCGTCCAACACAACAATAAATCCCCTCCGCGCGGGGACCCCAGCGGCTCGCCCCATCCTATTTTATTTCATTGTCTATCAATTATACGCGGACCCCGCGAGGTCCAGCCGAAAACGTTCGACCGACGAGAGGGGGTCCCGGTGAGCAGAAAACGTGTGAAAAGCCTCGCGGCGGCTCACAGAATCGCCAATCGGAGTCTGAAAATGGGCCCCAGGGTCATTGACGACACTGGCCCCAGCGTGGGGCCCGTCGAAACCTTTCCGTGCATATGCTGTGGGCCGCCTGGATCCACCCGAATCGAAAGTTATGGCCGTTTGAACCGCAGCTGCCGGTAGGAACAAATGCGCTTGGAATGTATTGATTGACGAATGCGACCATACCAGCACTAACGCACCGGATCCCATCAGAACTCCGAAGTTAAGCGTGCTTGGGCGATAGTAGTACTAGGATGGGTGACCCCCTGGGATGTCCTCGTGTTGCACCCCTTTTCGTCTTTTTCTTCTAGTTTCTAGTGTGTTTTTTTTTTTTAATTCCCGCGCCTCGCGTTTAACACAACAATAAATCCCTCCGCGCGGGGACCCCAGCGGCTCGCCCCATCCTATTTTATTTCACTGTCTATCAATTATACGCGGACCCCGCGAGGTCCAGCCGAAGACGTTGGACCGACGAGAGGTGGTTCCGGTGAGCAGAAAACGTGAGAAAAGCCCTGTGGCGGCGGCCGCCCAATCGGAGTCCAAAAAGGGGCCCCAGGGTCGTCCACGACACATGCCGCAGGGTGGGACCCGTCGAGACCTTTCCGTACATATGTTGTGGGCCGTGTGGATTCACCCGGATCGAAAGTTATGGCCGTTTGAACCGCAGCTGCCGGTAGGAACAAATGCGCTTGGAACGCATTGATTGACGGATGCGACCATGCCAGCAATAATGCACCGGATCCCATCAGAACTCTGAAGTTAAGCGTGCTTGGGCGAGAGTAGTACTAGGATGGGTGACCCCCTGGGAAGTCCTCGTGTTGCACCCCTTTTCGTCTTTTTCTCCTTGTTTCTTGTGTGTGTTTTTTTTAAATTCTCGCGCCTCGCGTCTAACACAACATTAAATCCCCTCTGCGTGGGGTCCCCAGCGGCTCGCCCCATCCTATCTTATTTCACTCTCTCTCAATTATACGCGGACCCCGCGAGGTCCAGCCGAAGACGTTCGACCGACGAGAGGGGGTCCAGGTGAGCAGAAAACGTGTGAAAAGCCCCACGGCGGCTCACAGAATCGCCAATCAGAGTCTGAAAATGGGTAGCAGGGTCGTCCACGACACAGGCCACAGCGTGGGGCCCGTCGAGACCTTTCCGTGCATATGCTGTGGGCTGCGTGGATCTACCCGAATCGAAAGTTATGGCCGTTTGAACCGCAGCTGCCGGTAGGAACAAATGCGCTTGGAACGCATTGATTGACGGATGCGACCATACCAGCAATAATGCACCAGATCCCATCAGAACTCTGAAGTTAAGTGTGCTTGGGCGAGAGTAGTACTAGGATGGGTGACCCCTTGGGAAGTCCTCGTGTTGTACCCCTTTTCGTCTTTTTCTTCTAGTTTCTAGTGTGTTTTTTTTTAAATTCCCGCGCCTCGCGTCTAACACAACAATAAATCCCCTCCGCGCGGGGTCCCCAGCAGCTCACCCCATCCTATCTTATTTCACACTCTCTCAATTATACGCGGACCCCGCGAGGTCCAGCCGAAGACGTTCGACCGACGAGAGGGGGTCCCGGTGAGCAGAAAACTGGTGAAAAGCCCCACGGTGGCTCACAGAATCGCCAATCAGAGTCTAAAAATGGGCCCCAGGGTCGTCCACGACACAAGCCACAGCGTGGGGCCCGTCGATACCTTTCTGTGCATATGCTGTGGGCCGCCTGGATCCACCCGGATCGAAAGTTATGGCCGTTTGAACCGCAGCTGCCGGTAGGAACAAATTCGCTTGGAACGCATTGATTGACGGATGCGACCATACCAGCACTAACGCACCGGATCCCATCAGAACTCCGAAGTTAAGCGTGCTTGGGCGATAGTAGTACTAGGATGGGTGAACCCCTGGGATGTCCTCGTGTTGCACCCTTTTTCGTCTTTTTCTTCTAGTTTCTAGTGTGTTTTTTTTTTTTAATTCCCGCGCCTCGCGTTTAACTAAACAATAAATCCCTCCGCGCGGGGACCCCAGCGGCTCGCCCCATCCTATTTTATTTCACTGTCTATCAATTATACGCGGACCCCGCGAGGTCCAGTCGAAGACGTTGGACCGACGAGAGGTGGTCCCGGTGAGCAGAAAACGTGAGAAAAGCCCTGTGGCGGCGGCTGCCCAATCTGAAGTTAAGTGTCCTTGGGCGAGAGTAGTACTAGGATGGGTGACCCCTTGGGAAGTCCTCGTGTTGTACCCCTTTTCGTCTTTTTCTTCTAGTTTCTAGTGTGTTTTTTTTTAAATTCCCGCGCCTCGCGTCTAACACAACAATAAATCCCCTCCGCGCGGGGTCCCCAGCAGCTCACCCCATCCTATCTTATTTCACACTCTCTCAATTATACACGGACCCCGCGAGGTCCAGCCGAAGACGTTCGACCGACGAGAGGGGGTCCCGGTGAGCAGAAAACTGGTGAAAAGCCCCACGGTGGCTCACAGAATCGCCAATCAGAGTCTAAAAATGGGCCCCAGGGTCGTCCACGACACAAGCCACAGCGTGGGGCCCGTCGATACCTTTCTGTGCATATGCTGTGGGCCGCCTGGATCCACCCGGATCGAAAGTTATGGCCGTTTGAACCGCAGCTGCCGGTAGGAACAAATTCGCTTGGAACGCATTGATTGACGGATGCGACCATACCAGCACTAACGCACCGGATCCCATCAGAACTCCAAAGTTAAGCGTGCTTGGGCGAGAGTAGTACTAGGATGGGTGACCCCCTGGGAAGTCCTCGTGTTGCACCCCTTTTCGTCTTTTTCTTCTAGTTTCTAGTGTGTTTTTTCTTAATTCTCGCACCTCGCGTCTAACACAACAATAAATCCCCTCCGCGCGGGGACCCCAGCGGCTCGCCCCATCCTATTTTATTTCATTGTCTATCAATTATACGCGGACCCCGCGAGGTCCAGTCGAAAACGTTCGACCGACGAGAGGGGGTCCCGGTGAGCAGAAAACGCGTGAAAAGCCTCGCGGCGGCTCACAGAATCGCCAATCGGAGTCTGAAAATGGACCCCAGGGTCGTTGACGACACTGGCACCAGCGTGGGGCCCGTCGAGACCTTTCCGTGCATATGCTGTGGGCCGCCTGGATCCACCCGGATCGAAAGTTATGGTCGTTTGAACCGCAGCTGCCGGTAGGAACAAATGCGCTTGGAATGTATTGATTGACGAATGCGACCATACCAGCACTAACGCACCGGATCCCATCAGAACTCCGAAGTTAAGCGTGCTTGGGCGATAGTAGTACTAGGATGGGTGACCCCCTGGGATGTCCTCGTGTTGCACCCCTTTTCGTCTTTTTCTTCTAGTTTCTAGTGTGTTTTTTTTTTTTAATTCCCGCGCCTCGCGTTTAACACAACAATAAATCCCTCCGCGCGGGGACCCCAGTGGCTCGCCCCATCCTATTTTATTTCACTGTCTATCAATTATACGCGGACCCCGCGAGGTCCAGCCGAAGACGTTGGACCGACGAGAGGTGGTCCCGGTGAGCAGAAAACGTGAGAAAAGCCCTGTGGCGGCGGCTGCCCAATCGGAGTCCAAAAACGGGCCCCAGGGTCGTCCACGGCACATGCCGCAGGGTGGGACCAGTCGAGACCTTTCCGTACATATGTTGTGGGCCGTGTGGATTCACCCGGATCGAAAGTTATGGCCGTTTGAACCGCAGCTGCCGGTAGGAACAAATGCGCTTGGAACGCATTGATTGACGGATGCGACCATACCAGCAATAATGCACCGGATCCCATCAGAACTCTGAAGTTAAGCGTGCTTGGGCGAGAGTAGTACTAGGATGGGTGACCCCCTGGGAAGTCCTCGTGTTGCACCCCTTTTCGTCTTTTTCTCCTTGTTTCTTGTGTGTGTTTTTTTTAAATTCTCGCGCCTCGCGTCTAACACAACAATAAATCCCCTCTGCGTGGGGTCCCCAGCGGCTCGCTCCATCCTATCTTATTTCACTCTCTCTCAATTATACGCGGACCCCGCGAGGTCCAGCCGAAGACGTTCGACCGACGAGAGGGGGTCCAGGTGAGCAGAAAACGTGTGAAAAGCCCCACGGCGGCTCACAGAATCGCCAATCAGAGTCTGAAAATGGGTAGCAGGGTCGTCCATGACACAGGCCACAGTGTGGGGCCCGTCGAGACCTTTCCGTGCATATGCTGTGGGCTACGTGGATCTACCCGAATCGAAAGTTATGGCCGTTTGAACCGCAGCTGCCGGTAGGAACAAATGCGCTTGGAACGCATTGATTGACGGATGCGACCATACCAGCAATAATGCACCAGATCCCATCAGAACTCTGAAGTTAAGTGTGCTTGGGCGAGAGTAGTACTAGGATGGGTGACCCTTTGGGAAGTCCTCGTGTTGTACCCCTTTTCGTCTTTTTCTTCTAGTTTCTAGTGTGTTTTTTTTTAAATTCCCGCGCCTCGTGTCTAACACAACAATAAATCCCCTCCGCGCGGGGTCCCCAGCAGCTCACCCCATCCTATCTTATTTCACACTCTCTCAATTATACGCGGACCCCGCGAGGTCCAGCCGAAGACGTTCGACCGACGAGAGGGGGTCCCGGTGAGCAGAAAACTAGTGAAAAGCCCCACGGTGGCTCACAGAATCGCCAATCAGAGTCTAAAAATGGGCCCCAGGGTCGTCCACGACACAAGCCACAGCGTGGGGCCCGTCGATACCTTTCTGTGCATAGGCTGTGGGCCGCCTGGATCCACCCGGATCGAAAGTTATGGCCGTTTGAACCGCAGCTGCCGGTAGGAACAAATTCGCTTGGAACGCATTGATTGACGGATGTGACCATACCAGCACTAACGCACCGGATCCCATCAGAACTCCAAAGTTAACCGTGCTTGGGCGAGAGTAGTACTAGGATGGGTGACCCCCTGGGAAGTCCTCGTGTTGCACCCCTTTTCGTCTTTTTCTTCTAGTTTCTAGTATGTTTTTTCTTAATTCTCGCGCCTCGCGTCTAACACAACAATAAATCCCCTCCGCGCGGGGACCCCAGCGGCTCGCCCCATCCTATTTTATTTCATTGTCTATCAATTATACGCGGACCCCGCGAGGTCCAGCCGAAAACGTTCGACCGACGAGAGGGGGTCCCGGTGAGCAGAAAAAGCGTGAAAAGCCTCGCGGCGGTTCACAGAATCGCCAATCGAAGTCTGAAAATGGGCCCCAGGGTCGTCCACGACACATGCCGCAGCGTGGGACCCGTCGAGACCTTTCCGTGCATATGTTGTGGGCCGTGTGGATTCACCCGGATCGAAAGTTATGGCCGTTTGAACCGCAGCTGCCGGTAGGAACAAATGCGCTTGGAACGCATTGATTGACGGATGCGACCATACCAACAATAATGCACCGGATCCCATCAGAACTCTGAAGTTAAGCGTGCTTGGGCGAGAGTAGTACTAGGATGGGTGACCCCCTGGGAAGTCCTCGTGTTGCACCCCTTTTCGTCTTTTTCTCCTAGTTTCTAGTGTGTGTTTTTTTTAAATTCTCGCGCCTCGCGTCTAACACAACAATAAATCCCCTCTGCGTGGGGTCCCCAGCGGCTCGCCCCATCCTATCTTATTTCACTCTCTCTCAATTATACGCGGACCCCGCGAGGTCCAGCCGAAGACGTTCGACCGACGAGAGGGGGTCCAGGTGAGCAGAAAACGTGTGAAAAGCCCCACGGCGGCTCACAGAATCGCCAATCAGAGTCTGAAAATGGGTAGCAGGGTCGTCCACGACATAGGCCACAGCGTGGGGCCCGTCGAGACCTTTCCGTGCATATGCTGTGGGCTGCGTGGATCTACCCGAATCGAAAGTTATGGCCGTTTGAACCACAGCTGCCGGTAGGAACAAATGCGCTTGGAACGCATTGATTGACGGATGCGACCATACCAGCAATAATGCACCAGATCCCATCAGAACTCTGAAGTTAAGTGTGCTTGGGCGAGAGTAGTACTAGGATGGGTGACCCCTTGGGAAGTCCTCGTGTTGTACCCCTTTTTGTCTTTTTCTTCTAGTTTCTAGTGTGTTTTTTTTTAAATTCCCACGCCTCGCGTCTAACACAACAATAAATCCCCTCCGCGCGGGGTCCCCAGCAGCTCACCCCATCCTATCTTATTTCACACTCTCTCAATTATACGCGGACCCCGCGAGGTCCAGCCGAAGACGTTCGACCGACGAGAGGGGGTCCCGGTGAGCAGAAAACTGGTGAAAAGCCCCACGGTGGCTCACAGAATCGCCAATCAGAGTCTAAAAATGGGCCCCAGGGTCGTCCACGACACAAGCCGCAGGGTGGGACCCGTCGAGACCTTTCCGTACATATGTTGTGGGCCGTGTGGATTCACCCGGATCGAAAGTTATGGCCGTTTGAACCGCAGCTGCCGGTAGGAACAAATGCGCTTGGAACGCATTGATTGACGGATGCGACCATACCAGCAATAATGCACCGGATCCCATCAGAACTCTGAAGTTAAGCGTGCTTGGGCGAGAGTAGTACTAGGATGGGTGACCCCCTGGGAAGTCCTCGTGTTGCACCCCTTTTCGTCTTTTTCTCCTTGTTTCTTGTGTGTGTTTTTTTTAAATTCTCGCGCCTCGCGTCTAACACAAAAATAAATCCCCTCTGCGTGGGGTCCCCAGCGGCTCGCCCCATCCTATCTTATTTCACTCTCTCTCAATTATACGCGGACCCCGCGAGGTCCAGCCGAAGACGTTCGACCGACGAGAGGGGGTCCCGGTGAGCAGAAAACTAGTGAAAAGCCCCACGGTGGCTCACAGAATCGCCAATCAGAGTCTAAAAATGGGCCCCACGGTCGTCCACGACACAAGCCACAGCGTGGGGCCCGTCGATACCTTTCTGTGCATATGCTGTGGGCCGCCTGGATCCACCCGGATCGAAAGTTATGGCCGTTTGAACCGCAGCTGCCGGTAGGAACAAATTCGCTTGGAACGCATTGATTGACGGATGCGACCATACCAGCACTAACGCACCGGATCCCATCAGAACTCCACAGTTAAGCGTGCTTGGGCGAGAGTAGTACTAGGATGGGTGACCCCCTGGGAAGTCCTCGTGTTGCACCCCTTTTCGTCTTTTTCTTCTAGTTTCTAGTGTGTTTTTTCTTAATTCTCGCTCCTCGCGTCTAACACAACAATAAATCCCCTCCGCGCGGGGACCCCAGCGGCTCGCCCCATCCTATTTTA
Organism: Forsythia viridissima; assembly: GCA_030279155.1. Taxonomy (NCBI): domain Eukaryota; kingdom Viridiplantae; phylum Streptophyta; class Magnoliopsida; order Lamiales; family Oleaceae; genus Forsythia; species Forsythia viridissima. Next base: position 20,943,502 of record CM059038.1, read on the forward strand.
TTTCATTGTCTATCAATTATACGCGGACCCCGCGAGGTCCAGTCGAAAACGTTCGACCGACGAGAGGGGGTCCCGGTGAGCAGAAAACGCGTGAAAAGCCTCGCGGCGGCTCACAGAATCGCCAATCGGAGTCTGAAAATGGACCCCAGGGTCGTTGACGACACTGGCACCAGCGTGGGGCCCGTCGAGACCTTTCCGTGCATATGCTGTGGGCCGCCTGGATCCACCCGGATCGAAAGTTATGGCCGTTTGAACCGCAGCTGCCGGTAGGAACAAATGCGCTTGGAATGTATTGATTGACGAATGCGACCATACCAGCACTAACGCACCGGATCCCATCAGAACTCCGAAGTTAAGCGTGCTTGGGCGATAGTAGTACTAGGATGGGTGACCCCCTGGGATGTCCTCGTGTTGCACCCCTTTTCGTCTTTTTCTTCTAGTTTCTAGTGTGTTTTTTTTTTTTAATTCCCGCGCCTCGCGTTTAACACAACAATAAATCCCTCCGCGCGGGGACCCCAGCGGCTCGCCCCATCCTATTTTATTTCACTGTCTATCAATTATACGCGGACCCCGCGAGGTCCAGCCGAAGACGTTGGACCGACGAGAGGTGGTCCCGGTGAGCAGAAAACGTGAGAAAAGCCCTGTGGCGGCAGCTGCCCAATCGGAGTCCAAAAACGGGCCCAGGGTCGTCCACGACACATGCCGCAGGGTGGGACCCGTCGAGACCTTTCCGTACATATGTTGTGGGCCGTGTGGATTCACCCGGATCGAAAGTTATGGCCGTTTGAACCGCAGCTGCCGGTAGGAACAAATGCGCTTGGAACGCATTGATTGACGGATGCGACCATACCAGCAATAATGCACCGGATCCCATCAGAACTCTGAAGTTAAGCGTGCTTGGGCGAGAGTAGTACTAGGATGGGTGACCCCCTGGGAAGTCCTCGTGTTGCACCCCTTTTCGTCTTTTTCTCCTTGTTTCTTGTGTGTGTTTTTTTTAAATTCTCGCGCCTCGCGTCTAACACAACAATAAATCCCCTCTGCGTGGGGTCCCCAGCGGCTCGCCCCATCCTATCTTATTTCACTCTCTCTCAATTATACGCGGACCCCGCGAGGTCCAGCCGAAGACGTTCGACCGACGAGAGGGGGTCCAGGTGAGCAGAAAACGTGTGAAAAGCCCCACGGCGGCTCACAGAATCGCCAATCAGAGTCTGAAAATGGGTAGCAGGGTCGTCCACGACACAGGCCACAGTGTGGGGCCCGTCGAGACCTTTCCGTGCATATGCTGTGGGCTGCGTGGATCTACCCGAATCGAAAGTTATGGCCGTTTGAACCGCAGCTGCCGGTAGGAACAAATGCGCTTGGAACGCATTGATTGACGGATGCGACCATACCAGCAATAATGCACCAGATCCCATCAGAACTCTGAAGTTAAGTGTGCTTGGGCGAGAGTAGTACTAGGATGGGTGACCCCTTGGGAAGTCCTCGTGTTGTACCCCTTTTCGTCTTTTTCTTCTAGTTTCTAGTGTGTTTTTTTTTAAATTCCCGCGCCTCGTGTCTAACACAACAATAAATCCCCTCTGCGCGGGGTCCCCAGCAGCTCACCCCATCCTATCTTATTTCACACTCTCTCAATTATACGCGGACCCCGCGAGGTCCAGCCGAAGACGTTCGACCGACGAGAGGGGGTCCCGGTGAGCAGAAAACTAGTGAAAAGCCCCACGGTGGCTCACAGAATCGCCAATCAGAGTCTAAAAATGGGCCCCAGGGTCGTCCACGACACAAGCCACAGCGTGGGGCCCGTCGATACCTTTCTGTGCATATGCTGTGGGCCGCCTGGATCCACCCGGATCGAAAGTTATGGCCGTTTGAACCGCAGCTGCCGGTAGGAACAAATTCGCTTGGAACGCATTGATTGACGGATGCGACCATACCAGCACTAACGCACCGGATCCCATCAGAACTCCAAAGTTAAGCGTGCTTGGGCGAGAGTAGTACTAGGATGGGTGACCCCATGGGAAGTCCTCGTGTTGCACCCCTTTTCGTCTTTTTCTTCTAGTTTCTAGTGTGTTTTTTCTTAATTCTCGCGCCTCGCGTCTAACACAACAATAAATCCCCTCCGCGCGGGGACCCCAGCGGCTCGCCCCATCCTATTTTATTTCATTGTCTATCAATTATACGCGGACCCCGCGAGGTCCAGCCGAAAACGTTCGACCGACGAGAGGGGGTCCCGGTGAGCAGAAAACGCGTGAAAAGCCTCGCGGCGGCTCACAGAATCGCCAATCGAAGTCTGAAAATGGGCCCCAGGGTCGTTGACGACACTGGCCCCAGCGTGGGGCCCGTCGAGACCTTTACGTGCATATGCTGTGGGCCGCCTGGATCCACCCGGATCGAAAGTTATGGCCGTTTGAACCGCAGCTGCCGGTAGGAACAAATGCGCTTGGAATGTATTGATTGACGAATGCGACCATACCAGTACTAACGCACCGGATCCCATCAGAACTCCGAAGTTAAGCGTGCTTGGGCGATAGTAGTACTAGGATGGGTGACCCCCTGGGATGTCCTCGTGTTGCACCCTTTTTCGTCTTTTTCTTCTAGTTTCTAGTGTGTTTTTTTTTTTTAATTCCCGCGCCTCGCGTTTAACTAAACAATAAATCCCTCCGCGCGGGGACCCCAGCGGCTCGCCCCATCCTATTTTATTTCACTGTCTATCAATTATACGCGGACCCCGCGAGGTCCAGTCGAAGACGTTGGACCGACGAGAGGTGGTCCCGGTGAGCAGAAAACGTGAGAAAAGCCCTGTGGCGGCGGCTGCCCAATCAGAGTCCAAAAACGGGCCCCAGGGTCGTCCACGACACATGCCGCAGCGTGGGACCCGTCGAGACCTTTCCGTGCATATGTTGTGGGCCGTGTGGATTCACCCGGATCGAAAGTTATGGCCGTTTGAACCGCAGCTGCCGGTAGGAACAAATGCGCTTGGAACGCATTGATTGACGGATTCGACCATAACAGCAATAATGCACCGGATCCCATCAGAACTCTGAAGTTAAGCGTGCTTGGGCGAGAGTAGTACTAGGATGGGTGACCCCCTGGGAAGTCCTCGTGTTGCACCCCTTTTCGTCTTTTTCTCCTAGTTTCTAGTGTGTGTTTTTTTTAAATTCTCGCGCCTCGCGTCTAACACAACAATAAATCCCCTCTGCGTGGGGTCCCCAGCGGCTCGCCCCATCCTATCTTATTTCACTCTCTCTCAATTATACGCGGACCCCGCGAGGTCCAGCCGAAGACGTTCGACCGACGAGAGGGGGTCCAGGTGAGCAGAAAACGTGTGAAAAGCCCCACGGCGGCTCACAGAATCGCCAATCAGAGTCTGAAAATGGGTAGCAGGGTCGTCCACGACACAGGCCACAGCGTGGGGCCCGTCGAGACCTTTCCGTGCATATGCTGTGGGCTGCGTGGATCTACCCGAATCGAAAGTTATGGCCGTTTGAACCGCAGCTGCCGGTAGGAACAAATGCGCTTGGAACGCATTGATTGACGGATGCGACCATACCAGCAATAATGCACCAGATCCCATCAGAACTCTGAAGTTAAGTGTGCTTGGGCGAGAGTAGTACTAGGATGGGTGACCCCTTGGGAAGTCCTCGTGTTGTACCCCTTTTCGTCTTTTTCTTCTAGTTTCTAGTGTGTTTTTTTTTAAATTCCCGCGCCTCGCGTCTAACACAACAATAAATCCCCTCCGCGCGGGGTCCCCAGCAGCTCACCCCATCCTATCTTATTTCACACTCTCTCAATTATACGCGGACCCCGCGAGGTCCAGCCGAAGACGTTCGACCGACGAGAGGGGGTCCCGGTGAGCAGAAAACTGGTGAAAAGCCCCACGATGGCTCACAGAATCGCCAATCAGAGTCTAAAAATGGGCCCCAGGGTCGTCCACGACACAAGCCACAGCGTGGGGCCCGTCGATACCTTTCTGTGCATATGCTGTGGGCCGCCTGGATCCACCCGGATCGAAAGTTATGGCCGTTTGAACCGCAGCTGTCGGTAGGAACAAATTCGCTTGGAACGCATTGATTGACGGATGCGACCATACCAGCACTAACGCACCGGATCCCATCAGAACTCCAAAGTTAAGCGTGCTTGGGCGAGAGTAGTACTAGGATGGGTGACCCCCTGGGAAGTCCTCGTGTTGCACCCCTTTTCGTCTTTTTCTTCTAGTTTCTAGTGTATTTTTTCTTAATTCTCGCGCCTCGCGTCTAACACAACAATAAATCCCCTCCGCGCGGGGACCCCAGCGGCTCGCCCCATCCTATTTTATTTCATTGTCTATCAATTATACGCAGTCCCCGCGAGGTCCAGTCGAAAACGTTCGACCGACGAGAGGGGGTCCCGGTGAGCAGAAAACGCGTGAAAAGCCTCGCGGCGGCTCACAGAATCGCCAATCGGAGTCTGAAAATGGACCCCAGGGTCGTTGACGACACTAGCACCAGCGTGGGGCCCGTCGAGACCTTTCCGTGCATATGCTGTGGGCCGCCTGGATCCACCCGGATCGAAAGTTATGGCCGTTTGAACCGCAGCTGCCGGTAGGAACAAATGCGCTTGGAATGTATTGATTGACGAATGCGACCATACCAGCATTAACGCACCGGATCCCATCAGAACTCCGAAGTTAAGCGTGCTTGGGCGATAGTAGTACTAGGATGGGTGACCCCCTGGGATGTCCTCGTGTTGCACCCCTTTTCGTCTTTTTCTTCTAGTTTCTAGTGTGTTTTTTTTTTTTAATTCCCGCGCCTCGCGTTTAACACAACAATAAATCCCTCCGCGCGGGGACCCCAGCGGCTCGCCCCATCCTATTTTATTTCACTGTCTATCAATTATACGCGGACCCCGCGAGGTCCAGCCGAAGACGTTGGACCGACGAGAGGTGGTCCCGGTGAGCAGAAAACGTGAGAAAAGCCCTGTGGCGGCGGCTGCCCAATCGGAGTCCAAAAACGGGCCCCTGGGTCGTCCACGACACATGCCGCAGGGTGGGACCCGTCGAGACCTTTCCGTACATATGTTGTGGGCCGTGTGGATTCACCCGGATCGAAAGTTATGGCCGTTTGAACCGCAGCTGCCGGTAGGAACAAATGCGCTTGGAACGCATTGATTGACGGATGCGACCATACCAGCAATAATGCACCGGATCCCATCAGAACTCTGAAGTTAAGCGTGCTTGGGCGAGAGTAGTACTAGGATGGGTGACCCCCTGGGAAGTCCTCGTGTTGCACCCCTTTTCGTCTTTTTCTCCTTGTTTCTTGTGTGTGTTTTTTTTAAATTCTCGCGCCTCGCGTCTAACACAACAATAAATCCCCTCTGCGTGGGGTCCCCAGCGGCTCGCCCCATCCTATCTTATTTCACTCTCTCTCAATTATACGCGGACCCCGCGAGGTCCAGCCGAAGACGTTCGACCGACGAGAGGGGGTCCAGGTGAGCAGAAAACGTGTGAAAAGCCCCACGGCGGCTCACAGAATCGCCAATCAGAGTCTGAAAATGGGTAGCAGGGTCGTCCATGACATAGGCCACAGCGTGGGGCCCGTCGAGACCTTTCCGTGCATATGCTGTGGGCTGCGTGGATCTACCCGAATCGAAAGTTATGGCCGTTTGAACCACAGCTGCCGGTAGGAACAAATGCGCTTGGAACGCATTGATTGACGGATGCGACCATACCAGCAATAATGCACCAGATCCCATCAGAACTCTGAAGTTAAGTGTGCTTGGGCGAGAGTAGTACTAGGATGGGTGACCCCTTGGGAAGTCCTCGTGTTGTACCCCTTTTTGTCTTTTTCTTCTAGTTTCTAGTGTGTTTTTTTTTAAATTCCCACGCCTCGCGTCTAACACAACAATAAATCCCCTCCGCGCGGGGTCCCCAGCAGCTCACCCCATCCTATCTTATTTCACACTCTCTCAATTATACGCGGACCCCGCGAGGTCCAGCCGAAGACGTTCGACCGACGAGAGGGGGTCCCGGTGAGCAGAAAACTGGTGAAAAGCCCCACGGTGGCTCACAGAATCGCCAATCAGAGTCTAAAAATGGGCCCCAGGGTCGTCCACGACACAAGCCACAGCGTGGGGCCCGTCGATACCTTTCTGTGCATATGCTGTGGGCCGCCTGGATCCACCCGGATCGAAAGTTATGGCCGTTTGAACCGCAGCTGCCGGTAGGAACAAATTCGCTTGGAACGCATTGATTGACGGATGCGACCATACCAGCACTAACGCACCGGATCCCATCAGAACTCCAAAGTTAAGCGTGCTTGGGCGAGAGTAGTACTAGGATGGGTGACCCCATGGGAAGTCCTCGTGTCGCACCCCTTTTCGTCTTTTTCTTCTAGTTTCTAGTGTGTTTTTTCTTAATTCTCGCGCCTCGCGTCTAACACAACAATAAATCCCCTCCGCGCGGGGACCCCAGCGGCTCGCCCCATCCTATTTTATTTCATTGTCTATCAATTATACGCGGACCCCGCGAGGTCCAGCCGAAAACGTTCGACCGACGAGAGGGTGTCCCGGTGAGCAGAAAACGCGTGAAAAGCCTCGCGGCGGCTCACAGAATCGCCAATCGAAGTCTGAAAATGGGCCCCAGGGTCGTTGACGACACTGGCCCCAGCGTGGGGCCCGTCGAGACCTTTACGTGCATATGCTGTGGGCCGCCTGGATCCACCCGGATCGAAAGTTATGGCCGTTTGAACCGCAGCTGCCGGTAGGAACAAATGCGCTTGGAATGTATTGATTGACGAATGCGACCATACCAGTACTAACGCACCGGATCCCATCAGAACTCCGAAGTTAAGCGTGCTTGGGCGATAGTAGTACTAGGATGGGTGACCCCCTGGGATGTCCTCGTGTTGCACCCTTTTTCGTCTTTTTCTTCTAGTTTCTAGTGTGTTTTTTTTTTTTAATTCCCGCGCCTCGCGTTTAACTAAACAATAAATCCCTCCGCGCGGGGACCCCAGCGGCTCGCCCCATCCTATTTTATTTCACTGTCTATCAATTATACGCGGACCCCGCGAGGTCCAGTCGAAGACGTTGGACCGACGAGAGGTGGTCCCGGTGAGCAGAAAACGTGAGAAAAGCCCTGTGGCGGCGGCTGCCCAATCAGAGTCCAAAAACGGGCCCCAGGGTCGTCCACGACACATGCCGCAGCGTGGGACCCGTCGAGACCTTTCCGTGCATATGTTGTGGGCCGTGTGGATTCACCCGGATCGAAAGTTATGGCCGTTTGAACCGCAGCTGCCGGTAGGAACAAATGCGCTTGGAACGCATTGATTGACGGATTCGACCATAACAGCAATAATGCACCGGATCCCATCAGAACTCTGAAGTTAAGCGTGCTTGGGCGAGAGTAGTACTAGGATGGGTGACCCCCTGGGAAGTCCTCGTGTTGCACCCCTTTTCGTCTTTTTCTCCTAGTTTCTAGTGTGTGTTTTTTTTAAATTCTCGCGCCTCGCGTCTAACACAACAATAAATCCCCTCTGCGTGGGGTCCCCAGCGGCTCGCACCATCCTATCTTATTTCACTCTCTCTCAATTATACGCGGACCCCGCGAGGTCCAGCCGAAGACGTTCGACCGACGAGAGGGGGTCCAGGTGAGCAGAAAACGTGTGAAAAGCCCCACGGCGGCTCACAGAATCGCCAATCAGAGTCTGAAAATGGGTAGCAGGGTCGTCCACGACACAGGCCACAGCGTGGGGCCCGTCGAGACCTTTCCGTGCATATGCTGTGGGCTGCGTGGATCTACCCGAATCGAAAGTTATGGCCGTTTGAACCGCAGCTGCCGGTAGGAACAAATGCGCTTGGAACGCATTGATTGACGGATGCGACCATACCAGCAATAATGCACCAGATCCCATCAGAACTCTGAAGTTAAGTGTGCTTGGGCGAGAGTAGTACTAGGATGGGTGACCCCTTGGGAAGTCCTCGTGTTGTACCCCTTTTCGTCTTTTTCTTCTAGTTTCTAGTGTGTTTTTTTTTAAATTCCCGCGCCTCGCGTCTAACACAACAATAAATCCCCTCCGCGCGGGGTCCCCAGCAGCTCACCCCATCCTATCTTATTTCACACTCTCTCAATTATACGCGGACCCCGCGAGGTCCAGCCGAAGACGTTCGACCGACGAGAGGGGGTCCCGGTGAGCAGAAAACTGGTGAAAAGCCCCACGGTGGCTCACAGAATCGCCAATCAGAGTCTAAAAATGGGCCCCAGGGTCGTCCACGACACAAGCCACAGCGTGGGGCCCGTCGATACCTTTCTGTGCATATGCTGTGGGCCGCCTGGATCCACCCGGATCGAAAGTTATGGCCGTTTGAACCGCAGCTGTCGGTAGGAACAAATTCGCTTGGAACGCATTGATTGACGGATGCGACCATACCAGCACTAACGCACCGGATCCCATCAGAACTCCAAAGTTAAGCGTGCTTGGGCGAGAGTAGTACTAGGATGGGTGACCCCCTGGGAAGTCCTCGTGTTGCACCCCTTTTCGTCTTTTTCTTCTAGTTTCTAGTGTATTTTTTCTTAATTCTCGCGCCTCGCGTCTAACACAACAATAAATCCCCTCCGCGCGGGGACCCCAGCGGCTCGCCCCATCCTATTTTATTTCATTGTCTATCAATTATACGCGGTCCCCGCGAGGTCCAGTCGAAAACGTTCGACCGACGAGAGGGGGTCCCGGTGAGCAGAAAACGCGTGAAAAGCCTCGCGGCGGCTCACAGAATCGCCAATCGGAGTCTGAAAATGGACCCCAGGGTCGTTGACGACACTAGCACCAGCGTGGGGCCCGTCGAGACCTTTCCGTGCATATGCTGTGGGCCGCCTGGATCCACCCGGATCGAAAGTTATGGCCGTTTGAACCGCAGCTGCCGGTAGGAACAAATGCGCTTGGAATGTATTGATTGACGAATGCGACCATACCAGCATTAACGCACCGGATCCCATCAGAACTCCGAAGTTAAGCGTGCTTGGGCGATAGTAGTACTAGGATGGGTGACCCCCTGGGATGTCCTCGTGTTGCACCCCTTTTCGTCTTTTTCTTCTAGTTTCTAGTGTGTTTTTTTTTTTAATTCCCGCGCCTCGCGTTTAACACAACAATAAATCCCTCCGCGCGGGGACCCCAGCGGCTCGCCCCATCCTATTTTATTTCACTGTCTATCAATTATACGCGGACCCCGCGAGGTCCAGCCGAAGACGTTGGACCGACGAGAGGTGGTCCCGGTGAGCAGAAAACGTGAGAAAAGCCCTGTGGCGGCGGCTGCCCAATCGGAGTCCAAAAACGGGCCCCTGGGTCGTCCACGACACATGCCGCAGGGTGGGACCCGTCGAGACCTTTCCGTACATATGTTGTGGGCCGTGTGGATTCACCCGGATCGAAAGTTATGGCCGTTTGAACCGCAGCTGCCGGTAGGAACAAATGCGCTTGGAACGCATTGATTGACGGATGCGACCATACCAGCAATAATGCACCGGATCCCATCAGAACTCTGAAGTTAAGCGTGCTTGGGCGAGAGTAGTACTAGGATGGGTGACCCCCTGGGAAGTCCTCGTGTTGCACCCCTTTTCGTCTTTTTCTCCTTGTTTCTTGTGTGTGTTTTTTTTAAATTCTCGCGCCTCGCGTCTAACACAACAATAAATCCCCTCTGCGTGGGGTCCCCAGCGGCTCGCCCCATCCTATCTTATTTCACTCTCTCTCAATTATACGCGGACCCCGCGAGGTCCAGCCGAAGACGTTCGACCGACGAGAGGGGGTCCAGGTGAGCAGAAAATGTGTGAAAAGCCCCACGGCGGCTCACAGAATCGCCAATCAGAGTCTGAAAATGGGTAGCAGGGTCGTCCACGACACAGGCCACAGTGTGGGGCCCGTCGAGACCTTTCCGTGCATATGCTGTGGGCTGCGTGGATCTACCCGAATCGAAAGTTATGGCCGTTTGAACCGCAGCTGCCGGTAGGAACAAATGCGCTTGGAACGCATTGATTGACGGATGCGACCATACCAACAATAATGCACCGGATCCCATCAGAACTCTGAAGTTAAGTGTGCTTGGGCGAGAGTAGTACTAGGATGGGTGACCCCTTGGGAAGTCCTCGTGTTGTACCCCTTTTTGTCTTTTTCTTCTAGTTTCTAGTGTGTTTTTTTTTAAATTCCCACGCCTCGCGTCTAACACAACAATAAATCCCCTCCGCGCGGGGTCCCCAGCAGCTCACCCCATCCTATCTTATTTCACACTCTCTCAATTATACGCGGACCCCGCTAGGTCCAGCCGAAGACGTTCGACCGACGAGAGGGGGTCCCGGTGAGCAGAAAACTGGTGAAAAGCCCCACGGTGGCTCACAGAATCGCCAATCAGAGTCTAAAAATGGGCCCCAGGGTCGTCCACGACACAAGCCACAGCGTGGGGCCCGTCGATACCTTTCTGTGCATATGCTGTGGGCCGCCTGGATCCACCCGGATCGAAAGTTATGGCCGTTTGAACCGCAGCTGCCGGTAGGAACAAATTCGCTTGGAACGCATTGATTGACGGATGCGACCATACCAGCACTAACGCACCGGATCCCATCAGAACTCCAAAGTTAAGCGTGCTTGGGCGAGAGTAGTACTAGGATGGGTGACCCCCTGGGAAGTCCTCGTGTTGCACCCCTTTTCGTCTTTTTCTTCTAGTTTCTAGTGTGTTTTTTCTTAATTCTCGCGCCTCGCGTCTAACACAACAATAAATCCCCTCCGCGCGGGGACCCCAGCGGCTCGCCCCATCCTATTTTATTTCATTGTCTATCAATTATACGCGGACCCCGCGAGGTCCAGCCGAAAACGTTCGACCGACGAGAGGGGGTCCCGGTGAGCAGAAAACGCGTGAAAAGCCTCGCGGCGGCTCACAGAATCGCCAATCGAAGTCTGAAAATGGGCCCCAGGGTCGTTGACGACACTGGCCCCAGCGTGGGGCCCGTTGAGACCTTTACGTGCATATGCTGTGGGCCGCCTGGATCCACCCGGATCGAAAGTTATGGCCGTTTGAACCGCAGCTGCCGGTAGGAACAAATGCGCTTGGAATGTATTGATTGACGAATGCGACCATACCAGTACTAACGCACCGGATCCCATCAGAACTCCGAAGTTAAGCGTGCTTGGGCGATAGTAGTACTAGGATGGGTGACCCCCTGGGATGTCCTCGTGTTGCACCCTTTTTCGTCTTTTTCTTCTAGTTTCTAGTGTGTTTTTTTTTTTTAATTCCCGCGCCTCGCGTTTAACTAAACAATAAATCCCTCCGCGCGGGGACCCCAGCGGCTCGTCCCATCCTATTTTATTTCGCTGTCTATCAATTATACGCGGACCCCGCGAGGTCCAGTCGAAGACGTTGGACCGACGAGAGGTGGTCCCGGTGAGCAGAAAACGTGAGAAAAGCCCTGTGGCGGCGGCTGCCCAATCAGAGTCCAAAAACGGGCCCCAGGGTCGTCCACGACACATGCCGCAGCGTGGGACCCGTCGAGACCTTTCCGTGCATATGTTGTGGGCCGTGTGGATTCACCCGGATCGAAAGTTATGGCCGTTTGAACCGCAGCTGCCGGTAGGAACAAATGCGTTTGGAACGCATTGATTGACGGATGCGACCATAACAGCAATAATGCACCGGATCCCATCAGAACTCTGAAGTTAAGCGTGCTTGGGCGAGAGTAGTACTAGGATGGGTGACCCCCTGGGAAGTCCTCGTGTTGCACCCCTTTTCGTCTTTTTCTCCTAGTTTCTAGTGTGTGTTTTTTTTAAATTCTCGCGCCTCGCGTCTAACACAACAATAAATACCCTCTGCGTGGGGTCCCCAGCGGCCCGCCCCATCCTATCTTATTTCACTCTCTCTCAATTATACGCGGACCCCGCGAGGTCCAGCCGAAGACGTTCGACCGACGAGAGGGGGTCCAGGTGAGCAGAAAACGTGTGAAAAGCCCCACGGCGGCTCACAGAATCGCCAATCAGAGTCTGAAAATGGGTAGCAGGGTCGTCCACGACACAGGCCACAGCGTGGGGCCCGTCGAGACCTTTCCGTGCATATGCTGTGGGCTGCGTGGATCTACCCGAATCGAAAGTTATGGCCGTTTGAACCGCAGCTGCCGGTAGGAACAAATGCGCTTGGAACGCATTGATTGACGGATGCGACCATACCAGCAATAATGCACCAGATCCCATCAGAACTCTGAAGTTAAGTGTGCTTGGGCGAGAGTAGTACTAGGATGGGTGACCCCTTGGGAAGTCCTCGTGTTGTACCCCTTTTCGTCTTTTTCTTCTAGTTTCTAGTGTGTTTTTTTTTAAATTCCCGCGCCTCGCGTCTAACACAACAATAAATCCCCTCCGCGCGGGGTCCCCAGCAGCTCACCCCATCCTATCTTATTTCACACTCTCTCAATTATACGCGGACCCCGCGAGGTCCAGCCGAAGACGTTCGACCGACGAGAGGGGGTCCCGGTGAGCAGAAAACTGGTGAAAAGCCCCACGGTGGCTCACAGAATCGCCAATCAGAGTCTAAAAATGGGTCCCAGGGTCGTCCACGACACAAGCCACAGCGTGGGGCCCGTCGATACCTTTCTGTGCATATGCTGTGGGCCGCCTGGATCCACCCGGATCGAAAGTTATGGCCGTTTGAACCGCAGCTGCCGGTAGGAACAAATTCGCTTGGAACGCATTGATTGACGGATGCGACCATACCAGCACTAACGCACCGGATCCCATCAGAACTCCAAAGTTAAGCGTGCTTGGGCGAGAGTAGTACTAGGATGGGTGACCCCCTGGGAAGTCCTCGTGTTGCACCCCTTTTCGTCTTTTTCTTCTAGTTTCTAGTGTATTTTTTCTTAATTCTCGCGCCTCGCGTCTAACACAACAATAAATCCCCTCCGCGCGGGGACCCCAGCGGCTCGCCCCATCCTATTTTATTTCATTGTCTATCAATTATACGCGGACCCCGCGAGGTCCAGTCAAAAACGTTCGACCGACGAGAGGGGGTCCCGGTGAGCAGAAAACGCGTGAAAAGCCTCGCGGCGGCTCACAGAATCGCCAATCGGAGTCTGAAAATGGACCCCAGGGTCGTTGACGACACTAGCACCAGCGTGGGGCCCGTCGAGACCTTTCCGTGCATATGCTGTGGGCCGCCTGGATCCACCCGGATCGAAAGTTATGGCCGTTTGAACCGCAGCTGCCGGTAGGAACAAATGCGCTTGGAATGTATTGATTGACGAATGCGACCATACCAGCATTAACGCACCGGATCCCATCAGAACTCCGAAGTTAAGCGTGCTTGGGCGATAGTAGTACTAGGATGGGTGACCCCCTGGGATGTCCTCGTGTTGCACCACTTTTCGTCTTTTTCTTCTAGTTTCTAGTGTGTTTTTTTTTTTTAATTCCCGCGCCTCGCGTTTAACACAACAATAAATCCCTCCGCGCGGGGACCCCAGCGGCTCGCCCCATCCTATTTTATTTCACTGTCTATCAATTATACGCGGACCCCGCGAGGTCCAGCCGAAGACGTTGGACCGACGAGAGGTGGTCCCGGTGAGCAGAAAACGTGAGAAAAGCCCTGTGGCGGCGGCTGCCCAATCGGAGTCCAAAAACGGGCCCCTGGGTCGTCCACGACACATGTCGCAGGGTGGGACCCGTCGAGACCTTTCCGTACATATGTTGTGGGCCGTGTGGATTCACCCGGATCGAAAGTTATGGCCGTTTGAACCGCAGCTGCCGGTAGGAACAAATGCGCTTGGAACGCATTGATTGACGGATGTGACCATACCAGCAATAATGCACCGGATCCCATCAGAACTCTGAAGTTAAGCGTGCTTGGGCGAGAGTAGTACTAGGATGGGTGATCCCCTGGGAAGTCCTCGTGTTGCACCCCTTTTCGTCTTTTTCTCCTTGTTTCTTGTGTGTGTTTTTTTTAAATTCTCGCGCCTCGCGTCTAACACAACAATAAATCCCCTCTGCGTGGGGTCCCCAGCGGCTCGCCCCATCCTATCTTATTTCACTCTCTCTCAATTATACGCGGACCCCGCGAGGTCCAGCCGAAGACGTTCGACCGACGAGAGGGGGTCCAGGTGAGCAGAAAACGTGTGAAAAGCCCCACGGCGGCTCACAGAATCGCCAATCAGAGTCTGAAAATGGGTAGCAGGGTCGTCCACGACACATGCCACAGTGTGGGGCCCGTCGAGACCTTTCCGTGCATATGCTGTGGGCTGCGTGGATCTACCCGAATCGAAAGTTATGGCCGTTTGAACCGCAGCTGCCGGTAGGAACAAATGCGCTTGGAACGCATTGATTGACGGATGCGACCATACCAGCAATAATGCACCAGATCCCATCAGAACTCTGAAGTTAAGTATGCTTGGGCGAGAGTAGTACTAGGATGGGTGACCCCTTGGGAAGTCCTCGTGTTGTACCCCTTTTCGTCTTTTTCTTCTAGTTTCTAGTGTGTTTTTTTTTAAATTCCCGCGCCTCGTGTCTAACACAACAATAAATCCCCTCCGCGCGGGGTCCCCAGCAGCTCACCCCATCCTATCTTATTTCACACTCTCTCAATTATACGCGGACCCCGCGAGGTCCAGCCGAAGACGTTCGACCGACGAGAGGGGGTCCCGGTGAGCAGAAAACTAGTGAAAAGCCCCACGGTGGCTCACAGAATCGCCAATCAGAGTCTAAAAATGGGCCCCACGGTCGTCCACGACACAAGCCACAGCGTGGGGCCCGTCGATACCTTTCTGTGCATATGCTGTGGGCCGCCTGGATCCACCCGGATCGAAAGTTATGGCCGTTTGAACCGCAGCTGCCGGTAGGAACAAATTCGCTTGGAACGCATTGATTGACGGATGCGACCATACCAGCACTAACGCACCGGATCCCATCAGAACACCAAAGTTAAGCGTGCTTGGGCGAGAGTAGTACTAGGATGGGTGACCCCCTGGGAAGTCCTCGTGTTGCACCCCTTTTCGTCTTTTTCTTCTAGTTTCTAGTATGTTTTTTCTTAATTCTCGCGCCTCGCGTCTAACACAACAATAAATCCCCTCCGCGCGGGGACCCCAGCGGCTCGCCCCATCCTATTTTATTTCATTGTCTATCAATTATACGCGGACCCCGCGAGGTCCAGCCGAAAACGTTCGACCGACGAGAGGGGGTCCCGGTGAGCAGAAAACGCGTGAAAAGCCTCGCGGCGGTTCACAGAATCGCCAATCGAAGTCTGAAAATGGGCCCCAGGGTCGTTGACGGCACTGGCCCCAGCGTGGGGCCCGTCGAGACCTTTCCGTGCATATGCTGTGGGCCGCCTGGATCGACCCGGATCGAAAGTTATGGCCGTTTGAACCGCAGCTGCCGGTAGGAACAAATGCGCTTGGAATGTATTGATTGACGAATGCGACCATACCAGTACTAACGCACCGGATCCCATCAGAACTCCGAAGTTAAGCGTGCTTGGGCGATAGTAGTACTAGGATGGGTGACCCCCTGGGATGTCCTCGTGTCGCACCCTTTTTCGTCTTTTTCTTCTAGTTTCTAGTGTGTTTTTTTTTTTAATTCCCGCGCCTCGCGTTTAACTAAACAATAAATCCCTCCGCGCGGGGACCCCAGCGGCTCGCCCCATCCTATTTTATTTCACTGTCTATCAATTATACGCGGACCCCGCGAGGTCCAGTCGAAGACGTTGGACCGACGAGAGGTGGTCCCGGTGAGCAGAAAACGTGAGAAAAGCCCTGTGGCGGCGGCTGCCCAATCGGAGTCCAAAAACGGGCCCCAGGGTCGTCCACGACACATGCCGCAGCGTGGGACCCGTCGAGACCTTTCCGTGCATATGTTGTGGGCCGTGTGGATTCACCCGGATCGAAAGTTATGGCCGTTTGAACCGCAGCTGCCGGTAGGAACAAATGCGCTTGGAACGCATTGATTGACGGATGCGACCATACCAACTATAATGCACCGGATCCCATCAGAACTCTGAAGTTAAGCGTGCTTGGGCGAGAGTAGTACTAGGATGGGTGACCCCCTGGGAAGTCCTCGTGTTGCACCCCTTTTCGTCTTTTTCTCCTAGTTTCTAGTGTGTGTTTTTTTTAAATTCTCGCGCCTCGCGTCTAACACAACAATAAATCCCCTCTGCGTGGGGTCCCCAGCGGCTCGCCCCATCCTATCTTATTTCACTCTCTCTCAATTATACGCGGACCCCGCGAGGTCCAGCCGAAGATGTTCGACCGACGAGAGGGGGTCCAGGTGAGCAGAAAACGTGTGAAAAGCCCCACGGCGGCTCACAGAATCGCCAATCAGAGTCTGAAAATGGGTAGCAGGGTCGTCCACGACACAGGCCACAGCGTGGGGCCCGTCGAGACCTTTCCGTGCATATGCTGTGGGCTGCGTGGATCTACCCGAATCGAAAGTTATGGCCGTTTGAACCGCAGCTGCCGGTAGGAACAAATGCGCTTGGAACGCATTGATTGATGGATGCGACCATACCAGCAATAATGCACCAGATCCCATCAGAACTCTGAAGTTAAGTGTGCTTGGGCGAGAGTAGTACTAGGATGGGTGACCCCTTGGGAAGTCCTCGTGTTGTGCCCCTTTTCGTCTTTTTCTTCTAGTTTCTAGTGTGTTTTTTTTTAAATTCCCGCGCCTCGCGTCTAACACAACAATAAATCCCCTCCGCGCGGGGTCCCCAGCAGCTCACCCCATCCTATCTTATTTCACACTCTCTCAATTATACGCGGACCCCGCGAGGTCCAGCCGAAGACGTTCGACCGACGAGAGGGGGTCCCGGTGAGCAGAAAACTGGTGAAAAGCCCCACGGTGGCTCCCAGAATCGCCAATCAGAGTCTAAAAATGGGCCCCAGGGTCGTCCACAACACAAGCCACAGCGTGGGGCCCTTCGATACATTTCTGTGCATATGCTGTGGGCCGCCTGGATCCACCCGGATCGAAAGTTATGGCCGTTTGAACCGCAGCTGCCGGTAGGAACAAATTCGCTTGGAACGCATTGATTGACGGATGCGACCATACCAGCACAAACGCACCGGATCCCATCAGAACTCCAAAGTTAAGCGTGCTTGGGCGAGAGTAGTACTAGGATGGGTGACCCCCTGGGAAGTCCTCGTGTTGCACCCCTTTTCGTCTTTTTCTTCTAGTTTCTAGTGTGTTTTTTCTTAATTCTCGCGCCTCGCGTCTAACACAACAATAAATCCCCTCCGCGCGGGGACCCCAGCGGCTCGCCCCATCCTATTTTATTTCATTGTCTATCAATTATACGCGGACCCCGCGAGGTCCAGCCGAAAACGTTCGACCGACGAGAGGGGGTCCCGGTGAGCAGAAAACGCGTGAAAAGCCTCGCGGCGGTTCACAGAATCGCCAATCGAAGTCTGAAAATGGGCCCCAGGGTCGTTGACGGCACTGGCCCCAGCGTGGGGCCCGTCGAGACCTTTCCGTGCATATGCTGTGGGCCGCCTGGATCGACCCGGATCGAAAGTTATGGCCGTTTGAACCGCAGCTGCCGGTAGGAACAAATGCGCTTGGAATGTATTGATTGACGAATGCGACCATACCAGTACTAACGCACCGGATCCCATCAGAACTCCGAAGTTAAGCGTGCTTGGGCGATAGTAGTACTAGGATGGGTGACCCCCTGGGATGTCCTCGTGTCGCACCTTTTTTCGTCTTTTTCTTCTAGTTTCTAGTGTGTTTTTTTTTTAATTCCCGCGCCTCGCGTTTAACTAAACAATAAATCCCTCCGCGCGGGGACCCCAGCGGCTCGCCCCATCCTATTTTATTTCACTGTCTATCAATTATACGCGGACCCCGCGAGGTCCAGTCGAAGACGTTGGACCGACGAGAGGTGGTCCCGGTGAGCAGAAAACGTGAGAAAAGCCCTGTGGCGGCGGCTGCCCAATCGGAGTCCAAAAACGGGCCCCAGGGTCGTCCACGACACATGTCGCAGCGTGGGACCCGTCGAGACCTTTCCGTGCATATGTTGTGGGCCGTGTGGATTCACCCGGATCGAAAGTTATGGCCGTTTGAACCGCAGCTGCCGGTAGGAACAAATGCTCTTGGAACGCATTGATTGACGGATGCGACCATACCAACTATAATGCACCGGATCCCATCAGAACTCTGAAGTTAAGCGTGCTTGGGCGAGAGTAGTACTAGGATGGGTGACCCCCTGGGAAGTCCTCGTGTTGCACCCCTTTTCGTCTTTTTCTCCTAGTTTCTAGTGTGTGTTTTTTTTAAATTCTCGCGCCTCGCGTCTAACACAACAATAAATCCCCTCTGCGTGGGGTCCCCAGCGGCTCGCCCCATCCTATCTTATTTCACTCTCTCTCAATTATACGCGGACCCCGCGAGGTCCAGCCGAAGATGTTCGACCGACGAGAGGGGGTCCAGGTGAGCAGAAAACGTGTGAAAAGCCCCACGGCGGCTCACAGAATCGCCAATCAGAGTCTGAAAATGGGTAGCAGGGTCGTCCACGACACAGGCCACAGCGTGGGGCCCGTCGAGACCTTTCCGTGCATATGCTGTGGGCTGCGTGGATCTACCCGAATCGAAAGTTATGGCCGTTTGAAC
This sequence comes from Forsythia viridissima, assembly GCA_030279155.1. Taxonomy (NCBI): domain Eukaryota; kingdom Viridiplantae; phylum Streptophyta; class Magnoliopsida; order Lamiales; family Oleaceae; genus Forsythia; species Forsythia viridissima. Next base: position 20,962,077 of record CM059038.1, read on the forward strand.
CGCAGCTGCCGGTAGGAACAAATGCGCTTGGAACGCATTGATTGATGGATGCGACCATACCAGCAATAATGCACCAGATCCCATCAGAACTCTGAAGTTAAGTGTGCTTGGGCGAGAGTAGTACTAGGATGGGTGACCCCTTGGGAAGTCCTCGTGTTGTGCCCCTTTTCGTCTTTTTCTTCTAGTTTCTAGTGTGTTTTTTTTTAAATTCCCGCGCCTCGCGTCTAACACAACAATAAATCCCCTCCGCGCGGGGTCCCCAGCAGCTCACCCCATCCTATCTTATTTCACACTCTCTCAATTATACGCGGACCCCGCGAGGTCCAGCCGAAGACGTTCGACCGACGAGAGGGGGTCCCGGTGAGCAGAAAACTGGTGAAAAGCCCCACGGTGGCTCCCAGAATCGCCAATCAGAGTCTAAAAATGGGCCCCAGGGTCGTCCACAACACAAGCCACAGCGTGGGGCCCTTCGATACATTTCTGTGCATATGCTGTGGGCCGCCTGGATCCACCCGGATCGAAAGTTATGGCCGTTTGAACCGCAGCTGCCGGTAGGAACAAATTCGCTTGGAACGCATTGATTGACGGATGCGACCATACCAGCACAAACGCACCGGATCCCATCAGAACTCCAAAGTTAAGCGTGCTTGGGCGAGAGTAGTACTAGGATGGGTGACCCCCTGGGAAGTCCTCGTGTTGCACCCCTTTTCGTCTTTTTCTTCTAGTTTCTAGTGTGTTTTTTCTTAATTCTCGCGCCTCGCGTCTAACACAACAATAAATCCCCTCCGCGCGGGGACCCCAGCGGCTCGCCCCATCCTATTTTATTTCATTGTCTATCAATTATACGCGGACCCCGCGAGGTCCAGCCGAAAACGTTCGACCGACGAGAGGGGGTCCCGGTGAGCAGAAAACGCGTGAAAAGCCTCGCGGCGGTTCACAGAATCGCCAATCGAAGTCTGAAAATGGGCCCCAGGGTCGTTGACGGCACTGGCCCCAGCGTGGGGCCCGTCGAGACCTTTCCGTGCATATGCTGTGGGCCGCCTGGATCGACCCGGATCGAAAGTTATGGCCGTTTGAACCGCAGCTGCCGGTAGGAACAAATGCGCTTGGAATGTATTGATTGACGAATGCGACCATACCAGTACTAACGCACCGGATCCCATCAGAACTCCGAAGTTAAGCGTGCTTGGGCGATAGTAGTACTAGGATGGGTGACCCCCTGGGATGTCCTCGTGTCGCACCTTTTTTCGTCTTTTTCTTCTAGTTTCTAGTGTGTTTTTTTTTTAATTCCCGCGCCTCGCGTTTAACTAAACAATAAATCCCTCCGCGCGGGGACCCCAGCGGCTCGCCCCATCCTATTTTATTTCACTGTCTATCAATTATACGCGGACCCCGCGAGGTCCAGTCGAAGACGTTGGACCGACGAGAGGTGGTCCCGGTGAGCAGAAAACGTGAGAAAAGCCCTGTGGCGGCGGCTGCCCAATCGGAGTCCAAAAACGGGCCCCAGGGTCGTCCACGACACATGTCGCAGCGTGGGACCCGTCGAGACCTTTCCGTGCATATGTTGTGGGCCGTGTGGATTCACCCGGATCGAAAGTTATGGCCGTTTGAACCGCAGCTGCCGGTAGGAACAAATGCTCTTGGAACGCATTGATTGACGGATGCGACCATACCAACTATAATGCACCGGATCCCATCAGAACTCTGAAGTTAAGCGTGCTTGGGCGAGAGTAGTACTAGGATGGGTGACCCCCTGGGAAGTCCTCGTGTTGCACCCCTTTTCGTCTTTTTCTCCTAGTTTCTAGTGTGTGTTTTTTTTAAATTCTCGCGCCTCGCGTCTAACACAACAATAAATCCCCTCTGCGTGGGGTCCCCAGCGGCTCGCCCCATCCTATCTTATTTCACTCTCTCTCAATTATACGCGGACCCCGCGAGGTCCAGCCGAAGATGTTCGACCGACGAGAGGGGGTCCAGGTGAGCAGAAAACGTGTGAAAAGCCCCACGGCGGCTCACAGAATCGCCAATCAGAGTCTGAAAATGGGTAGCAGGGTCGTCCACGACACAGGCCACAGCGTGGGGCCCGTCGAGACCTTTCCGTGCATATGCTGTGGGCTGCGTGGATCTACCCGAATCGAAAGTTATGGCCGTTTGAACCGCAGCTGCCGGTAGGAACAAATGCGCTTGGAACGCATTGATTGATGGATGCGACCATACCAGCAATAATGCACCAGATCCCATCAGAACTCTGAAGTTAAGTGTGCTTGGGCGAGAGTAGTACTAGGATGGGTGACCCCTTGGGAAGTCCTCGTGTTGTGCCCCTTTTCGTCTTTTTCTTCTAGTTTCTAGTGTGTTTTTTTTTAAATTCCCGCGCCTCGCGTCTAACACAACAATAAATCCCCTCCGCGCGGGGTCCCCAGCAGCTCACCCCATCCTATCTTATTTCACACTCTCTCAATTATACGCGGACCCCGCGAGGTCCAGCCGAAGACGTTCGACCGACGAGAGGGGGTCCCGGTGAGCAGAAAACTGGTGAAAAGCCCCACGGTGGCTCCCAGAATCGCCAATCAGAGTCTAAAAATGGGCCCCAGGGTCGTCCACAACACAAGCCACAGCGTGGGGCCCTTCGATACATTTCTGTACATATGCTGTGGGCCGCCTGGATCCACCCGGATCGAAAGTTATGGCCGTTTGAACCGCAGCTGCCGGTAGGAACAAATTCGCTTGGAACGCATTGATTGACGGATGCGACCATACCAGCACTAACGCACCGGATCCCATCAGAACTCCAAAGTTAAGCGTGCTTGGGCGAGAGTAGTACTAGGATGGGTGACCCCCTGGGAAGTCCTCGTGTTGCACCCCTTTTCGTCTTTTTCTTCTAGTTTCTAGTGTGTTTTTTCTTAATTCTCGCGCCTCGCGTCTAACACAACAATAAATCCCCTCCGCGCGGGGACCCCAGCGGCTCGCCCCATCCTATTTTATTTCATTGTCTATCAATTATACGCGGACCCCGCGAGGTCCAGCCGAAAACGTTCGACCGACGAGAGGGGGTCCCGGTGAGCAGAAAATGCGTGAAAAGCCTCGCGGCGGCTCACAGAATCGCCAATCGAAGTCTGAAAATGGGCCCCAGGGTCGTTGACGACACTGGCCCCAGCGTGGGGCCCGTCGAGACCTTTACGTGTATATGCTGTGGGCCGCCTGGATCCACCCGGATCGAAAGTTATGGCCGTTTGAACCGCAGCTGCCGGTAGGAACAAATGCGCTTGGAATGTATTGATTGACGAATGCGACCATACCAGTACTAACGCACCAGATCCCATCAGAACTCCGAAGTTAAGCGTGCTTGGGCGATAGTAGTACTAGGATGGGTGACCCCCTGGGATGTCCTCGTGTTGCACCCTTTTTCGTCTTTTTCTTCTAGTTTCTAGTGTGTTTTTTTTTTTTAATTCCTGCGCCTCGCGTTTAACTAAACAATAAATCCCTCCGCGCGGGGACCCCAGCGGCTCGCCCCATCCTATTTTATTTCACTGTCTATAAATTATACGCGGACCCCGCGAGGTCCAGTCGAAGACGTTGGACCGACGAGAGGTGGTCCCGGTGAGCAGAAAACGTGAGAAAAGCCCTGTGGCGGCGGCTGCCCAATCAGAGTCCAAAAACGGGCCCCAGGGTCGTCCACGACACATGCCGCAGCGTGGGACCCGTCGAGACCTTTCCGTGCATATGTTGTGGGCCGTGTGGATTCACCCGGATCGAAAGTTATGGCCGTTTGAACCGCAGCTGCCGGTAGGAACAAATGCGCTTGGAACGCATTGATTGACGGATGCGACCATACCAGCAATAATGCACCGGATCCCATCAGAACTCTGAAGTTAAGCGTGCTTGGGCGAGAGTAGTACTAGGATGGGTGACCCCCTGGGAAGTCCTCGTGTTGCACCCCTTTTCGTCTTTTTCTCGTAGTTTCTAGTGTGTGTTTTTTTTAAATTCTCGCGCCTCGCGTCTAACACAACAATAAATCCCCTCTGCGTGGGGTCCCCAGCGGCTCGCCCCATCCTATCTTATTTCACTCTCTCTCAATTATACGCGGACCCCGCGAGGTCCAGCCGAAGACGTTCGACCGACGAGAGGGGGTCCAGGTGAGCAGAAAACGTGTGAAAAGCCCCACGGCGGCTCACAGAATCGCCAATCAGAGTCTGAAAATGGGTAGCAGGGTCGTCCACGACACAGGCCACAGCGTGGGGCCCGTCGAGACCTTTCCGTGCATATGCTGTGGGCTGCGTGGATCTACCCGAATCGAAAGTTATGGCCGTTTGAACCGCAGCTGCCGGTAGGAACAAATGCGCTTGGAACGCATTGATTGACGGATGCGACCATACCAGCAATAATGCACCAGATCCCATCAGAACTCTGAAGTTAAGTGTGCTTGGGCGAGAGTAGTACTAGGATGGGTGACCCCTTGGGAAGTCCTCGTGTTGTACCCCTTTTCGTCTTTTTCTTCTAGTTTCTAGTGTGTTTTTTTTAAATTCCCGCGCCTCGCGTCTAACACAACAATAAATCCCCTCCGCGCGGGGTCCCCAGCAGCTCACCCCATCCTATCTTATTTCACACTCTCTCAATTATACGCGGACCCCGCGAGGTCCAGCCGAAGACGTTCGACCGACGAGAGGGGGTCCCGGTGAGCAGAAAACTGGTGAAAAGCCCCACGGTGGCTCACAGAATCGCCAATCAGAGTCTAAAAATGGGCCCCAGGGTCGTCCACGACACAAGCCACAGCGTGGGGCCCGTCGATACCTTTCTGTGCATATGCTGTGGGCCGCCTGGATCCACCCGGATCGAAAGTTATGGCCGTTTGAACCGCAGCTGCCGGTAGGAACAAATTCGCTTGGAACGCATTGATTGACGGATGCGACCATACCAGCACTAACGCACCGGATCCCATCAGAACTCCAAAGTTAAGCGTGCTTGGGCGAGAGTAGTACTAGGATGGGTGACCCCCTGGGAAGTCCTCGTGTTGCACCCCTTTTCGTCTTTTTCTTCTAGTTTCTAGTGTGTTTTTTCTTAATTCTCGCGCCTCGCGTCTAACACAACAATAAATCCCCTCCGCGCGGGGACCCCAGCGGCTCGCCCCATCCTATTTTATTTCATTGTCTATCAATTATACGCGGACCCCGCGAGGTCCAGCCGAAAACGTTCGACCGACGAGAGGGGGTCCCGGTGAGCAGAAAACGCGTGAAAAGCCTCGCGGCGGTTCACAGAATCGCCAATCGAAGTCTGAAAATGGGCCCCAGGGTCGTTGACGGCACTGGCCCCAGCGTGGGGCCCGTCGAGACCTTTCCGTGCATATGCTGTGGGCCGCCTGGATCGACCCGGATCGAAAGTTATGGCCGTTTGAACCGCAGCTGCCGGTAGGAACAAATGCGCTTGGAATGTATTGATTGACGAATGCGACCATACCAGTACTAACGCACCGGATCCCATCAGAACTCCGAAGTTAAGCGTGCTTGGGCGATAGTAGTACTAGGATGGGTGACCCCCTGGGATGTCCTCGTGTCGCACCTTTTTTCGTCTTTTTCTTCTAGTTTCTAGTGTGTTTTTTTTTTAATTCCCGCGCCTCGCGTTTAACTAAACAATAAATCCCTCCGCGCGGGGACCCCAGCGGCTCGCCCCATCCTATTTTATTTCACTGTCTATCAATTATACGCGGACCCCGCGAGGTCCAGTCGAAGACGTTGGACCGACGAGAGGTGGTCCCGGTGAGCAGAAAACGTGAGAAAAGCCCTGTGGCGGCGGCTGCCCAATCGGAGTCCAAAAACGGGCCCCAGGGTCGTCCACGACACATGTCGCAGCGTGGGACCCGTCGAGACCTTTCCGTGCATATGTTGTGGGCCGTGTGGATTCACCCGGATCGAAAGTTATGGCCGTTTGAACCGCAGCTGCCGGTAGGAACAAATGCTCTTGGAACGCATTGATTGACGGATGCGACCATACCAACTATAATGCACCGGATCCCATCAGAACTCTGAAGTTAAGCGTGCTTGGGCGAGAGTAGTACAAGGATGGGTGACCCCCTGGGAAGTCCTCGTGTTGCACCCCTTTTCGTCTTTTTCTCCTAGTTTCTAGTGTGTGTTTTTTTTAAATTCTCGCGCCTCGCGTCTAACACAACAATAAATCCCCTCTGCGTGGGGTCCCCAGCGGCTCGCCCCATCCTATCTTATTTCACTCTCTCTCAATTATACGCGGACCCCGCGAGGTCCAGCCGAAGATGTTCGACCGACGAGAGGGGGTCCAGGTGAGCAGAAAACGTGTGAAAAGCCCCACGGCGGCTCACAGAATCGCCAATCAGAGTCTGAAAATGGGTAGCAGGGTCGTCCACGACACAGGCCACAGCGTGGGGCCCGTCGAGACCTTTCCGTGCATATGCTGTGGGCTGCGTGGATCTACCCGAATCGAAAGTTATGGCCGTTTGAACCGCAGCTGCCGGTAGGAACAAATGCGCTTGGAACGCATTGATTGATGGATGCGACCATACCAGCAATAATGCACCAGATCCCATCAGAACTCTGAAGTTAAGTGTGCTTGGGCGAGAGTAGTACTAGGATGGGTGACCCCTTGGGAAGTCCTCGTGTTGTGCCCCTTTTCGTCTTTTTCTTCTAGTTTCTAGTGTGTTTTTTTTTAAATTCCCGCGCCTCGCGTCTAACACAACAATAAATCCCCTCCGCGCGGGGTCCCCAGCAGCTCATCCCATCCTATCTTATTTCACACTCTCTCAATTATACGCGGACCCCGCGAGGTCCAGCCGAAGACGTTCGACCGACGAGAGGGGGTCCCGGTGAGCAGAAAACTGGTGAAAAGCCCCACGGTGGCTCCCAGAATCGCCAATCAGAGTCTAAAAATGGGCCCCAGGGTCGTCCACAACACAAGCCACAGCGTGGGGCCCTTCGATACATTTCTGTACATATGCTGTGGGCCGCCTGGATCCACCCGGATCGAAAGTTATGGCCGTTTGAACCGCAGCTGCCGGTAGGAACAAATTCGCTTGGAACGCATTGATTGACGGATGCGACCATACCAGCACTAACGCACCGGATCCCATCAGAACTCCAAAGTTAAGCGTGCTTGGGCGAGAGTAGTACTAGGATGGGTGACCCCCTGGGAAGTCCTCGTGTTGCACCCCTTTTCGTCTTTTTCTTCTAGTTTCTAGTGTGTTTTTTCTTAATTCTCGCGCCTCGCGTCTAACACAACAATAAATCCCCTCCGCGCGGGGACCCCAGCGGCTCGCCCCATCCTATTTTATTTCATTGTCTATCAATTATACGCGGACCCCGCGAGGTCCAGCCGAAAACGTTCGACCGACGAGAGGGGGTCCCGGTGAGCAGAAAATGCGTGAAAAGCCTCGCGGCGGCTCACAGAATCGCCAATCGAAGTCTGAAAATGGGCCCCAGGGTCGTTGACGACACTGGCCCCAGCGTGGGGCCCGTCGAGACCTTTACGTGTATATGCTGTGGGCCGCCTGGATCCACCCGGATCGAAAGTTATGGCCGTTTGAACCGCAGCTGCCGGTAGGAACAAATGCGCTTGGAATGTATTGATTGACGAATGCGACCATACCAGTACTAACGCACCAGATCCCATCAGAACTCCGAAGTTAAGCGTGCTTGGGCGATAGTAGTACTAGGATGGGTGACCCCCTGGGATGTCCTCGTGTTGCACCCTTTTTCGTCTTTTTCTTCTAGTTTCTAGTGTGTTTTTTTTTTTTAATTCCTGCGCCTCGCGTTTAACTAAACAATAAATCCCTCCGCGCGGGGACCCCAGCGGCTCGCCCCATCCTATTTTATTTCACTGTCTATAAATTATACGCGGACCCCGCGAGGTCCAGTCGAAGACGTTGGACCGACGAGAGGTGGTCCCGGTGAGCAGAAAACGTGAGAAAAGCCCTGTGGCGGCGGCTGCCCAATCAGAGTCCAAAAACGGGCCCCAGGGTCGTCCACGACACATGCCGCAGCGTGGGACCCGTCGAGACCTTTCCGTGCATATGTTGTGGGCCGTGTGGATTCACCCGGATCGAAAGTTATGGCCGTTTGAACCGCAGCTGCCGGTAGGAACAAATGCGCTTGGAACGCATTGATTGACGGATGCGACCATACCAGCAATAATGCACCGGATCCCATCAGAACTCTGAAGTTAAGCGTGCTTGGGCGAGAGTAGTACTAGGATGGGTGACCCCCTGGGAAGTCCTCGTGTTGCACCCCTTTTCGTCTTTTTCTCGTAGTTTCTAGTGTGTGTTTTTTTTAAATTCTCGCGCCTCGCGTCTAACACAACAATAAATCCCCTCTGCGTGGGGTCCCCAGCGGCTCGCCCCATCCTATCTTATTTCACTCTCTCTCAATTATACGCGGACCCCGCGAGGTCCAGCCGAAGACGTTCGACCGACGAGAGGGGGTCCAGGTGAGCAGAAAACGTGTGAAAAGCCCCACAGCGGCTCACAGAATCGCCAATCAGAGTCTGAAAATGGGTAGCAGGGTCGTCCACGACACAGGCCACAGCGTGGGGCCCGTCGAGACCTTTCCGTGCATATGCTGTGGGCTGCGTGGATCTACCCGAATCGAAAGTTATGGCCGTTTGAACCGCAGCTGCCGGTAGGAACAAATGCGCTTGGAACGCATTGATTGACGGATGCGACCATACCAGCAATAATGCACCAGATCCCATCAGAACTCTGAAGTTAAGTGTGCTTGGGCGAGAGTAGTACTAGGATGGGTGACCCCTTGGGAAGTCCTCGTGTTGTACCCCTTTTCGTCTTTTTCTTCTAGTTTCTAGTGTGTTTTTTTTAAATTCCCGCGCCTCGCGTCTAACACAACAATAAATCCCCTCCGCGCGGGGTCCCCAGCAGCTCACCCCATCCTATCTTATTTCACACTCTCTCAATTATACGCGGACCCCGCGAGGTCCAGCCGAAGACGTTCGACCGACGAGAGGGGGTCCCGGTGAGCAGAAAACTGGTGAAAAGCCCCACGGTGGCTCACAGAATCGCCAATCAGAGTCTAAAAATGGGCCCCAGGGTCGTCCACGACACAAGCCACAGCGTGGGGCCCGTCGATACCTTTCTGTGCATATGCTGTGGGCCGCCTGGATCCACCCGGATCGAAAGTTATGGCCGTTTGAACCGCAGCTGCCGGTAGGAACAAATTCGCTTGGAACGCATTGATTGACGGATGCGACCATACCAGCACTAACGCACCGGATCCCATCAGAACTCCAAAGTTAAGCGTGCTTGGGCGAGAGTAGTACTAGGATGGGTGACCCCCTGGGAAGTCCTCGTGTTGCACCCCTTTTCGTCTTTTTCTTCTAGTTTCTAGTGTGTTTTTTCTTAATTCTCGCGCCTCGCGTCTAACACAACAATAAATCCCCTCCGCGCGGGGACCCCAGCGGCTCGCCCCATCCTATTTTATTTCATTGTCTATCAATTATACGCGGACCCCGCGAGGTCCAGTCGAAAACGTTCGACCGACGAGAGGGGGTCCCGGTGAGCAGAAAAAGCGTGAAAAGCCTCGCGGCGGCTCACAGAATCGCCAATCGGAGTCTGAAAATGGACCCCAGGGTCGTTGACGACACTGGCCCCAGCGTGGGGCCCGTCGAGACCTTTCCGTGCATATGCTGTGGGCCGCCTGGATCCACCCGGATCGAAAGTTATGACCGTTTGAACCGCAGCTGCCGGTAGGAACAAATGCGCTTGGAATGTATTGATTGACGAATGCGACCATACCAGTACTAACGCACCGGATCCCATCAGAACTCCGAAGTTAAGCGTGCTTGGGCGATAGTAGTACTAGGATGGGTGACCCCCTGGGATGTCCTCGTGTTGCACCCTTTTTCGTCTTTTTCTTCTAGTTTCTAGTGTGTTTTTTTTTTTAATTCCCGCGCCTCGCGTTTAACTAAACAATAAATCCCTCCACGCGGGGACCCCAGCGGCTCGCCCCATCCTATTTTATTTCACTGTCTATCAATTATACGCGGACCCCGCGAGGTCCAGTCGAAGACGTTGGACCGACGAGAGGTGGTCCCGGTGAGCAGAAAACGTGAGAAAAGCCCTGTGGCGGCGGCTGCCCAATCAGAGTCCAAATACGGGCCCCAGGGTCGTCCACGACACATGCCGCAGCGTGGGACCCGTCGAGACCTTTCCGTGCATATGTTGTGGGCCGTGTGGATTCACCCGGATCGAAAGTTATGGCCGTTTGAACCGCAGCTGCCGGTAGGAACAAATGCGCTTGGAACGCATTGATTGACGGATGCGACCATAACAGCAATAATGCACCGGATCCCATCAGAACTCTGAAGTTAAGCGTGCTTGGGCGAGAGTAGTACTAGGATGGGTGACCCCCTGGGAAGTCCTCGTGTTGCACCCCTTTTCGTCTTTTTCTCCTAGTTTCTAGTGTGTGTTTTTTTTAAATTCTCGCGCCTCGCGTCTAACACAACAATAAATCCCCTCTGCGTGGGGTCCCCAGCGGCTCGCCCCATCCTATCTTATTTCACTCTCTCTCAATTATACGCGGACCCCGCGAGGTCCAGCCGAAGACGTTCGACCGACGAGAGGGGGTCCAGGTGAGCAGAAAACGTGTGAAAAGCCCCATGGCGGCTCACAGAATCGCCAATCAGAGTCTGAAAATGGGTAGCAGGGTCGTCCACGACACAGGCCACAGCGTGGGGCCCGTCGAGACCTTTCCGTGCATATGCTGTGGGCTGCGTGGATCTACCCGAATCGAAAGTTATGGCCGTTTGAACCGCAGCTGCCGGTAGGAACAAATGCGCTTGGAACGCATTGATTGACGGATGCGACCATACCAGCAATAATGCACCAGATCCCATCAGAACTCTGAAGTTAAGTGTGCTTGGGCGAGAGTAGTACTAGGATGGGTGACCCCTTGGGAAGTCCTCGTGTTGTACCCCTTTTCGTCTTTTTCTTCTAGTTTCTAGTGTGTTTTTTTTTAAATTCCCGCGCCTCGCGTCTAACACAACAATAAATCCCCTCCGCGCGGGGTCCCCAGCAGCTCACCCCATCCTATCTTATTTCACACTCTCTCAATTATACGCGGACCCCGCGAGGTCCAGCCGAAGACGTTCGACCGACGAGAGGGGGTCCCGGTGAGCAGAAAACTGGTGAAAAGCCCCACGGTGGCTCACAGAATCGCCAATCAGAGTCTAAAAATGGGCCCCAGGGTCGTCCACGACACAAGCCACAGCGTGGGGCCTGTCGATACCTTTCTGTGCATATGCTGTGGGCCGCCTGGATCCACCCGGATCGAAAGTTATGGCCGTTTGAACCGCAGCTGCCGGTAGGAACAAATTCGCTTGGAACGCATTGATTGACGGATGCGACCATACCAGCACTAACGCACCGGATCCCATCAGAACTCCAAAGTTAAGCGTGCTTGGGCGAGAGTAGTACTAGGATGGGTGACCCCCTGGGAAGTACTCGTGTTGTACCCCTTTTCGTCTTTTTCTCCTTGTTTCTTGTGTGTGTTTTTTTTAAATTCTCGCGCCTCGCGTCTAACACAACAATAAATCCCCACCGCGCGGGGACCCCAGCGGCTCGCCCCATCCTATTTTATTTCATTGTCTATCAATTATACGCGGACCCCGCGAGGTCCAGTCGAAAACGTTCGACCGACGAGAGGGGGTCCCGGTGAGCAGAAAACGCGTGAAAAGCCTCGCGGCGGCTCACAGAATCGCCAATCGGAGTCTGAAAATGGACCCCAGGGTCGTTGACGACACTGGCCCCAGCGTGGGGCCCGTCGAGACCTTTCCGTGCATATGCTGTGGGCCGCCTGGATCCACCCGGATCGAAAGTTATGGCCGTTTGAACCGCAGCTGCCGGTAGGAACAAATGCGCTTGGAATGTATTGATTGACGAATGCGACCATACCAGCATTAACGCACCGGATCCCATCAGAACTCCGAAGTTAAGCGTGCTTGGGCGATAGTAGTACTAGGATGGGTGACCCCCTGGGATGTCCTCGTGTTGCACCCCTTTTCGTCTTTTTCTTCTAGTTTCTAGTGTGTTTTTTTTTTTAATTCCCGCGCCTCGCGTTTAACACAACAATAAATCCCTCCGCGCGGGGACCCCAGCGGCTCGCCCCATCCTATTTTATTTCACTGTCTATCAATTATACGCGGACCCCGCGAGGTCCAGCCGAAGACGTTGGACCGACGAGAGGTGGTCCCGGTGAGCAGAAAACGTGAGAAAAGCCCTGTGGCGGCGGCTGCCCAATCGGAGTCCAAAAACGGGCCCCAGGGTTGTCCACGACACATGCCGCAGGGTGGGACCCGTCGATACCTTTCCGTACATATGTTGTGGGCCGTGTGGATTCACCCGAATCGAAAGTTATGGCCGTTTGAACCGCAGCTGCCGGTAGGAACAAATGCGCTTCGAACGCATTGATTGACGGATGCGACCATACCAGCAATAATGCACCGGATCCCATCAGAACTCTGAAGTTAAGCGTGCTTGGGCGAGAGTAGTACTAGGATGGGTGACCCCCTGGGAAGTCCTCGTGTTGCACCCCTTTTCGTCTTTTTCTCCTTGTTTCTTGTGTGTGTTTTTTTTAAATTCTCGCGCCTCGCGTCTAACACAACAATAAATCCCCTCTGCGTGGGGTCCCCAGCGGCTCGCCCCATCCTATCTTATTTCACTCTCTCTCAATTATACGCGGACCCCGCGAGGTCCAGCCGAAGACGTTCGACCGACGAGAGGGGGTCCAGGTGAGCAGAAAACGTGTGAAAAGCCCCACGGCGGCTCACAGAATCGCCAATCAGAGTCTGAAAATGGGTAGCAGGGTCGTCCACGACACAGGCCACAGCGTGGGGCCCGTCGAGACCTTTCCGTGCATATGCTGTGGGCTGCGTGGATCTACCCGAATCGAAAGTTATGGCCGTTTGAACCGCAGCTGCCGGTAGGAACAAATGCGCTTGGAACGCATTGATTGACGGATGCGACCATACCAGCAATAATGCACCAGATCCCATCAGAACTCTGAAGTTAAGTGTGCTTGGGCGAGAGTAGTACTAGGATGGGTGACCCCTTGGGAAGTCCTCGTGTTGTACCCCTTTTCGTCTTTTTCTTCTAGTTTCTAGTGTGTTTTTTTTTAAATTCCCGCGCCTCGCGTCAAACACAACAATAAATCCCCTCCGCGCGGGGTCCCCAGCAGCTCACCCCATCCTATCTTATTTCACACTCTCTCAATTATACGCGGACCCCGCGAGGTCCAGCCGAAGACGTTCGACCGACGAGAGGGGGTCCCGGTGAGCAGAAAACTGGTGAAAAGCCCCACGGTGGCTCACAGAATCGCCAATCAGAGTCTAAAAATGGGCCCCAGGGTCGTCCACGACACAAGCCACAGCGTGGGGCCCGTCGATACCTTTCTGTGCATATGCTGTGGGCCGCCTGGATCCACCCGGATCGAAAGTTATGGCCGTTTGAACCGCAGCTGCCGGTAGGAACAAATTC